>BMAO01005077.1:0-28943 GCA_019973975.1 Trichonephila clavata | reverse complement strand
GTCTGGAGTTTTGCTGCTCTATCCTTAAAACATTCTATACGTGCATACGCGCTAGAATTTTCGTAAAAGTCCTCCGCCCGAGGCATCTTACACAGTCGTGTCAAATAAAATGGTGTGTACCAATGGTTATAATCAAACTATTTTACTGATCTATCCTTAAACTTCTTTATGCACTTTTGCAAACAGAGACAGAGGAGAGAAACATTCCCTTTTAAGTGTATATATGTGTTTCTTTTCAGGTGCTGGAAGCAAGAAATAAAATTCTGGTAAATTATTTGAATAATCACTCTGGCGGTCTGGAGTTTTGCTGCTCTATCCTTAAACATTCTATACGTGCATACGCGCTAGAATTTTCGTAAAAGTCCTCCCGCCGAGGCATCTTACACAATATCATGTATTTAATATGTTCTTTTGTGGCACTTAATGCAAACTCCGTTTGTTTTTACCGAAACGAACCTCCGTTTTATTTTTTACCGAATCCGTTTCCGTCTTGTGGCACTAAATGCAAACTCGTTTTTTTACCGAAATCGAACGCTCGCTTTGTATTTTTTACCGAAATCCGTTTCCGTCTTGTGGCACTAAATGCAAACTCGTTTTTTTACCGAAATCGAACGCTCGCTTTGTATTTTTTACCGAAATCCGTTTCCGTCTTGTGGCACTAAATGCAAACTCGTTTTTTTACCGAAATCGAACGCTCGCTTTGTATTTTTTACCGAAATCCGCTTTCCGTCTTGTGGTATTTGATCCAAACTCGGTTTTATCGAAATCCGTTTCCGTCTTGTGGTATTTGATCCAAACTCGGTTTTATCGAAATCCGTTTCCGTCTTGTGGTATTTGATCCAAACTCGGTTTTATCGAAATCCGTTTCCGTCTTGTGGTATTTGATCCAAACTCGGTTTTATCGAAATCCGTTTCCGTCTTGTGGCACTTTGCCCATTCTCATACCAAACTCTAATTTCGTGTTACACCCTCCAACATTGGTTTAAACAAATAATACAATGGGGTGGGTTTCTCCTGAAACAAATGGAAATGGTGTAAGTAAAAAGACACATTGTGTCTTTTCAAACAACAACTGACGAAACAAAACAAAGGTGTGTGCCAATTCCAACATCAAAAGTGTGTTTGAAACGACACAGTGAATGCAGTGGTGGGTCGTGGAGGGCCATTCACAAAAAAATAAAAATATTTTCATTGCGTGTTTGAAACAAACCAAATACAAAAGGTGTGTTTGGAACAAACAAATACAAAAGGTGTGTTTGAAACAAACAAATACAAAAGGTGTGTTTGAAACAAACAAATACAAAAGGTGTGTTTGAAACAAACAAATACAAAAGGTGTGTTTGAAACAAACAAATACAAAAGGTGTGTTTGAAACTTAAAAGTGAATGCAGTGGTGGGTCGAGGTGGGGCATTCACAAAAATAAAATTGTTTTTATTGTTTGTTCAAACGAAAACAAAGGGTGTGTTTGAAACAAAGAAACACAAAAATGTGTTTGAAACATGAAAATGAATGCAGACATGGGGCATTCACAAAAATAAAATTAATTTTACTGTGTGTTTAAACCCAAACAAAGGGTGTGTTTGAAACAAAGAAACACAAAAATGTGTTTGAAACATGAAAATGAATGCAGACATGGGGCATTCACAAAAATAAAATTAATTTTACTGTGTGTTTAAACCCAAACACAAAAGGTGTGTTTGAAACAAAGAAACTCAAAAGGTGTGTTTGAAACAAAGAAGCACAAAAGGTGTGTTTGAAACAAAGAAGCACAAAAGGTGTGTTTGAAACAAAGAAGCACAAAAGGTGTGTTTGAAACAAAGAAACTCAAAAGGTGTGTTTGAAACAAAGAAACTCAAAAGGTGTGTTTGAAACAAAGAAACTCAAAAGGTGTGTTTGAAACAAAGAAACTCAAAAGGTGTGTTTGAAACAAAGAAACTCAAAAGGTGTGTTTGAAACAAAGAAACTCAAAAGGTGTGTTTGAAACAAAGAAACTCAAAGATGGTGGTTGGAGATACTTAATAAACTCATAATGTACAGTAAAGCATTGAAAACAGTCGACATTGTATTCTACACACACAAAAATTTTTTTAAGACAATGTTGTCAAGTCAATGTTATCAAAATTTTATTTTTTTTTTCAGATAAAGAGTATAAAAGCTCCAGTGCTTTCCGTTGAACCTCACACACGCTCAGTGTTTCCTCGAGACGACATGTGGTTCAAACTGCTTTTACCCCATCAACACTATCCATTGGCTGCCATGGTGGGACAAGATGGCAAGCTCTACTTTCGACTGGTCGACGTTGGAGCTCTCTTGGGTCGATCCAAAGTGTATGAATTTTCCAAACATTTCGACAACCTGGTCATTCAAGGCAAGGATGTGCTACCGCTCTACAAACGCTATCCAATCATGACTGAAAAGTCTAAACTCGTGACTCCCGATGTTGTCTTTAACATTTTGAATGCCGAACTCTCGTCATTGGCCGCTAGTTTTGCCTCCAGTCTCCAAATGGGCTTTGCTTTGATAGAGAATCCAGGCAAGCTCTTTGTGGAAAGCTACAAAACCTCACCCGTCTTGAAAGTTCAAGACTCTCCCATCCCCGATTCCATCTTGGTGAGGAAATGGATCCAAGACTTTATCCAAAAGGTGCAGGACATGCGTCAGATGCAATCTCCAAACGCTCCCAAGACACCTTTGGAGATTGCGTTTTTGAATGCTGGTGTAAAATTGGAGCCTCCTCAGGAACGTGCTACAGCTGAACCTGAGACAATTCCTACACCACTTGTTGAAAGTGCCTCTACACCTGTAGAACAATCAGCTGACAAAATTCCTACACCCCCTGCTGAAAGACTTGTGGAATCCTTACCCGAGAGACCAGACACACCTTTGGAGATGATGGATCCCTCTCTTTTGATGACTGGAGCCCATGTCGAGGTGACATCACGCCTGCCTACTCCACCTCTGATGACCCGATGCAACAAGAGTACCCAGGCCTATTCTTCCCACCTGGAGCTTGGCAAGAGACTCTTGGAACGATCACCCTTCTTGCCCAATAAAAAACTCGCCATCCAACCAAAGACCCCTGCTCAACCAACCCATAGCATTGTTTTGTTTGTGCCTGACCATCATCCTATGTTGAAATCCGGTATATGTCGATTCATCCTTCATCCTGTAAAAAATGTCAATAAATAATTTTTTATTGTAATAATGCGTCTGTTTTCTTTCCTACCAAAAAAAGGGGAGTTTGGGCTTTGGCCCAAACTCCCCTTTTTTTTATACACTTTATATGCCAAGGTTGGGTAATCACATGGACCTTTGCCTCTTGAAAGGCGACCCCCTTTCATCTTTGGGAACCCTTATCAAAACAATCGGCCAATCAGAAACCACTTCCTCCTTCTCTCGACTATAAAAGCAGGGCTCAGACGCTCTCTGCTTCATTTATTCCTGAGACATGGAAGACGAGAAAGCTTTTACACTCTATCTGGCCAAGTACCAGGAGGCTAATCTTGGGGACTATATAACCTTTATGATTAATTTTCGAAAGTGCCTGCAGACTATGATGCCCTCTGACATCATAACGGTCGAGTCCATCCACGATGTAACCGTTGCTGAACTGCTACAAAAGGTGTTGCCCGATTACGATCCCCGTGACCTGCCCACCTTTGAATGTGTTGTGTATGCAGAACCGGCCCACCTGCACAGTGATTATTTGGAGGAGGAGGCTGCCAAAGGAAAAGGGGCCTTTCTACAAGCCCTTTGGACTAGTTTGGCGAAACCAAAACTATATCACTTGGCCTACAAGGCGTGGAGGAGACACGGTCCCCAACACCTGACCGCCTGGACACACTTGGCTCAAGCAGTGTTGGATGGGTGCTATGGATTGAAATGGCCCGAGAGCGTGTTCCAAGTACCAGATTCATGTGCCATCTGTCTGAGCCCTATGCACTGGCCAGAAAGAACGCATTGTGGGCACCTGTTCCACATGCGGTGCTTGTTACAACATCTGGACGTGCAAAACACCTGTCCTCTCTGCAGGGCACCCAATCCATTGCGAGAACCCGACCTTTAAAGGTAGACATTGTGTTGAGCCCCAGAAAAATGGGAGAATGATTGCTGGAAAGGAGCATAGCTCGGGACCAGTAATCATTCTCCCATTTTTTTGGGTCAATAAATATGCCAAGGTTGGAACCTATGGAATGAGACACTTGCAAAAAATGACGCTACCCTTTCTCAAAAATAATACTTTTGCTAGCAGCACAAGTCTCTTTTCCAGCCAAGGTTGAAACTAATACTTACGAAAAAATAATTTTGCTAGCAGCTCAAGTCTCTTTTCAAGCCAAGGTTGAATTAAAAGTGTTACTCATGAATCCTTTTTAAATCCTACCAGCCTTGAAATTTCACATCAGTTGCATCGACCAATCAGAAGCCTTCTCCCTGCTATAAAAGCGAGGCACTCGAGGCGAGAGAGCTCATTCATTCCTCACGATGCGAGACGATTTAGCGTTTGCACACTGCCTGGTCAAGTATTCGTCCCCCGATTTCGGGGAATTTGCTGCCTTTTTAAAAGAATTCCGGAATCGTCTGAATGCTTTACCCATTCCAGAGGTGTTGACGGTGCAGGACTTTCAACGCCATCTCCACCACCTCGATGCCTTGTGCAACGTTCTCTGTCCTTCGGGGGAATCTGGAAAATTGCGCTCTCTCGCCTTTCTCTTTGCCGCCGAACCTTTCAAATCCAAGGACCTTGTGCTCCACAAGATGGCTGAAAGGGGTCACGGCGCCTATATTCGGGGCATTTGGACAGAATGCATGAAACCTGATCTGTACCGAAAGGCGAGCGTGGCCTGGTCTTATGGGGGCTCGCAGGATTTGGAACAATGGGTGACGCTGGGTCACACGGCTCTTCAACTCTTGTACAGTGCTCCCTTCCCAGATCCCGTGTTTGGCGTGCCTGAAAAATGTCCCATTTGCCTGGAGCCCATGCATTTTCCCCTCACGACCGAATGTAGACACATGTTTCACAAAGCATGTTTGGAGCGGACCCAGAGTCCCACCTGCCCCCTGTGTAAGCAGACTGTTTGAACTTTGAATGTCAAACCCAAAAAAATGGAAAGGATGTGCTCAGCACGTCCTTTCCATTTTTTTGGGTCCCTCCTCTCACCAACGTTGGAAGGTTTGATGTGGAACTGTTGAGAGAATCATTTGTCCATCTGCCATTGAAATGATTTTTTATGTTTTGCAAGAAACATTCATTTCACCTGTATTTTATTCATTTTACCTGTATTTTATTAAATTATTTTTATTTTTGATTCATTTCTTCTTTTCATTTTCATCCTTTCACTCACCTTATTATTTGATACATTATGAACTAGGAAACAAAACGTTCCTTATTATACTGCTACTTGCTATAATGGGCCTGTTTTTTGGGCCTGTTTCAAACAGGTAAAGAGGCCTGTAAAAGGTCTTGTGGAGTGCTTTTCAGGTAAAAAAAACTCGAGAGGGCAAATAAAATGGAACCGTGTAGTAAGAATGTTTCAAACAGGTAAAGAGGCCTGTAAAAGGTCCTGTGGAGTGCTTTTCAGGTAAAAAAAACTCGAGAGGGTAAATGAAATGGAACCGTGTTGTAAGAATGTTTCAAACAGGTAAAGAGGCCTGTAAAGGGTCCTGTGGAGCGCTTGTTCAGGTAAAAAACTCGAGATGGGAAACAATATGGAACCGTGTAGTAAGAATGTTGAAGAAACAGTTGAAAGGGGGTACAAAGAACGAATCATGGAAGGGAAGCCAAACACGGGAGTTTTATCCAATGAATTCCATCCAACGGGGGACATGTCTGAGGCCCCACGTCTCCTTCCAAGGGCATCGCTCAAACGGAGAAACTCCAAGAGGGAAATTTAAACTGGGAAATTCAAAGAAGGAAACTCAAAAAGGGGGGGGGTTAGGAAACGAGAACAGATCCACGATAAATAAGGTTAATGCTTGCTTATTACACAATCGTCTTCTTGTGACCGTGGAGACATGTTCAAATCCTCTACTTCATTTTACAGACATCTCAATAGATGCTCTGGCACGCTGGTAGAGTGTTCCAAATGTCTGGAGCAAATGACCGTGCGTCACTTTTATAAAAAACATGCGTCCCAAACACATAAGGTGGACGGTCGGAAGCAATGCATGTTTTGTTTCGGAAGAAAACAATGGCCTCATGGACAAAAGAATCGTCCTGAAAACATAAATCATCTCACGTCGTGTTTGCAACGTTTCGTAGACGAGGCCAAGGTGGAAGAGGAGATTATGGAAGAGGTGAGGGGGGAGAAAGTGTGTGAATGTAGACACTTTCAACCCATGCCTCGGGAAATGCAGGGTCGTACCAAAGATAGATTGAGCGAATATGGTGGGTTTTATGATGCGTTGCTTGAAAAACCCGACATGTGGGAAGAGGGGATAGGAAAAGATGTGTGGGGAATGATTCAGCGTTATTTGAGGCAAGATTGGGTGTGGTTTCACATTATGGTAAAACAGGATGTATTTGATACGTTTCGCCGGGAAATGGAAAAGATTCAAGATCAATGTGTCCTATTACCCTTTTGGTGTCTGTGTGATGGTGGGGGTACCCTACAGCATCGACACATGATTGTAGCGTGTGAACAAGAGAGTGCGTTTGAAGACGTCTGGAAAGGAAAAGTTCGTTATGATTTTCCCAAGAGCGGTCATGCCAAAAAATGCGTCAAGATTAAAAATGCCTTTCATCTGGTGCGAACCATCGTCTACGTGAGTCAACCCAAATCGTCGTGTGACAAGGGCGAGATTCCTGAACAATTAAACAATCTGCAGAATGGATCGCATTTTCACATCAATCGACCCTTACACCCGCACAGTATTGCTTTTCTCTGTACTCTATTTCCAGGTGGAATAGAAAAATTACTGTGGGAGCAGGTGGGCAGTAAAAATGTGTCGAATTGGGAAAAGGTTGCCAAGCGTGTACCGGACGCGTGGGGTCATTTGAAATGGAGTGTACCCATCCATGTGACGGGCTGGAAGTGTTTAAATTGTGTGATTCCCTTGCATCCGCGTTACGAGGAAACGGAGGAATTGACACCTCTGTATTTGAATCTATACGGTAACAAAAAATTGCATGTAAAGGAGGGAAACCATGGAGCCGAGCGTTCATTTCAACGCATTAAAGATGAAATGTACGTGTTGTCTCGTAAACAACAAAATATGATGAATGAGGTCAAGAAAACAAAACAAGCATGTGCCATGGACCACAAGGTGATATTAAGGTCCAAGCTCAACGAGATGAAAGTGAAAAACGACCAAATTCTCAACGAGATGAAAGTGAAAAACGATCAAATTCTCAACGAGATGAAAGCGAGAAGCGACCTAATTGAAAGGGAAAGGGACGTGATTCAGAGGGAAAGAGACTTGTTGAAAGAGGAAAATGACGTGTTGAAAGCAAAAGAAAAGGAGTTGAACGCTAAATTGCAAAATATGTCAGTTGAAAATAAAATATTGACAAAGTTGTGGCAGAGAAAAAGAGTGGACAGGATCTCTTCCAATACATGGCGTTGGAACAATAGAATAAAAAGGTTCCTTCAACCTCCTTCAGCCATCTCTCAACTTTCGAGATCACTTGCAAACCTTTCAGACTAACAAAGGTTGATACAAAAAAAAAAAAAAAAAAAAAAAAAAATTTTTTTTTTTTTTTTTTTTTTTTTTTTTTTTTTTTTTAGAGAGAGAAGAGTTTAAATACTGCACGCGTCTCGTCATACTCAATCGTACACAATGGATTCTTCTCCAGAGTATGATGATTTGATTGACTTGTTCAATGTACCAACACCTGTGTTTTCACCTTTACCACTAACTCCAGTGGCTTCTCCATCCCATGATCCATCTCAAGAAGAATCCATGATTTATGAATCCTTACCTGAATTACCTATGGTACCTGAACAATTCATTGAGTCTCCACAACGAATGGAATTTGAAGAATCCTCTGATTCCGTGGAGTCACCTGTTGCACCTGAACCAATTGTTTCTTCACCTGTGCCAAAGCGAAAGACAGATTCACCTGTGAGAAAGATGGATTCACCTGTGAGAAGGATGCATTCACCTGTGAGAAAGATGGATTCACCTGTGAGAAGGATGCATTCACCTGTGAGAAGGATGCATTCACCTGTGAGAAAGATGGATTCACCTGTGAGAAATATGGATTCACCTGTGAGAAATATGGATTCACCTGTGAGAAAGATGGATTCACCTGTGAGAAAGATGGATTCACCTGTGAGAAAGATGCATTCACCTGTGAGAAAGATGGATTCACCTGTGAGAAAGATGGATTCACCTGTGAGAAAGATGGATTCACCTGTGAGAAAGATGCATTCACCTGTGAGAAAGATGGATTCACCTGTGAGAAGGATGCATTCACCTGTGAGAAAGATGGATTCACCTGTGAGAAAGATGGATTCACCTGTGAGAAAGATGGATTCACCTGTGAGAAAGATGGATTCACCTGTGAGAAGGATGGATTCACCTGTGAGAAGGATGGATTCACCTGTGAGAAGGATGGATTCACCTGTGAGAAGATGATTCACCTGTGAGAAGGATGAATTCACCTGTGAGAAACGTAGCTTCCATCATTCAACGAGATTCTCGACCTTCTCCTCGACGAAACGAGAATAGGCCCCGAGATCCCAGATTGTATCGCAGACCCAATTTCCGACCACCCTATCGTAGACCTGACTTTAGACCCAGGCGACCCCGTATGCCCATCGATTGATTCCCACTTCTCAAGTGTCGGCTCAAGTGTTTTTCCACAGCCAAGGTTTGGCCGTGTTGTGTCTCCGAGACGAGGGATTCACGCTCACCAACGGTGTCGTCTCGTATGCCATGGATCGGCAATGTCCCAACGAACTATTTAAATATTTACATTACCTCAATATCGGTACCATTTGCGTGACGGATCAACAATCCAAGGTCAAATTTAAAGAAATTCAAGCGAGTTGGAGCTCAGCCAGTCCGTTCAAAAGAATTCCCGTGATGCTGTTAAATGCCAACGAACGAAACAGGGGGGAATGTCCCTTTTGTAGCGAGACGCACTGTCATCGTTGGGTAGCCGTGCAAGGCATGTGCGCCATTCTGCATCAACCCATCAATCCCATTTTTCATTCGTGAGCAAGATTGGTTTGGGCAAGCTCCGCCCACATCCTGTCTGAAACGTATAAAAGGAGAGCTCGTTGGGACGCTTTAAATCAGTCGTCTCTCGACTCGCCAGCAGCATGGACGCAATCGATGCCTTCCCAGAGCACCTATCCAGCACCGTGGTACCAGTGACGCTGCCCGAGAAAATCGAGACGTTGGAATATGCAGCTCGACAGGGCCTCGTCAAAGCATTCATCCTGTATCAGGAGATGGCCACGAAACGTGTGTTTGTCATGTTTTGTAACGATAGTTGGCATTGCAGACGATCGTATATGGACAATTTCAAGCGGGCCGTGTTGGCAGCGAGGAGACAAAATCCCTTTGAACCGGACGAGATGATGTGGGAAAAGGTGTCGCAAGGCTTAATGAGAAATCCCGATCGACCGCTGAAGAATACGGACAAACGGATGGGATTCCTGTACGAAAACATGTACATCGTAAAAACTGGATTCACCTTTGGACTTCGCACCGTGAAACGGGGGGAGATTCATTTGATCCAAACTACCCATGTGCCCATGCTGATGTACGAACTGCCCTCCTCCAGTTTAAAGTATCAAAGCAAACTCAATCTGTATAGAAGGAGTTTTGAGGCCTTTGACCAAATGCTCTATCATCGAAAAGTGTTGGAGCCCCATACAGCCTATCCCATCCCGGCAGGAACTCGTTACATTTTACTTACAGTACAAAAGACCGTATTTGGGGTGGACATTATCCCGAAACTATTCTTCCTCAACTTGTTCAGAGCGGATTCAACCTGGGGGATTTCCGAAAGGTGAAGCGATATCATCAGAAAGCCTACAAGCTACCTCCTCCGACCCCGGCTCATGGTGAGACGAGCAAGCGACCTTTGGAGGAAGAGGTGTATCCTCCCCCAAGAAACATTTTAGGATTCCAAAAAAATCCCACAAAACACTCGTTACACCGGTCGTACGACCCCCTGTGATGATTGCCAGACCTGCCTTGGCTGCTCCTCAACCCGTGTCCATTCCACCTGTGCAGATTCAATTACCAGAGCCACCTGTGCAGATTCAATTACCAGAGCCACCTGTGCAGATTCGATTACCTCAGCAGACTCGTAAGCCAGAGCCACCTGTGCAGATCCAGTTTCCAGATCCACCTTTGTCTCAATCACCTGTGCAGATCCAGTTTCCAGATCCACCTTTGTCTCAATCACCTCAGCAGATCCAGTTTCCACCTCAGCAGATCCAGTTTCCAGATCCACCTGTCCAGTTTCCACCTC
Source organism: Trichonephila clavata (assembly GCA_019973975.1). NCBI lineage: Eukaryota > Metazoa > Arthropoda > Arachnida > Araneae > Nephilidae > Trichonephila > Trichonephila clavata. The sequence goes on along the minus strand of BMAO01005077.1, from coordinate 18,513 downwards.
AGCAGATCCAGTTTCCAGATCCACCTGTCCAGTTTCCACCTCAGCAGATCCAGTTTCCAGATCCACCTGTGGAGACCTCGTTTGACCATTTAATGTCAAACGTATTTGGAGACTGCTTGGGGCCTGAACAAGTGATGGAAGCCCCCCAGCCCATGCACAAGAACCCCAGCTGATTCATACGGTGCCTTCCCTCTTTGATCCAAATAATGACATTATATCGTTTTTGGACCATTTTGAAGAGGGGTTGGCCATGGAGCAGCCGGAAGCACCCTGGATTTGACAATGCCCAGAATGAACCCTATGAAAAGATACACTGTTGGGTTTAAAGTGACAGAACCTCTAAATTTGTGTTGCAAATAAATCTTGGCAGTTGTGTATGTAATATTTGTAAATAATGATTGTTTTGTACATTTTTTTTGTACATAATTTTTTGTAAATAAAAAAAATTGTTTTATGGAAACAAGTCTGATTTTTTTGTCCAAAAAAATACCAACCTTGACACATTACACAAGAGGATGTAAAAAAAATGGTTTCGGTACAAAATTTATTGGACCAGTGTCGTTCTCGCACTACGATTGTTTTTGGAAATCTGGGTCGGTGGCCGGATCGAGTTACATATTTCGAGCAAGACTATCCTTACACCATTATTTTTGAGCCCAATTTTGGTGTGCACGTTCCTCGGTCGTTTGGAAAAACAGTGGTCGTGTTTACGAGTCATTTGGATTTGACGTGGGATCCAGGAGTCGAGTTGAGATTTTTTCAATTGGGTCGTCCCCCGTCTCGCCGAGTTTGGGAGGCGTATCAACCCCACAATAAGGAGGCGTACGCGTTGAATCTCACGCAATGCACGCGTTTGGTGGATGTGTACGTGACATTATTAACGTGGTTGGATGATTGGGAAATGCATCGAGATAAACACCTCCCTTGGCGTCTGCTGATGCCCCAACCTTGGAAACGGGCTTTGGAAAAACACGTGGAGCGCTCGCATCAAAAGGCCTTGGCACATGGAATGCCAGTTGACGTCACGCTCCTCGAGCATATATAACGCCAGCCTCTAGCCAGCAGAATTATTCTCTCTCAGCAACATGTCGAATCAACCCGCCTATTTTGCCCATGCCAGCGTGTTGCACCACCTGGGCAAACCAGTGCCCATCGAGCTATCGATTGCCACCATTCCCAGGGATGGCAGTGATCCCGAAGTGCTCTGCATTACGGTGAACCACGAGGACCTGACCTCCACACCCAAAGACATGAGTTCCAATGCCTGCAAAAACGCCCGTCTTCGTCTGGTGCGCCCGCTGCCCAAGAGTGTGCCGGCGCAATGGTTGCGATATTGCGTGAGGGGCATGTTTGACCAGCTGTCCCAAGGTAGAAAAGGCCTCATCGTAGTCAAAAGCCCAAAGCAGCAAAAAACATTCAAAGAGTTGGGACTCTCCACCATGGCTCTGGAGATGCTGCCCAAATTCAACACCCTTTGTGATGGAACCTTTCCCAACCCCATGCATGATGACCTCCACGAAGAAGGGGACGTGTCTCATTGCACCATGCTGAAATCGTTTCAATTTGCAAAATACCTGCAGCGGTTCAACAAGCTGCAGGCGGAATGGAGCTCCAAAGTTTCAGCTTTGGTAGAGTAAAAACAATTGCCCATGGGCCCAGAAAAAGGGGGACCGAGTCGACACAAGAGTCGACTCGGTCCCCCTTTTTTTGGGTTAAGGAAGGTGCCAACGTTGGAGGGCTTCTCTTTTAAAACTTGTGTTAAAAAGAGGCCACAAGATTTCTACCAAGGATGAACAGATTCAACCTAAAGATGCTTGGCGAGTGTAGTTTTATTTTTTTGCATGGTCCTGTTGGATAGAATCAGTCAAAAAGTGCCTAGTGATGCTTGTATTTTTTGCGAGGTCATCACAATGTTGAATCAATAAGACAATAGATATCTCATGATATGGATAGTGTTTCAATGCTGAATCAATAAGACAATAGATGACTCATGATATGGATAGTGTTTCAATGCTGAATCAATAAGACAATAGATGACTCATGATATGGATAGTGTTTCAATGTTGGAGAGTATCAGCCAATAGGAATCGATTCACGTGACCCACCAGAGTATAAAAGGCGAGCATCAGCAGCCAGAGACATTCTCTCTCAGAGTTCTCTGAAAGCAACATGTCTCATTTAGCCTTCTTCGCCCATGCCAATGTGTTTCACCGTGGAGGCAAGCCTGTGCCCGTCGAATTGTCCATTGCCACGATTCCGGAGGATGGAAAAGACCCAGAAGTAATTTGCATCACGGTGGATCATTCAAACCTAATTACCACCTCGAAAGACTGTCGGGCCAACCGTTTTATTAACGAGCGCCTCTGTCTGAAGAGTCACATCCCTGGATCTGTGCCACTGGAATACCTGTCCTTTTGCGTCAGGGGCAAATTTTGTCACCTGGCGCAAGGAAATCGAGGCCTCATCGTGGTCAAGGGAACCGACCAGCGCAAAATCTTTGAGCAGCTGGGGCTCTTTACAATAAACTTGGAGACTCTGCCAAAGTTCCAGGACCTCAATGACCGAACTCTACCAGATCACCTGCACAATGAGGTGCACGAATTCTTTGACATTTCAGAGTGCACCATGGTGAAGTCTTATCGTTTTGCCAGATACCTGCAGCATTTCAATAAGCTGCAGGCTGAATACAATAGACAAATGGCGGATCTGGTAGAGTAAGTGAGAAAACTGTAAATATTGAACTGTAAAAATGCCCATGGGCCCAGAAAAAGGGGGACCGAGTCGACACAAGAGTCGACTCGGTCCCCCTTTTTTTGGGTTAAGGAAGGTGCCAACGTTGGAGAGCATCTCTTTTAAAACTTGTGTTAAAAAGAGGCCACAAGATTTCTACCAAGGATGAACAGATTCAACCTAAAGATGCTTGGCGAGTGTAGTTTTATTTTTTTGCATGGTCCTGTTGGATAGAATCAGTCAAAAAGTGCCTAGTGATGCTTGTATTTTTTGCGAGGTCATCACAATGTTGAATCAATAAGACAATAGATATCTCATGATATGGATAGTGTTTCAATGCTGAATCAATAAGACAATAGATGACTCATGATATGGATAGTGTTTCAATGCTGAATCAATAAGACAATAGATGACTCATGATATGGATAGTGTTTCAATGTTGGAGAGTATCAGCCAATAGGAATCGATTCACGTGACCCACCAGAGTATAAAAGGCGAGCCATCAGCAGCCAGAGACATTCTCTCTCAGAGTTCTCTGAAAGCAACATGTCTCATTTAGCCTTCTTCGCCCATGCCAATGTGTTTCACCGTGGAGGCAAGCCTGTGCCCGTCGAATTGTCCATTGCCACGATTCCGGAGGATGGAAAAGACCCAGAAGTAATTTGCATCACGGTGGATCATTCAAACCTAATTACCACCTCGAAAGACTGTCGGGCCAACCGTTTTATTAACGAGCGCCTCTGTCTGAAGAGTCACATCCCTGGATCTGTGCCACTGGAATACCTGTCCTTTTGCGTCAGGGGCAAATTTTGTCACCTGGCGCAAGGAAATCGAGGCCTCATCGTGGTCAAGGGAACCGACCAGCGCAAAATCTTTGAGCAGCTGGGGCTCTTTACAATAAACTTGGAGACTCTGCCAAAGTTCCAGGACCTCAATGACCGAACTCTACCAGATCACCTGCACAATGAGGTGCACGAATTCTTTGACATTTCAGAGTGCACCATGGTGAAGTCTTATCGTTTTGCCAGATACCTGCAGCATTTCAATAAGCTGCAGGCTGAATACAATAGACAAATGGCGGATCTGGTAGAGTAAGTGAGAAAACTGTAAATATTGAACTGTAAAAATGCCCATGGGCCCAGAAAAAGGGGGACCGAGTCGACACAAGAGTCGACTCGGTCCCCCTTTTTTTGGGTTAAGGAAGGTGCCAACGTTGGAGAGCATCTCTTTTAAAACTTGTGTTAAAAAGAGGCCACAAGATTTCTACCAAGGATGAACAGATTCAACCTAAAGATGCTTGGCGAGTGTAGTTTTATTTTTTTGCATGGTCCTGTTGGATAGAATCAGTCAAAAAGTGCCTAGTGATGCTTGTATTTTTTGCGAGGTCATCACAATGTTGAATCAATAAGACAATAGATATCTCATGATATGGATAGTGTTTCAATGCTGAATCAATAAGACAATAGATGACTCATGATATGGATAGTGTTTCAATGCTGAATCAATAAGACAATAGATGACTCATGATATGGATAGTGTTTCAATGTTGGAGAGTATCAGCCAATAGGAATCGATTCACGTGACCCACCAGAGTATAAAAGGCGAGCCATCAGCAGCCAGAGACATTCTCTCTCAGAGTTCTCTGAAAGCAACATGTCTCATTTAGCCTTCTTCGCCCATGCCAATGTGTTTCACCGTGGAGGCAAGCCTGTGCCCGTCGAATTGTCCATTGCCACGATTCCGGAGGATGGAAAAGACCCAGAAGTAATTTGCATCACGGTGGATCATTCAAACCTAATTACCACCTCGAAAGACTGTCGGGCCAACCGTTTTATTAACGAGCGCCTCTGTCTGAAGAGTCACATCCCTGGATCTGTGCCACTGGAATACCTGTCCTTTTGCGTCAGGGGCAAATTTTGTCACCTGGCGCAAGGAAATCGAGGCCTCATCGTGGTCAAGGGAACCGACCAGCGCAAAATCTTTGAGCAGCTGGGGCTCTTTACAATAAACTTGGAGACTCTGCCAAAGTTCCAGGACCTCAATGACCGAACTCTACCAGATCACCTGCACAATGAGGTGCACGAATTCTTTGACATTTCAGAGTGCACCATGGTGAAGTCTTATCGTTTTGCCAGATACCTGCAGCATTTCAATAAGCTGCAGGCTGAATACAATAGACAAATGGCGGATCTGGTAGAGTAAGTGAGAAAACTGTAAATATTGAACTGTAAAAATGCCCATGGGCCCAGAAAAAGGGGGACCGAGTCGACACAAGAGTCGACTCGGTCCCCCTTTTTTTGGGTTAAGGAAGGTGCCAACGTTGGAGAGCATCTCTTTTAAAACTTGTGTTAAAAAGAGGCCACAAGATTTCTACCAAGGATGAACAGATTCAACCTAAAGATGCTTGGCGAGTGTAGTTTTATTTTTTTGCATGGTCCTGTTGGATAGAATCAGTCAAAAAGTGCCTAGTGATGCTTGTATTTTTTGCGAGGTCATCACAATGTTGAATCAATAAGACAATAGATATCTCATGATATGGATAGTGTTTCAATGCTGAATCAATAAGACAATAGATGACTCATGATATGGATAGTGTTTCAATGCTGAATCAATAAGACAATAGATGACTCATGATATGGATAGTGTTTCAATGTTGGAGAGTATCAGCCAATAGGAATCGATTCACGTGACCCACCAGAGTATAAAAGGCGAGCCATCAGCAGCCAGAGACATTCTCTCTCAGAGTTCTCTGAAAGCAACATGTCTCATTTAGCCTTCTTCGCCCATGCCAATGTGTTTCACCGTGGAGGCAAGCCTGTGCCCGTCGAATTGTCCATTGCCACGATTCCGGAGGATGGAAAAGACCCAGAAGTAATTTGCATCACGGTGGATCATTCAAACCTAATTACCACCTCGAAAGACTGTCGGGCCAACCGTTTTATTAACGAGCGCCTCTGTCTGAAGAGTCACATCCCTGGATCTGTGCCACTGGAATACCTGTCCTTTTGCGTCAGGGGCAAATTTTGTCACCTGGCGCAAGGAAATCGAGGCCTCATCGTGGTCAAGGGAACCGACCAGCGCAAAATCTTTGAGCAGCTGGGGCTCTTTACAATAAACTTGGAGACTCTGCCAAAGTTCCAGGACCTCAATGACCGAACTCTACCAGATCACCTGCACAATGAGGTGCACGAATTCTTTGACATTTCAGAGTGCACCATGGTGAAGTCTTATCGTTTTGCCAGATACCTGCAGCATTTCAATAAGCTGCAGGCTGAATACAATAGACAAATGGCGGATCTGGTAGAGTAAGTGAGAAAACTGTAAATATTGAACTGTAAAAATGCCCATGGGCCCAGAAAAAGGGGGACCGAGTCGACACAAGAGTCGACTCGGTCCCCCTTTTTTGGGTTAAGGAAGGTGCCAACGTTGGAGAGCATCTCTTTTAAAACTTGTACTAAAAAGAGGCCACAAGATTTCTACCAAGGATGAACAGATTCAACCTAAAGATGCTTGGCGAGTGTAGTTTTATTTTTTTGCATGGTCCTGTTGGATAGAATCAGTCAAAAAGTGCCTAGTGATGCTTGTATTTTTTGCGAGGTCATCACAATGTTGAATCAATAAGACAATAGATATCTCATGATATGGATAGTGTTTCAATGCTGAATCAATAAGACAATAGATGACTCATGATATGGATAGTGTTTCAATGCTGAATCAATAAGACAATAGATGACTCATGATATGGATAGTGTTTCAATGTTGGAGAGTATCAGCCAATAGGAATCGATTCACGTGACCCACCAGAGTATAAAAGGCGAGCCATCAGCAGCCAGAGACATTCTCTCTCAGAGTTCTCTGAAAGCAACATGTCTCATTTAGCCTTCTTCGCCCATGCCAATGTGTTTCACCGTGGAGGCAAGCCTGTGCCCGTCGAATTGTCCATTGCCACGATTCCGGAGGATGGAAAAGACCCCGAAGTAATTTGCATCACGGTGGATCATTCAAACCTAATTACCACCTCGAAAGACTGTCGGGCCAACCGTTTTATTAACGAGCGCCTCTGTCTGAAGAGTCACATCCCTGGATCTGTGCCACTGGAATACCTGTCCTTTTGCGTCAGGGGCAAATTTTGTCACCTGGCGCAAGGAAATCGAGGCCTCATCGTGGTCAAGGGAACCGACCAGCGCAAAATCTTTGAGCAGCTGGGGCTCTTTACAATAAACTTGGAGACTCTGCCAAAGTTCCAGGACCTCAATGACCGAACTCTACCAGATCACCTGCACAATGAGGTGCACGAATTCTTGACATTTCAGAGTGCACCATGGTGAAGTCTTATCGTTTTGCCAGATACCTGCAGCATTTCAATAAGCTGCAGGCTGAATACAATAGACAAATGGCGGATCTGGTAGAGTAAGTGAGAAAACTGTAAATATTGAACTGTAAAAATGCCCATGGGCCCAGAAAAAGGGGGACCGAGTCGACACAAGAGTCGACTCGGTCCCCCTTTTTTTGGGTTAAGGAAGGTGCCAACGTTGGAGAGCATCTCTTTTAAAAACTTGTACTAAAAAGAGGCCACAAGATTTCTACCAAGGATGAACAGATTCAACCTAAAGATGCTTGGCGAGTGTAGTTTTATTTTTTTGCATGGTCCTGTTGGATAGAATCAGTCAAAAAGTGCCTAGTGATGCTTGTATTTTTTGCGAGGTCATCACAATGTTGAATCAATAAGACAATAGATATCTCATATGGATAGTGTTTCAATCATAGACAATAGATGATATGGATAGTGTTTCAATGCTGAATCAATAAGACAATAGATGACTCATGATATGGATAGTGTTTCAATGTTGGAGAGTATCAGCCAATAGGAATCGATTCACGTGACCCACCAGAGTATAAAAGGCGAGCCATCAGCAGCCAGAGACATTCTCTCTCAGAGTTCTCTGAAAGCAACATGTCTCATTTAGCCTTCTTCGCCCATGCCAATGTGTTTCACCGTGGAGGCAAGCCTGTGCCCGTCGAATTGTCCATTGCCACGATTCCGGAGGATGGAAAAGACCCCGAAGTAATTTGCATCACGGTGGATCACTGCAACCTAATTACCACCTCGAAAGACTGTCGGGCCAACCGTTTTATTAACGAGCGCCTCAGTTTGAAGAGTCACATCCCTGGATCTGTGCCATTGGAGTACCTGTCCTTTTGCGTCAGGGCAAATTTTGCCACCTGGCGCAAGGAAATCGAGGCCTCATCGTGGTCAAGGGAACCGACCAGCGCAAAATCTTTGAGCAGCTGGGGCTCTTTACAATAAATTTGGAAACTTTGCCAAAGTTTCAGGACTTGAATGATCATGCTCTACCAGATCACCTGCACGATGAGGTGCATGAATATTCTGACATTTCCGAGTGCACTATGGTAAAGTCATACCGTTTTGCCAGATACCTGCAAAACTTTAAAAAGCTGCACGCCGAATATAATAGACAAATGGCGGATCTGGTAGAGTAAGTGAGAAAATTTGAAATATGGAACTGTAAATATTGGACTAAACTGTAAATATTGACTGAACTTTTAAAAAAATGGACTGGATTGTAAAAAAAAGGGATGGAATTGTAAAAAATTGGACGGAACTGTAAAATATTTTACTGAACTGTAAATACATATTGTACTAAACTGTAAATACATATTGTACTAAACTGTAAATACATATTGTACTAAACTGTAAATACATATTGTACTAAACTGTAAATAAATATTGTACTAAACTGTAAATAATATTGTACTAAACTGTAAATATTGTACTGAACTGTAAATATTGAACTGAACTGTAAATATTGAACCGAAAAACGGGGGACTGAGTCGACACAAGAGTCGACTCGGTCCCCCTTTTTTCGGGTTAAGGAAGGTGCCAACGTTGGACGGCTTCTCTTTTAAAACTTGTGTTAAAAAGATGCACAAAAATACGTTAAAAGATTAGTTTCAAGGTTGAAAAGCGTCAACCAATAGAAATCGTTTCACGTGACACCACTAGAATATATAAAAGGCGAGCAGCTAGCAGCCAGAAATCAGAGTGCTTCTGAATGCAGTCAAGAGTTTAGAAATTTTGTTTTGGTTAAAACTGTCAGGTTTGGGTTTGTATTGAATATTTCAAATCTGGCAGTTTTGACGGAAAAAGAATTTCCATGGCAACAGGTAAATGCTAAATGTTTTTCGTTAAGACTTTCAGGATTTGGCGTAATGTTGGAAATTCGCAGATTCTGCAAGTCTTATCGGTAAATGTTTTTAGCCAAAATCTTCAAAAATCCGAAAATTGGGGGACCGAGTCGCATGTCGACTGGGTCCCCCTTTTTTCGGGCCACATTATCCACCAAGATTGGAATGCGTCTTTTTAAAAACTTGACACAAAAAAATCGGACTTGCCTGCTGGCTGCCAGTTGAGACCTCCGTGTTTCCTAGACACGCCAAGATTATAAAGTCGTGAGATGGTCGTCCCCAATTTTCTAACAAGATACACACCCATATTGGAATGATTCTGTCTTTTCTCGACATACCAACGTTGCATTGTCTACATTTCATGGGTTGCTGCTTTCACCAAGCTTGACATGTCTCCATTTCATTTGTGTATCGCCCCCTGACATGTCTCCATTTCATTTGTGGATTACCCCCCGTTTTAAATCATTCGTCTGGGATGGGCTGAAAAATTTTCTCGCCTCCCTCAAAAATATTTTTCAGAGGAATTTGAAAAAAGTTTCGATATGGATATTGAAGAGAAGTTCAAGACGCTTTGAGGGGATACTCAAAAAGGGTCGTTTTCCATTTTCAATCATTTTTTGAAAGGGTCACGGTGCTCAACTATTTATTCGACCGACTGTACAAACTGATGTGCGTGAATATAAATTTCGGAAACTGGAAGGAACCTCTGGAAATTTTGGAATGTGTTCGAAAGGGTTCTGTTGCTCTCTGAGTTATGAGTCAGAAAGTATGAATGAAAACTACTACTTTGGTGTGTCAGGAGTGCCTTTAAATTATGAAGAAATATATGTGTTTGGGACTCAAGCATGTTTCTTAGCACGATGCGAGTCACTCGATGGAAAACCTTGTAGGAATTTTATACTTAAGTCTAACACCGTGTTTCTGTCCGCTAAAATCAAAGCCGCTTTCGATACGAAATACATTTATCCTTTTGCAATAAACAGCGATATACAACTGACTGATAAAGAGGAATGGTATTTTGATGGAAATTCCCACATGGTCTATGAAAAATATAAAAAATAATTCTCTATTATTTTTGGGATTGTATGGAAGGAAATACGACGAGGACAAAATTTTGAGAAAATGAAACAGAACGTACAGATGTTTCTACATGTGGCATCCTTGAGCCAATGTAATAAAATGAAATTTTTCGGATTGTTAACTGCGCGTATATTCTTTTGCATAAATTTCTTTCTTTCCTCCCAACTCTACAAAATATGAAATATTTAAATATTAGCAACATTTTCTTCAATGAATATGAGTTCCTGGTATGAATAATTTCAAGACACACACGCACGTGCAAGCACAGAAATAAATGCGTATATAATGTGCATTAAATAGCTTTTTTTTGTATAAAATAAAGTTTATGTATTATCGATTGCAAATCTGTGTCTGAATGTTTTTAGGTGAAACAAATGTATTTGTCAGTAATCACACATTCATAATTCAATTTGCTGAAAATAACTCAGTGTAAAAGTCCTTAAATTTAAAAGTAAATTGATATAAAATTCAAATTAAACTTTATTTCAAGTAATTTGACATTACATTAAGAAATATTAAAATTATTTTTTAAAAAATAGCTAAAAATTATTAATTATAGAATTTTATAACAAGATATCAATCATTGGCATGGCCAAATAATTTTAGCGCGTTTTTCACATGTTGTATTTTACAATAATGCAACTAATGAACTTTTTACTAACAGAAAGTAGTGTGTGTGTGTACTGTACCACTCCTCTAAATGTACTACTATTGAGCTGAAAAGAAATAATGACACAAATCTGTAATCAGCACTATAAAAAAAAAAAAAATTTTTTTTTTTACAAACTATGGGAAAATTTAAATATGATTCGGCTCATCTAGGCACAAATGCGACCAAATGCCGAAAACCGAGGTCAATTGGTTGCTTATTGGCTGAGAAAAAGGTACGACAAAATATGGAACGAAGACGAAATTTACGTGATATAGCGCTTTTGTTCCACTACGTGAAAAACGCGCTAAAAATGGTTATTTTTTTTAATCGTGATGTAATTTACTTTAAAAATGTTACCTCAAAAAAAAAACAATAACTCCATTAATGATACGTTAGCTGATTGCAGAATTTAAAGTAAAATAAAGACTTTTACTAAAAAAAAATTAAAAATATTCTTTCTAAAAGCTTTTTGAACAAAATTGAGAACATATGAAAAAAAAATATGTGTATGAATCAAACACAAAAATTATTTTTGAACTAATTTTTAGATTTGCAATTAATTAAGACATAAAAAAACTCCTTTTTTATTATGAAAATAACAGAAAAAATATTATTTGAAATTCGTTAGTTAATTTGGTATTTAAAGGAATAAATCTTAAAAGGTATAAGCATTATGATATTTTTAAATAATGTAATTAGCTACAGCACCCTTTATATAAATGCATAAATGATTTTTAAAACAAAACTAAATATCTCTCTAGATAGCTTGCAAATAATTTTAAAATGAGGGCTCGCGTCTAACTCCGTGCATTTAAATCATATTAAATATAAAAAAATTTAATTATTTTTAATTTGATGGCCTTTTTTTTTTCTTTAATTTTCAGCAAATTTTTTAAAGGAATATGTTTTTACAATGATTCATTCGAAAAGCATTATAATTATACTACAAAGAACTGAATAATAAATAACACCCAAAGTGTGACATTCTTTCCCTTTTGTAAGAAAACCCCCTAAAATTTGTTAATAAGTGTCTAGTTAAAATTTATCATACATTCTATCACTTCACATTTATTTATTTTTCAAAAGAGATTTATCAAACCCATTTAGATTAAGATTGCTGGAAAAGATAAATAGGGTTCATTTATATATGCAATAACAGTAGTGCAAAGACAGAACTAAAAACGCAAATCGTGTTGCCAAAACTAAAATGTAATTGATTACTAACCAACGTTGCGCTTCAAATCTGCATGGCTACACTTAATTGACGAGAAGAATATTTTTTATTTTTATATATCCCAAAGGATAAAAACATAACCGTGATAAATTGACAAATGTTAATGAAAATATACACCGATGTCCGAACAACAGCATGAACAAGTTGTCGAATTCAAAGATAGTCATAATATCGTGCCATAGCCTCGATTTGAGTAGTTATTGTAAGAATCTCCTCAAGGGTAAGTTTATGTTCTACACAACGTTTTAAATGGTACTAAAAGCTCTTAACACCCGCCTCCCACATTCCTCCAAAATTAAGAGATTGAGGATGAATAAAACCCCAATAAATTCCCTGAGAAGAAAATAGCTACTCAATGATTCTTGTTTGAATACGGCAAGGGCCTTCTTTATCTCTGCAGTCCCACAAAAGTTATTTGCATTTTCAGAAAGTAATTGCAAGGGTAACCCTCTTCGACTTTTATAAACCTTTTTCAGCAAGCAATTAATGCATTTGCTGTTAAATCACTTAACACTTCGAGATGTGCGGCCTTGTAACTAGACACAAATATACACACAAAAACCTTTTGGTATACACCCTCTCTAATCTTTAAACTTAATCAAAGAATGGCCCTACAGATCTAATCCAATTTAGGAAAGGAGTTGGCTAACCCTTTCCTTAGGCAAGGGTGCCACAATCTGATTAAAAATTCTCTTGGATTCGCCTTATAGCAAGCATGCAACACAATTGTGTACAATGCTTCGTTCCATATCCCGATCGCTTAAGGCCCGATACTCTTGATGTACACTACGTAATAATGTTTGGTGTCCGCAATGTAAATTTCTTTGATGATAGTACGTAAAAATCATTTCAGTCTACTGGTGACTTTTTGGTAAAAGGACAGGGTGTTTTGTGTCGAATGGTAGGTCAGAATTCTCGAGTCGTCTACTGACACGAATGTGAACTTCATGATCTAGAAAAAAAGCTAAACTGCTGAGATTTGACTCTCTTAAAGGTCTTTTATCAACTAAAATCTTTGAGGTGACAGAACACCTTTTAAAATTCAACTTGTGGTCAAAATATCGATTTTTGTTTTGTTTTTGTGATCATATATTAAATTTCTATCTTTTATCTTTGTCTTTAAATCTGTTTAAATTTTGTTTCTGTCTTAGTTAGAAGCGGGGATACAGCTTTTTAAAATATTATTTGATCATGAATTTCTCTGACCGGAAGTGGCCCAAGTTGTTTTGTTTACGTTTCTCTTCCATGGTATATAACATGAAATATTATAATTAATATACAAATATTTAGTCAGAAATTAAAATAGAATATGTAAAAATTTATATAAATGTATCTGGAAATACATTCTTTCTTTTTAATGTATAAAACGTGGCAGAAAGTTTGTTGTTTAGTGACTTTGTTTACATATACGTTTGATTTTCATGCTGAAAGAATCGACAGCGTAGAAGGGGATAATAGCCTTTGCTGCTCCATATCCCACAAAACTAACTGTAACTGTAACTGACAGCGTAGAAAAGTTTATTTAATAATTTTATTCTGTTTTATCTTGGCTTAAAAATGGTTAAAAGTATTGCTAGAAAGCGTAAGCGACAATTTTATGTAATATATATGTTACCGGCAAAGTATGAAATCTGTCATTCTATAGAATGCCTAGGCATTCTATACAATGCCTAAATCTAACCTGCAATGTATGAAATGATTCTTATTTCACACATTGCCTAGGCATTCTATAGAATGCCTAATAAGAAAACGGCAAAGTATGAAATACATCTCAGATTCATTTCAAATATTGTCAATTGGCAAGACATAAAACTTTTAACGCGTGTCTCAGCCTCAGAATCTGTTAGTTGTACATTGCTGTTTGTTGGGAAATGTCAAAATACTCAATTTTACTTAAACTTGTTCAAAGAAAAATTGATTTTTTCCTGTGCTAGCTGAAAATGGAGGAGAAAGCTATACTGTTGGAGAAGGAGCCATGGTTTATAGCAGGGGTAGGCCATCTATGTCACATATGGGGCGCGCGGTATAATTCTCAGTTGCATTTTGTACTACTCAATAAATTTGTAAATTTTTGAATTGTTTCAAATATGCTCTACTGTGTGGTTCGCTGAATCATATTAGTAGATTGGTTTGACACGCAACAGCTAAAAGGTCCATAGACATGAAACAACTATTCAACGGCTAGTTGTCCAAAATTCGAGTTGATGCTCCAAAAAAGAAAGGGTTTTTTTTTTAACTGAAATTACTTACTAGAAGTTAATAACTGATATAAAAAATGCTAAAATAACTACTGAGAAGGGGACCTAGGGACTATTGGTTGCTGAATAGCTGTGATGTGATGGTTGCGGAAAATAAAAGTAATCTCATTTAAACTGTTAAAGAAAATGTCAGTACCATAAAACAATGGTCCCCAACCTTTGGTGCGTGGTACAAAGGGTATCAGGTCACTCAAGAAGCATTAAATTATTACCATTATAATTACTGGTGTGTATTTTTCTCGTGTTTGTGCGACTTTCCATGGAAATCACTTTACATTTTATGTAAAAAAAAATTTATAATTATTTTTTGGTGCAACTGAATTTTACTCTGAAGGCATGTTTAAATACAATTAAATTATAAAATCAAAATAATTAAAAATATAAATAATCAACGTCCCACTCTCAGCGGGTCGCCATAAAATTATCAAACGTTGACCGAACCGGAAGAGAAAACTGTTGGAAAGAATTGATATACAGTATTACATCACGGATCCCCCCCCCCACAATGGGTCTTCAGATTTGTATTTTTACCATTTCAGACCTAGTACATTACCCAGGGGCTGGTATCACTTTTTAGTGCGGCACCATGTAAGTGATACCAATTGCCGCCGGTAATTTTGACACCCAGTTTGACGATGTGAACTTGTTCTAGGAATTTAATTTGCCAAGAGCAAAAATTAAATTCCGGATTCTGGGGATGCGATAAAGTTCTGAAAGAACTTTCATTCAAATACAAAAATGTTACACGTTATAATATTGAACTGTAAATCCACCTACGTGAAACTTGCAGAAAAAACATAAAATTATTTAAACAAAAGGTATTGTAGTACAAAACTTTGATTTTTTTTCCGAATGCCAATATATTGGTACTTGTAACGAGTGGGAAATAGAATGGATTCTATCAACTTGGAACTTCAGAAATAATTTTAATATAAGTATATGCGAAATCACAATTTAACAATAATTTTTTTAATGGCAGTCTCATTATTTTGTCAGAATAACATTTGTACTTTTAGGAATGTAAGTCATTGATATATAATATCCTTATCATGACCTTTTTTCATACTTTGCCTAAATAGCTTTAGGTATTCTATAGAATACCTAGGCATTCTATACAATGCCTAGGCAAAGTATGTAATAAATCTCATATATCATACTTTGCCTAAAAACGTCCGGTATTGTATAGAATGCCTAGGCATTCTATAGAATGTCAGTATTTCATACTTTGCCGGTAACATATACACAAAAACTTCTGAAAATAAAAGCACTTCAGAACCTTTTCCTGAATGCACGGCTAGCTTTTCAAAGTTGGGAAATGAGAGTTTGTCAACTGCAGAAGAAATGCCTTGTCCTATGTTTTGGTAACAGAATCGTTGATCTTGAGCTTATTGTGGATGCATTTGCTTAACTTTGCTGCCCAAAATGTTTTGCTGAGAAAGTAGAGCTTTTGAGGATATCAGATATGGATTGTGTTCCCATTTTACACTAAAATGTAGATACTGTGACTTTTTCTTTGCATTTGCTTCATCAAAAAAAGGTTGTAAATGCACCTGTCATAAATACTAGGCTATAATATGGTATGCGGCAGATAGGCAAAGGTTTTGCTGGTGCATTTAAATTATGATCAACGTTAAATTTGCCCCGATTGACCAAAACTGCTTACAAAAATCAGGAAGCAAAGATTTTGAAGGTGGTTCAGGAAGTAGCTGAGGAATCCATGAAAAAAAGCTGCTGCTGAAATTGTGTGGAAAAAACAAAATCTCTCATCTGATTTTGCAAAATGTGACATACTGTGGATCGCACATGCCAGCTTAAAGGCTATACATCTATGAATAGCTGTGTCTGATACTGATAAGGTGTTTGACGTAGAAGTTATGTCATCCTACTGTCCTACATGTAAAAGACTTCAGACTATGCCAAGAAACTCTGAATGTAAGTCATCAAAAACCGACCACATACTTCAGTGTAAATTCACAGGATCTTCGTCAAAACTGGAAATTGTGAGGGCTTCACGAATATTTCTTCGGTCAGAAAAAACCCGCGGACTTCAATACACTCAGTATTAGGAGGATGGTGAGTGGAAAAGCTTTTATGGGGGGGGGGGGGTGAAAGACGCTTATGGAAAAAAACAGTGTGACAATGTTTGAGTGCATTGGCCATGTACAAAAGAGAGTGGGCTCGCGTCTGAGAAAGCTATAAATGAAAACTAAATGACTGTCTATTAAAGACAAATTAACTGATAATTTTTTATCGACTGACTTCAAAATTACTACGGAACTGCTGTACGCATCAATGTCGGTAACTTAAATGCCATGCAAAAAAATGTAATTGCTGCGTTATATCACTTTGCATCAAGTGATAAGAAACCGATGCATGGTCAATGTCCAATAGGGAAAGAAACCTGGGGTTATTTTCTGCAGGGGATGGCAAATGGAACAAAATGTACTACAAAATACGCTGGTTTATCAAATGATGCTTTAAATAAAATTAAACCAGTATATATTTAGAACTGTACGACAAACAGATATTAAAGTAAGTGCTTACATGGGCGCCCGTAAAATGCAAATGAGTGTTTTAACGGAATAATTTGACAAAGAGTACCGAAGGAACTATTTGTTTCGCTCAAAACAATTAAATTTGACTCGTATGATGCTATTATAAACTTCAATGAAGGATTAAATGGGCGTCTCAAAGTTTTTAATGAGTTGAATATTGAAAATCATGGGGTGTTTACCTTAAGGGGATATAAACATTTAGAGCTTAGCTTGATTCAACGTGATACTAGATCTACCGGATTGTTCTTTGAGCTAACATAATTCCAATAGAATGTTTTGGACAACTCCTGGATTCATGACACTCTGTTCACCACAAATACCTTGTACGAACTAGGCGATGATCAAATCCATGCAAAAACCTTTGTAGAATCACAGTGCAGGAACACGTAATCACACATACACACACAATTTTAAGAAACAATGAAGTCCTCACTTTCAAAGCTTTGACAGGAGCCTTGATCAGCACAGCTCAGGACGTGGAATGCTCAAAGGCTTGGCAAACGCCGACACTCGTGACTTACTACACAGAAGTGAAACTTTACACTCGCCATATTAACTCATGGACCGAATGTGGGTAAAAGCGCCAAATCCCTTCTTGCTGACCTCATAGAATCCAATCGGATGAGTTTCCTGAGCACCATCGACAAGAATTCGACGAAGAACGTAAATAGTTTCTAGTAACGATAAAGACTCTGAGAAACGACTCCATTCCTTTTGCAATTCAGGGGGAAGTTTTTCATCCCAGGACAATTTGAGCAACCAAATTCTTTGAATGGGAATATTTCAGCCCTAATAAGAATGATAAGAATTGGTACTAAAACCCCACGATCAAACAGTCAGATCTCAGAAATTTGTAGATCTCTCTTAAACCACAAGAAAAAAAAATCTGTTTCAAAGGGAAAGCATTCCAACTTAAACCCAAAGTCTTTATGGTGCCATAAGAAAACTTGTCAAACGACACCTGGTCACTCCTGGTCTTGATTTTCTTCTTGTACGGTTATCAAGAGAGATCTATCCTTCCACAAATTTCTGTGATATGACTGTTTGATCGTGAGGGTTTTTAGTACCAATTCTTATCATTCTTATCAGGGCTGAAATATTCCCATTCAAAGACTTTGGTTGCTCAAATTGTCGTGGGATGAAAATTTCCACCTGAATTGTAAAAGGAATGGAGTCGTTTCTCAGATATACCAGATCTGCCGGATTGTTCTTTGAGCTAACATAATTCCAATAGAATGCTTTGGACAACTCCTGGATTCTTGACACTGTTCGCCACAAATATCGTGTGCGAACTAGGCGATGATCAAATCCATACAAAAACCGTTGTAGAATCACAGTGCAGGAACACGTAATCACATACAATTTTAAGAGACAATGAAATCATCACTTTACAACAAGCTTTTATAGGAGCTCTGATCCGCACAGCTCAAGACGTGGAATGCTCAAAGGCAATCGCCAAGCCCTGATAAGAATGATAAGAATTGGTACTAAAGCCCCCCACGATCAAGCAGTCAGATTCACAGGAATTTGTGGAAGGATATATCTCTCTTGATAACCGTACAAGAAGAAGAATCTGTTTCAAAGGCAAAGCATTCCAACTTAAACCCAAAGTCTTTATGGCGCCGTAAAAACTTGTCAAATGACACCTGGTTACTCCTGGTCTTGATTGATTGAAGAAAAGAGGGCTCATTTGAACTCCACTTGTGAAGCTCCATAACACTAGCTTTTAACGGCTAATCAGCTCTTTCTTGAAGCGTCTTTGCAGCTTCCAACTTATCAGCACCTAATAGAATAGAA
>BMAO01005076.1:0-55414 GCA_019973975.1 Trichonephila clavata | reverse complement strand
GGAAGCTGAAAGGGAGGACTGAGCCTCTAGTTTTCGACAGAAGTTCTGTAACTGAAGATAACTATTGTAGTGAAGAGATCTTTCTCCAAGTGCGTCTGTTCCGAGGTGCTACTGGACTAAATTTCGTTTTTATGGATGGCAATGCACGGGCACATAGGGGCACGATTACATCATCCGGTGAACACACAACTGGAAGAGATGCTCATTGAGAAATGGGTGCTCTTACCTCAACAATTGTTTAACAATCTGGTACTAAGTGTCTGGAGGCAGGGCGAATCAACCATTACAGTAAGGGGAGGGCATGTCACATAATAAGGAATATCTACTTGTTCTTCCTCTTGGACATACAATCTTGTGTAACTATACTATGAGTTCAACTTGTAACCCCCCCCCCCATCTACCCTGGACCCTAAAAGTGTAGGAGGAAGTAAAGGACGATTCGACATGATAATTTCTAATGATTTATTCAGCACTTTAAATAACTCAAAAACAATTCAATTAATCAATTTAAATAAGATGTTTCCAATTAGCGGGCAGATGAAGTGACCAGAATCGCGTATTCGGAGAATACTTCTAATAATTGATCCACTTTTATTAATCAATCTTCTACTTTAATATTTGCTTTAAACTGCAGTTATGTGACTAATTGCCACTGTTATCTCTTTAACAATCTCTTTAACATCAAAACGCACTATAAATATGGCTAATATCTGAACTATAGATAGTCGTCATATCATTTAATTCGTAATCCTTCAATCTCTTTATAATTCTAACTGTTTATCTCTCTTCTATCAAACTGACTTACTAACACTCTTCCGTATATCTCTCCAACATATATCTTACTTTGTCTCGTTTTAACTAAATTTCTAGCAAGCGAGCCTGAACTAAATATACTAAACTTAATCTGCATATCACGGTTTCTTCTTCAGAAAAGGGTTGTTGATTTCCATAGCCTCAAAGATTTCCCAAGAGGTTAACTGAAGGACACGTATAGATCTGTCACAAACTAAGCCTTTTTTTGTTTGATTTTATACTATATGTATTGTACTCCTTTTTAGGCAACTATGCCTTTGTCATCGTTTAATTACAAAATGCTATTTCTCATTTCTGAATTTCATATCTCTCAGACGATTTGTCTAGGAATTATAGCTACCCCCCCCCCCGAAAAAAACTCCACCTGTTGCTTAAATTTTGCACACCAGTGTATTTAGCTACACCTCTCTAGTTGTCGTTTAATTTTACTTGGTGATTTAAAGTATTTTTGTGAAATTATATTGAACTGAATTTTGATTATTGTATTAAAGGAATCACATGATATATACAAAGTAAAAGTTTTTATTACAAGAAATGTACTTTAAGTTTAATAGGATTGCAAACGAATTTATATAGATGGTTTATTTTATATAAGCTAAACAACAGAAAAAATTTATGAAGTATTTTGAAAATTTTTAATTCTTTTATTGCTGTTATAGTAGTACTAATCTTTAAAAAAGATAAGGCAAAAGAGAGAGAATATTATGCATTTATTTGTTGTAATTTTTAATTTTTAGTACTACGACCATCGTTACTTTAATAATTCAAATAAGATTTAATACTAATCTGCAGCTCACAAAAAATATTTCAATGTTAATTTTTAGATAGAAGCCTTACTTTATTCCATTTCAATATAATTTACCATAAAAATAAATATTCTGAAAAAACGGGGGAAATTAGAAATTTCACAAATTTTTTATTTGTTATTAGAATATGATATCATTTATAGCTCACAAATTATCAGTATTTAGAACAGCACATACAACTTAATAAGCACTTCCTTTTTAATAAATATTATTTTTTTAAGATACAGACATAACAAAAAGTATAATAGTGTAAATAATAAAGTTATTATTTTTAAAATAAATTGTCTACAAAATTGTAAAGTGAATAAATCCGTCAGACATATTACAATTAAAAATTAAATATATTTATTGAATCACATTGCTTAAAATTTATATTACATCTTTTTAGAATATACACAGTTTATTGTATCTGATTGCATCTTATTATCTTTATAGAATAAACACGGTTTTTTCCCTTTTAAATCTGAAATTTATGTTATGGAAGCACTGAAAATGAAATAATAATAAACAAGTTTTTAATTCTAAATGTGCTTTGTTTTAAGATACCTGCATACGAAGTTCATATATATATATATATATATAATCTCAACTACAATCTTAATTATTTTGTTGCCACTTAAAATACGTAAATAAAGCCCATCAACTAGTGTAATGCCAATCACCTTTTTTATTTCTAAGACTAAACTCACGAAAATGGAATGGAATTAATTTTCTTTTCTTCTTTGAACTGTTTTCAGTTTTCTTCTTTAAAGTGAGATAATAATAATATTGCGATTATCCTTTTGTAAATTATAGGTCTAATGATCCAATAGTGAGGTTCCAGGAAATCGAAGAATGAATTTCACACTTGATGACCAAAGTCATTGTAATAAATGACATTTTGCGTTTTTATGCTGCATTTGATTGATGAGGTTTGTAGTAATCATATGAGGTGGTATTTTAATAAATAGAACTTGAAGGGAAAAAATTATATAGAACTCTTTTATTAGGCTTTCGTTTTTCTTCTTTAAAAATGAGAAATTCAATAACATTTGAAGACGAAATAAATACGTACACTCTATTAAACTGAGCAAGATGAAAATATAGAATCAGCAGAGTATCTTGAAAATACAATGCAAGTGCAAATTATTTCGAATTAACTTAAAATACCAATTCATTTTAAAAACTAATAAAAGTTTTTGGTGGCAGAGAGAACGCGAAATGCGGATAACAAACGACGTTTTGTATTTGAATGTATACATTATTCATTATTAGCATGAACTCTTATGATTGATTACGTATTTTGGTTATTTAGCGCAAGATTATTTATTATAAAGAATAAAGTTTTTTATATTTAATACAAGCTTCGCTCTATAATTTATCAAAGACTTGAATCACATCCCATGTGTTCGATTCTACAGTTTTAATAATTGAGACTGTTTCGTGATAACATGTTTATTAGCATTATTTTGCACGAAGTTTTTTTTTAATTAATTTTTATAAACTAAAATATTAAAATTTAATTAGCGAAGAAAACCGAACATTAACTATTTGGCACATCAGTTGAAAAATCCACCCGGTGATATGATTTACATAAAATTCGCTTTTCATTTTGATTCATCAGATCAATTTGATTATACACTGGTGTCTAAAAGTTAAGCATAAATCGTAAAATGCGAAAAACACATGGAGTAAATATCCGTTAAATTATTCCAAATTTCTTGCGGATATTAACTGGGTGAAGAAAAAACATTGGGTTTATGCAAAACTTTTCAGTCGACTACGTTATGCGCGAAAGACCAGCGCATGTCAAAACGCGGAGAAACCGATTCACGCAGAACAGGCATTTTAGTCAAGTTTCGTGCAACTGATGTGCGAAGGAACGTTGTTAACCATCAAACAAGGTGAATGATGGCACAAAGATGCCAATTGGACATGTTTACGAAAGGAAGAATCGTTGGAATGCTGGAATCCTCACGATCACAAACCAAAAAGTCTCGAATTCTGAATGTGGACCAGTCTGTGATATCAAGACTGTGGCAGAGGTTTCAAAGAACGGGAGATGTTACCCGACAACCAGTATCTGGTCGACAAAGAGTCACAACCCCTCGCCGATATCTGGTAATAAGTGCGCGACGTCAGAGGGGCAGTACTGCCAGAACACTGGGTTCGGCACTCACAGTCGTCACAGGAATACGAATTTTGAGACAAACTGTTTACAGGAGACTCAATCATGCTGGCCTGTATGCCAGAAGACCAGCAGTTGGCATTCCCTTCATGTCTGCGCATAAACGCGCTCGTTTGAACTGGAGTTTGAAACACCAACATTGGTGTGTGGGAGAGTGGGCCAATGTGATGTTCAGTGACGAGTCCCGGTTTAGTCTGAGTAGTGATTATCGGCGGGTAACGATATGGATAGAACGTGGAACACGTTTTGAACCAAGAAACATAACGGAAAGACATCATTTTCTATCAAGTGGAGTAATAGTATGGGCAGGCATCATGATGGACGGCCGCACAGACCTCCATTTCTTTGACACGGGTGTGTGACTGTTCAAAGATACAGAGACGAAGTTCTTGAGCCTTATGTTCGCTTGTTTCGAGGTGCTGTCGGTCCTGACTTCATATTCATGGATGATAATGCGCCATGTCACCGAGCGGTGGTGATTGATGACTTCCTTAAAACGGAAAACATCCAGCGTATGTCGTGGCCTGCGAACTTCCCTGCTTTAAATCCTATCGAGCATGTATGGGATATGCTCGGGAGACAAATTGCAGCCCTTTCGCACCCACTAAGCTCCATTACAGAACTAAAGAGAGCTCTCAAAGAATCTTGGAACCGTTTGAGCCCTCAATTCATTCATCATCTCATAGCAAGTATGGTAAATCACTGTGCAGCGTGCCTGGCTGTCAGAGGTGACCACACGCCTTATTAAACTGCAGCACCAGTATTTTATTTGATGTTTCTTTCATTTTTTCTTTAAAGTGTGAATCCTTGCTATGGTCAGTTTTCTATCAAACTGCCACTTTGGATAATAAAATTAATTATTATTATTCCTTTGATTTGCTTCCTTATTTTATAACCATTTGTTGCCATCACCATTCTGATTTACAGTTCCTTCTTTATTCAAATAATTATCATTTATGCTTAACTTTTGGACACCAGTGTATATTTGTTCATTAATTCTCTGAACCTCCTTCTCTGAATCCATTGAGCCTACACTCATTTCCTAAAGCTGGTGATTCAAATATGCCAACGACGGAAGTGAACTACATTTTTTAGTTTTGTATAAAATGGAAACCTTTTAAATCTAACAAAGGGAAAGTGTGTTTGATTCTGGGAACTATAGATTAATATTGTGAACATGAAGGATTAGTATAATGGGCAGGAAACACGTTTACAAGTAAAATACTAGTTTAGACCATCTGATTAATTTTTTAAAATTTTTTTATTTCACATGCTTTTTAGATCATATACTTTCAAAGGAAATGTGTTTCATACATCATGATTACGTTTTTTTTTTCATTTTTGTACATCAACAAACATTCTTCAAATATCTATCATTAGTTTTGATGTTCCTATTATAAAGCTGAGTGCTTCAGCAATACGCGCATTCTATTTTCTGCTTATCTTGCAAAGGCTATTCTTTAAGATACTGTGTTCAAAAAGAAACACGAAATGCGTCGTCATTCTGTCTCTTTTATATGTGTTTTCTTTTTTCGTTATCCTGTTCTACAAATTGTCTCATCACTGCCCTCTGGCGTAAATGACCCGACCAACCGCCGCATACCGTGGTAAATAGTAAGTCACTGTTATTTAGGGAAGACTGGCGATAAACATGGGATGGAATTTTTCCGCTAAGAAAGTGTTGGGAAGATACGGTCAATACCAGAATGAGTGTATCATACAAGGGAGATAATAGATATTCTGAGACTGAATCTTTGACTAGTCAATTTACGCAATGGAGGTGGGATAAATTTAGTGCGGTAAGATTATTTTTTAAAGTTTCTTTATGACGTTCACATGCACGCAATATGTAAAAAAGGAGAAAAAAAATTCTTACTGCGGCTTACTATATTTTGATTGAGAAAATGCGAATGGGTTTTTAAGTGATTAATAATGCCTTTTTTTTGTGTATGCATGGCAATTTTTATATGTCTGATCAGAAAAGAGTGATATTCATTTTTGATTGTTGTTGCGTTTATGTGTGTGTGTTTTTTTTTTATTTTGAGATACAAGGAAGACGAGAGAGAAAGGACAGAAACATACAATATACAAACACAGAAGAACATATACTTTTTATTACAAATGATGATCCCAGCATACAAGAGAAGGGGTGTGCTGCTTTTTATTTGAGACGAGAATCCATTTCAGGCAAAAGTCCGATTTCTTTTCCCGAAGATTACAACCATGCCTTATTCGGGATTCGAACCCGAGCCCACTCGGTTACAAACCGAGGGTCATATTCACCATACTGGCTGGGCGGCATTCATTCACTTTTGGTGATCTATATAAATGAGATATACTCTCTTATTTAGTGATAGTTTGAAGTTTATTTATGTTATGGTTTATTTTAAATGTAACTTTTTACAAAAAAGAATAAATTTTCTCTCAAAAAGTTTTGGTTTTGATTGACCACGTAAGAATTATTAAAATGAAAAAAAAAAGGTAATGGTACAGTCCCTAATATGTTTTAAAAAAGATGATACATATTAATTAAGGTCTTACTAAGATCTAGAATTAAAATCATTTGGATGTAAGGTCAAAGTTCAATTTACGGAAAGTTTTAAATGTGTATAAAATTTAGTTGCACCAAAGGCGTGGAAACTTTGAAAACTTTGACATCAAATGAGGATTAAAATTAATCACAACGAATGATTTGGAAATTTTTGAAAAATGAAAAGTCTCTCAGATTATTCTTGTTTCATAGTCAAGGCCTTTTAATAAAAGGGTTATATCTCGATAAATATAGGTTGTTGGTATTAAATAAACGACACGGTAAAAAAAAAATGGGATACTTGTAATAATGCTAATGTTTTAATAGACAGAAGTAAACTATTCTGGCCCGCTTTCAAAGTGGTCACCTTTAATCAGTGAAATTTTCCAGAGGATCCAAGAGCTTTGAAATGTGTACCAACTGTTTTTCTGAGCCAGCTTCGCCTGATCACATCCTCGAATGCTTTGGACTCACTAAGCATTTAGCAGACGATCCCTTGCTGGGGTTGGATTTTTTGACAGTGTACGACGGTCATGGATCTGGTCTAGCACTGCTGGCTAAAGGGGGCATGCAACAACAAAAACAAGTTCGCAATCTTGATCTGATGTTACTGTCGATCAGGTGGCATAAGCAACAACAACACATGTTTGCAATTTTTATTGAAAATGGACAAAATTAACATAAAAAAGAGCAAAACTATGCGATTAATGATTTACTTATTCAACTTATAGTTAACGCATTTCTAAGAAAATAGAAAATAAATAAAATAAAAACAAATTTCTGATTTTTCTTGCTGTAGATGTCAATTTTCTTTACGTGTCTGATTTTTTATCAAGAAAAAGTCTAAATATCAAATTTCATAGAATTCTACTTGAAAATGTTAGTTACAGAAACTTCAAAAAAAAAAAAAAGTCTATTATTTTTAAATGAGTAATTTTAAATGAGTCAATTTAAAGATAAATGACGCCAGATGGTGTATAACAACGTTTTAGAGTTATAAATTAGGAAAAATTTGTGAAAACTGTAACATTTTTCTGTGAAAAATTTGAATTGTTGAATGCAATTATGAAATAAAGTGAAATGTAACATATCAAACTATTTATATTTTTGAACTTCTCACTTCATGAACCCTTTAAAGAAAAATATCATAAAATTCCTTTCATTACTTAAAAAATATTCAGGATCAATACTGATGATTGAAAATAGTAGTGTCTTAAGGGGAGCATAATACTTAATACATATTAATCATCAACTCACTTTTCGGATGTAGTTAAAGAACGTGGGAAGTATTATAAATTATTTGCACTGAAATAATGTGGTATATAATTCCTCAACAAATTTTTATGATACTTCTAAAATTAGGGATATAATTCGAATAAAATTTAGGCTATTCTCGAGATAATTCACAATAAAAATTCGGGTTCAATATTGGAAAAATTCCTTTTAGAAATTAAAAAGTCATGTTATTTAAATTTATAGAGTAATCTATTAACATTATAATGTAGTTTCTACCAAGCCATTAATAGTATTATGAATTTCAAACCTGTTGCAATGAAAATTGTAAAAAATGCAAAACGATTTTAAGATTATTCTAGTTTTTAATGATTTTGTGTACACATTTTTTTTAATACCGTTAATGCCAGAATTAAATCTTGATTAAAAGTCACTTATACCGAATTAGCACCAGAGAAAATGTTTATTTTCTACAGACTGTTTTGTGCACTATTATCTGAATTTTATTCTAAAAAAAGTAAATTACATGAAAACAAATTTATTTCATCATACTGAATGCTTTTCATTTTGTTATTTGTTTTAGCGGCAATTTTATTTGCTCCCTTGTAAGCTATTATTATTGAATTCGGTTATTGCTTTTTACTGTACTTTTCCTTCAGTTCTTTTCTTTCTTATTTGAAATCTTTTATTTAATTAAATTTTTTGGAAAGCTTTACGTCTAGCGTTTCTACATTTGTGGTTTTCAGAGCTACAATTAACTTAACTATAATCTCAATCTAAAAAGTTTTCGTATCAAAGACTAATTCGCTGTAAATTTCCTTTTTTGAAGTAACTCGTTTTGAAAACGACTCTAAAATATCTAAAAATTGGAAACTTTTCTCAGTAAAATGCAATTATTTTATCCATACTAAATCATCTAATGAAGCAGGGTAGTATATTTTTTTAGTTTTCTGCAATTTATCATTACGGTTTCATATTAATTGTAATGCAATCTATGAAAACTCTCACTTAAGTAATAAGCAAAATTTCTCCAGAATTCTTACTAAAACACGTCTCTATTCACTTATAATTCATGTAACATTCTTAACTTTTATTATTTTATCTTTTACGTGAACTTCAAGGTTTCCTTCCATAATAATCTCATCATTAGTATTTTTTCAGCTCCGTAATCTTCACCAGATGTTTAATCGAATTTTTCAGTTTCCAGTATCACAGAAAAATTATAGATTTAAAAAAATGTTAAACTAATGATTCTGAAAACTGAAATACGGTAATTCTTTGAACTTGTTTTCGGATCAATTGAAGTAAAGCAGAATTTTGAATATTAATTAACTGAATTTCTAATCTGCTGTGCTTACTAATAGGAAGTCCAATTAAAATAACTCAGCAAATAGTATGTATTGCTACATATTTAAAATAAAATGAGGCACATTTTTGTCGTGTTTACGTGTTTACTTATATGTGGGGGTTGTTTATGTACTTTCTTTTTTTTTTGAAAATAATTTTCAGAGAAATGATGTTAGAGGAAAAATTATTATTATTATTAATTTGAATAATCAAGTGTTTGCGAATGAAATTGGAAAGAAAATTGTATAATAATTCATTGTATATTTCTAAGCATCTATTAACCCCAGGTAATATTTTTCATAATCGTGCTTAAAAATTACTTTATTAAGTTTGATGCATCAGAGCATCTCTCATAAAAATATAAAAAACTGATTTGAATCGAAGATTGGGTTTTATATATACTAATTGAATTCTTTGTACTTTAGATGTGTAGAAGAAGGTATTAAGCTTATCAGTTTCAGTTTCCCTTTTAGATATAAACTTGTTAAATATTTGTTTTTGATTGACGTTTTAATTAACATTTTATCTCTTTCATTAATAAATATTAATAATGTACAGTATTTCTTCTTTTATTAGAATCTGATGAGATATGATATATAGTTTTCATAAATTAATTTAGTTACGGTAATTTTGTGTATGTGTAAAAATGTGTGAAACAAACAAGCATGCAGATTCTTTTTATTAAACGTTGTTGTTTTTATTACTAATCTCCCGTTTGGTCAGACGAATTCAGACCACATCAGTGAAACTGATGAAGTCTAATGAAGTCCGATTCTAGAAGTGGACTATCATGGATATCTTACCAGTCCAGTTCAAGGCAGCCCAAGATAAGCTGAAGGGAAGCATGTTCTAGAACCAATAGGAAAACTCTCATTTAGAAACTCTCTAATCTAAACTCTCATTTAGAACCAATAGGAAAACTCTCATTGCCTCAGAAAAAGTGAGACTTTTTAAGTGCCCACTGGCAAGTTGGGGCAAACAAGTGTTAGACTGTCTATCATAAGGAAGAGATGGCAAAAAATCACTGGTCTCTTGCCTTTATACCATTTATGAACAGAGGTTTTAATCGTTTTTCTTTATTTTGGGCCTTTTGCTTTGAGAATAATTCTAAATATGTAAGCTCTGAAGTGGAAGGGACTGGATTGTCTAGTCCCTCTATTGTAAGAGTGAATGTCAATTCATTTCTGTATATATCGACATGAGAAGGGATCCATTGAAAACGATGCGACTGTGAGAGTTGAGCTAAACTTTTCGTAAGATAGATAAACTGATTTTATCTCCCTATGTGGGACCAGTTTTTGATGTGTTGAATTGAACTACAGCTACCCCATAGAGAGATGTGCGAGAGTCCAGAGATTTTTGTAGTTGATTTCGCTCATGATTTTCTCTAGTCCCATATGAATTGCAATTAACTCGCTTCGAAAAGCGAACAGAATCGGAGTTACGTTGTTTTATGGAGGGATTCTGTCAAGGTTTTGAATATAAGCTCCACTTCTTGCCCATGTATCTGTTTTACTGCCATCGGTATTGATTGTGATGTCATTTGAAGGAATTCTGTTGGTGACTTCCAGGTCTAGGATTTAGGAGGTCAGGAACACGGTATTTCTTAGAAAGGGTGTGGTAAAGAGGCTGTCACGAATAACAACATTGGATAGTTCTTCGCAAGTATTAAGATTACAATGAAGATAACGTGGTTCTAAATTGTTTTCAGTTAACTGCATCGATTTAATCTGACTGAAAGAGCTCATTTCCTTTAGTTGAACATGCGGATTTGACGTAAACGTATTAAAGAAATTACTATAGCTAATGCTGTGTAATTAATGTTTAAATAGTGTAAATAATATCAATCTGGATGTTTAATACATTTTAATATTAATTTCTGATACATTTATTTTATGATAAAATTGTAACATTTGTAAGCAACGTTGCCCCTTAAGTTAAAATGACGTTTCAATCGAAGCTTGACGAAATATTGGTGATACAGCCAAGTTGGCATAATTTTTAGTGACTAAATTTGGCTACTTAGCTATCATATAGATGATTCTGGAAATTACTGGAGAAATATATTAACATCACGATTTATGACGTAAGCGAATATTTCGGAAATAGCTAGAAAGCACCCGAGCAGACTATAACCAACAATCGCTCAGTTAAACTGAGTCAGTATAGATTGACTGTTGAAGAGCCCACTAGCAATTATTTGATTACAAATAAAATCTATGTATTTGTATTTTCAAACGCAAATAGTTGTGTCTGAGCCCTGTAGAAAGTGTGAAGAGATTCTGGGATATATTTTGCTGCTATATTTATATTTTGCTATTTTGTGGCTAAATGTGTTTGTTTATATTTTACCATAAAAATATTAACAGATTAGGGCACGATTATCAGAAACTTTATTAACATATGTAATTACGAAGCTCTTTTCTTAACTTCCATTAATACAAGAGATCTAAATGGATTGAAAGTCTCAATCGGCATTCCCTATTTAATTATAATTTTAAGATAGAAATTATCTAAGAGGATTATTTTCGGTGATCATAAGCCAAAAACCATTACCTTTTCATAAAATTTCTCAATAAATTATCTTTCACAATACTGATGTCTCCACAAAGAACATGCTGATACACTACATAATTTTCATTCATATATCTCTATACATATAAACGGAGGTTTGTATATATGAAATCACATCACACTCAACATCGTACAACCGATCCCTAAGAAAATTGGCATGTATATGTATATTTTTGTGGAGAAGGTTTTTGTGCTATCCTCTTTGTTGCAGCTCCCCACATAAAGGCGCTACAGCATATAAACTTTTTGCACCGTGTTATCAATCGCCAAGTTGCCTACATGTTACAATACAGAATTTGCTCAGGTCATTCTTATGTAGGTTCACATTGAGGTTAGTATCTTTTTTTTTTTTTCTTTTTGGCTTCAATACCTAGTGATCTTCTTTTTCGCCTTTTTTTATTATTCATCTTTCTCTTGTCTAGACCAAGATATTAAACAAATGTTTGGCAGTATACGAAATCGGCTTCAATAACCAATCACTCATTCAAATATCTGGATACTATAATATATTATTATATATATAATTGGATGTTTGTACATACGAAATCGCATCAATCCAACACCGTTCAATTGATTACTAAAAAATTTGCGTGTGTATGTATGTTTTTCTGGAGAAGGTTTTTTGGCTATCCTCTTTGTTGCAGTCAAAGCAACTTCTGCAGCGTTCAATCAATTGCCAAATGCCTACGTGGTCATCAAAAATGATGTCAACTTGGCTCTATCGCTAATATTTTGCTATGCTTCCATTGAATCGGCATTATAATATAAGAAACTGCATTGCTTACGAATATTATAACTTTAACGTAAAATAAATATGAAAGAAAATAGTATTAACGTATTACACTCTTCCATTTATAAATTATTTACACTATTTTAAGTGTTTATTACACAAAATTTGTAGCAATGTGTAATTGTTGCTGAGCAGAGATTAGCTTAGGATGGTGTTTTCAAAAATTGTCCTACCTGGGTAGTTACGGGACGTTATGAATAAAAAATGCTTTTTTTATCAGCTATTAGACCTTGTCACTTAAAATTTGACACATATGGGGGTTTTGTTTAGTTGAGATATGCACAAAAACTTTTTTTTGTTTAATTTGCAATCCACTTAAAATTAATTCATTAAAAACTTTTTTATCCTTCACACAATCTGTATTTCTTAATTTTTTAAATCCCCCTTGTAAGGAACGGGCGTACCAGCTAGTGTATACATATATATACATACATACATACATACATATATATAAATATATATATTTGAAAAAATATATGATGACTTTGTGGAGCTATAAGAAAAAATTGAATGTAAAACTCAAAAACAAAATAGCAAAAATAAAGCAAAAACACAACATTTACATCTAAATAATACAGAAAAAAAGTTAGTCTGCACACATTAGAATGATACACGGAATTCCGATGTAGTTTCTTCTAAATATTTTAATTATTCTATTATATGCTTACATTATGTATACATTATGCATACATTATGCAATATCTTTTCATAGGTGTACATTAAGATTATTGTCGTAGTCTAAGTTATATATCAAGAGCATATATCAAAATAAAATATTATATGGTTTGTAAATAATTTTATGTTGTCAAAATGCCAGTGTTTTATTTTTATACCGAATCGAAAGTAAGATTTCTATAGTTATGTTAAAATCGCATCTTACAAATAGACTTCAATAACAGTAATTGATGAAGAGATACATTTCAGTAAGGAGTTATTAGATATATGATGGGAATTATTGAGTAATGTTCCATTTATATTGTGAACAATGCATGTTAGCTAAGGGGAGTAATGATATATCCTATAACTTATGTCTTATAAATAATATATTATATCAAGTAAGGAAATAATATATTATTATATTAATATATAATATAGCCATATATTATTATTAGTAGTAGTATAGTACCTTAAGATTCCCTTAGTTTTAATTTTTGTAATGAAATACTAGCATAAAATTCCCATTCGCAAGCTATTTAGAATTCATATGTGTTATGTTAATCCCGTAGAGTTTTTACTTTCGTCTTTAATCCAATACTGATGAATCATTTGAACGAAGTTATGTATACCCTATGAAATATTTAAAAGTATGATTCTTGTACCACGATATTTTAATTTCGGTTAACGTCAGGTTGGAATAACATATTGGTTTATTTATAATGGGAACTTCAACGTGTTTTATTGATTGTTGCGCCATCTATGGTAGGAATATTACTTATTTTGTATAATTTTTTTGAAGTGAGTATCAAATCACACTCGAGCAACTCAAAAGAAATCAAAAAGAAATGAAACGATACGAACAAACTGAATGAAAATTTGTTAAAATGGGATTTTAGTAATTAGTTAAGGTATTCGACAAGGTTGAAAGGGTGATTTTTAGGTGTTTCAGGTAGGAAAAAAAAAGAAATATAAATATAGGAAGAAGAAATAATATATAAAACTAGAGAGTTTTTAAAATTGTTTTTATAGCATTTACTTTATATAATTTATAAGAATGTTTTTTAATGTTTTTTAAAGAATGAAGTTTTTACGATAATTTGTGCACAAAAAACGGGATATCACCTACGTAATCCAATTAAATTCAATGATATTTATATCATATATGTTATGAGCCCTTTAGAGAGTGTAAGAAAACGAGGGTTATTGACGATGGTTACATTTAAGCACATTTTACAACAATTTTTAGTTTAGAACATGCATTAATTTTGAAGAAAAATCATTAATATCAAATTTAAATGCTTATAAAATATTTATTTCTTAAAATATTTTTTATCCTGCGGCTTGTGATACTTCAGATGGATCAAGAAGTATATCAATGAAATTAAAATTGCATTATGTTCACTATAATTTTATTTATGGCGTTTTTCTTAATTTTGACAGTTTTGCTGAAATTTCATAAAAGTATTTTTTTTTTCAAAACTGAAGGTTAATACATGATATTTATTTAATAATTATGACTCTTTGAGCCTATTCTTGTTCTATAAAACAGTGAAACTCTTCGGAGAATCAGTTGTTTTTGAAAAAATGGTCTCCAACCTAACCGGTTACCTTAAATTATGTGTCTGTATGTAAATAAATATTATATGCCTTAGAAAAATTATTGTTGTTAATTCATGGGAGCCTTTCCCTAAATCTATAACAATCATGGATATAAGAAGCCAATATTGATAATAAATTTTGAACCACTACGTCAATTGACGCGTGACATCCCAGCTAACGTGGAACATTATTCACTTTAATTTTACTCCTCACTGTGGGAGAAAAAATATTTTTTTCAACTGCGGAAATATTTGGCACATTTAAAATTACCATTTTTCATCTTTTTTATAGGAAAAGTTTCAATAAAAGATAAGTAATATTTCAAATATTTATTAATATAAATTGTTCCATTTAAAATTTATATATTTTTTTACATATGATTATGAAGTTATGACACATTTTGGTCTCTTTAATGTTTAGAAAACTTATCGAAATGTATTTCAAGAATTCAACAAATGTTTCAGTTCTTATATTAGCTGTTTCTGAAAAATATTAGAATAAGAATGGAAGTGAAAATTTTACTTTTAAAGTGAAGAGGGATATTTTTTGATAAATATATTCTGTATATGAAATATATATTTGTTCATGAAATATATTATATTTTAAAGAAATATCACGAAATGGAGAAAATGGCTTTAAATTTTTCACAAGATATATATATATATATATATATATACCATCTTGTTCAAATTTTCAATCCTTAATGAAATACTTTCTATTCATCCATTCAAGTTCAAATACTTTTTTAAACTCTTGTAATGGATAACACTTGATGTTATTACACTTTTTCAAATATTAATTAATTAATTAAATTAAAAAAAATTAATAAATATTATAGCCCGACTACATATATAGAAAGGAAAATTGTTCGTTGTGTCCTTGTAACGCAATGGATAGCGCTTTGAATTTCTAATCCAAAGATCGTGGGTTTGAATCCTACCTGCGATGAGCTAATTTCTGAGAATGTGATTCCTTTTTTACTGTACTATTTCATTCGAATAATTTAATTTAATTAATTAATAAATAGCAATAAACAAAAAAACTGTCCAACACCATATGTAGAAAGGAAAATGGAAAATTGCAAAGAAAATGGCTTTCTATTTTGTCACTTAATATTGTGATCCCGTCATATGTATAATATTTATATTGATTGAAACTATTTAATAAAAAGTAACTAAAATAAAAACAAAAAAATTTGTTCACCTAAGTATGAATTGATTAAATTTTTTTATATTACTTGTTTTTATTTATATTGGGTAGTGTTGGTCAGATTTTACTGTTATGAACTTATGGAAACCAACGAAATTGTCCCATTCCAACGAGAATGATCAATTGAAATAGTAAGGGCTGCTCCAAATCGAGCTAGACGGATCTTGAAAGATTTTTTGTGTTTTTATTTGTAACAAATACTTTCGAATAAGTGTTTATAAAAGTCACACTTTAAGGCGAAATCAAGGGAATGACAATGTACCTTGTAATATTTAACTCTAGTCAAGAGACGAGAACGATACTTGAGATGACCCCTTACTTTCCAAACTATCACACCACGTGAATATGATGATTTAACGTGCATCAGATCTGTATCAAGGGTGTCAAACTTAAAGGCTGACTTGGAACAAATAAACTAAGGTTTAACTTAAAGTGGGTCGCAAAGAAAATCAATATTGACTGAAACGTAGGTTTATTTCGATTAATGCATTACAATAAACTTACAAGGGCAATTCGGATACTAACCACCGTTTGGGCGTGTCGGTGGAAGTACGGTTCAGAGCACTTTCAGTCGAATGCACGAGCAATCTCTGATTCAGTAAGGTTCCAGTAGGCGAATAAGAGTGTCGTAGGGCCAAGAACTTGCTTCTTATAACGTGAAAAAATGAGTGTCGCCATAGAAAATCCTGCGAAATGAGAGGCGCGAGGAGTGATAAGATTTCTTCGGGGGGGGGGTAAAAAAAAACTGTCGGCAGCGGATATCCATCGTGAATTGTGTGCCGTGTACGGGCCAAACATTTTGAATGAAGGTGTAGTGCGTCAATGGATACACTATTTCAAGTACGGAAGAATAACATCCATGAGGAAACATGAAGTGGAACACTGTCTGTAGTGAGTGATGATCTAATCCGATTAACATCTAATCACTGCAATGAAGAAGTGGCTTGGGGGGCAGCATTTCGCTGACGAAGAGGAACTTAAAAACGCTTTGACACATTAATTTAAATCGCAGGAGGCCACTTTTTATACAGAAGGAATTGGTAAAATGGTATTAGTGCTTGAATAATAGGGAAAGACTATGTTGAAAAATAGAGGAGAGTTGTACCTTTGACATGTAAATATTTTTTTTCTGTTTTTTTATAGCGATTCGGAGGTCACTTTCAGAATTGCTCTCGTATATAACAGAGCAAGAAGAATTAAATGTTTGCGTTCTTACTTTTGACATCTCTTCTCTGCTACTATCTTTCCTATTTCAGGAGAAATTTCAATATTTTATTACATATTATTGTGTGGCAATATACTGGCCTTCCCGCAAAAATACTTGTTGTGGGTTGCATGTGGTCCGCGGGCCACACCAGTTTGACACCTCTGCTCTACACATTGGGTTTAAATAATTTCGAGAATTTATGGTAGCCGAGTCTTAGAAGTAAAAAACTGTAAGGAAGGTTTTCGCTACCCAAAGGTTGCAGATGTAGTTTAAGACACCGAATCATCAGCCATTGTTAAAAAAAACAGTCAACTTTATTTCAGTCTTATCAATTTAAGATCAATTAAGGATTATAAACCGAGAGTGAGAAATCTAATTTAGTTCTCTAGCGAAGCGTTTCTCTAACTATGTGGCGTGCCCCCCTTGGGGGGCGCGAGAGTATTAAAAAGTAGAAAACAAAATATTATTTAAAAAAATATTAATTTACTGAAAGTAAACAAACAAAATACATTCTGACATAATAAAAAATAAACTACACATTTAAACTTATATATTACACTTATAAATGCATCAGTGCTTCACAATGTATCTATCTTAAGTTAAGAACAAGTTTAATAATTACCAGTGACCATTAAATTATATGAAAAATTAACACTTATTTTGTTAATTTGTACGGTTTATAATTAATCCCTTAACTGCCGATTAAAAATTACGCGATTCGCTTTCCAATGCCAACCGTTTTCCACGTAGTTGTACGCTTGTGATGTATTGGGGGTAGGGGAAGGAATATAGAAGTAAGTAATCTGAAATGTAAGTTAATCCTTCACAAACATATATTGTCAAGGAACTTTTATTGCATTCCAAAGCCTTCGGTATACGTTTATGGATAGCAGTGCACAGAAAAGATAGTACTTCGGAAAGACGTATATATACATCCGGGGAAATTAATGTTTTGGCTGAGCGAGACGTTTATATACGCCGTTGGCACTTAACAGATTAAAGTCGTGTCGTATTTTTTGCGTCAAAGTTTAGTATTATTGAACTTAATATATTGTTATTGTATGAGGGGGGCGCGAAGAAAATTATGATGCAATATTGGGTTGCGAATGTTGAAACTTTGAGAAGCACTGCTCTAACATAAGCAAATAAGATAATTAATTGAACACGTATCTGTGTTGATCCAATAGTAGAGGTCGGATCCCTCCTAGGTTGGCTACAATTTAATCCAAAACTTTTTTTCTCCTACATCCACGTTTCCGAAAGCCAATTCTTTCAACTAACTTGAATGAAAGCGTAAGAACTAAGGACTTACTCAAACATACCCATTGTCAGGGTTTAAATAGTACTCAGATTTGTATAAAACTAAGTTTTCTCTACGGAAGGCAGTTTAAAACTCAAACCTCAGATATAGAAGAATGCCTCCAAGAGGATTAATAGAAGCGTCACGGATAGAACCCATCATAAAGTAATTTGTCTTTGAAACCGCATGCTCCTGTCGTAATTCCATTAATGAACCATTGGGCTGAATACTATTGTCTTATTCAAGTTCAACATAACTGAATTTCGAAATTATCAAATGGGATTGCTCTTAAGAAACAGAAGTAACCGCGGCCAGGTGTCACCCTTCTTATTTGATTATTGTATGATCTACTAAGGGCTATCCCTAAAACTTTCTTTGAGAAATTTCACAATTCAAACGAAATAAATTTTTGCATGCATGTTTCAATTTTTATCATTGTTTTGATGCACTCGCAGCAATTGAATTGCTAAAACTTTCCTCGCCTTCTGAAACTATTGATTTTTATTTAAATAAAACAGAGGGAAACATTTTACTTTTAATGTATGAAATTACTAATGTAAGAGGGGTTGAAAATAATTCATAACAAAGAAAACTTTGCTGTAAATGCCCCTTTAAAACGGAAATCTTTCAGAAAAAGTTTGGACTAAAACACTTTTCAAAAGAAAATTGCCGTCAAAAAAGGTATCTATATCGTTCTGTATTATTTCTCATGCTGAATATAACACACACGTAGGAAACCATCTATAAGCGACTACAATGAATGGTCTTGCATTTCTCTTCGAGGGTTCTTTTTCTATGCTTCATAAATCAAATGCTGGCAGAAATGAGCCATTTAAAAAGAACATTTTTCTACCGGGATATTGGTTTGAGAAGTGAGATATGTATATTTCGACAAGTCTCTAGTGCCTTTTGCTGGATAAGTGATTTTTTTTTGTGGATTTTGAAAAGAGAATAGGTTATTCTTTGGGTACCATATGTCAGAAGGAACTATTTACGATTGTTTAGCAGTCCTTTTTATTGTAGAGTGTATAGAAGATTGTTTTTTCAATACTTTTGGTATCTTCTGGAGATATAAAATCCTGGATAAAGTAACATAAAAAGAGATATACTGATGTAATAAAAAGGAAAACATTTTACAAAAATAAACAGATTATTATCGTTATTGACAATCGAAGAGTTCGTTTTTTGGTTTCATTTAGTTAAAATAAATATAATATATTCCTTGTTTTTTCTGCTATTTAAGTACATGCTACTTTAATATACGAGCAAATCCGATGAATAAGCTGTAAATCAATTATATATCATAATCGAAAATAAATTTTGTTTAAACCTTTCTAAAATTTTTCCATTCAAATCAAGTAAGAAATAGTTCATTAAGACAGTCACATGCGGACTTATCCAGATCAGAGTCCAAATAAATTTGACAAAAAGGATACACACACACAAAAAAAAAAATTACTTTTTTGTCATTTTTTTAAAAAAAAAATCAAATATTACTGTAAAAAAAGAATTACAGTAAACAAAGGAGTTTGACGATCTTTTTAATGTAAAAATGTTAGATTTGAGTTTGATAGAAGTTAGAGCTTATAGATATATTTTCAATTTTTATTTATCGTATTGTTTTTTAAATTTTCCATTTGTTACTGCGCATGTCTTCTGTATCTTATGTGGTACAATTGCACACATTGTTTTCAGTTACTCAAGATGCAATCAAATGATTCGGAGACTGAATATTTGTCCTTCTGAAATGTATACTATTTTCAATCCATGTTGCTTTTAAAATGTAATTTTTCAGTTTTCAAAACCGAGTAGCTTAACAAGCATCAAACCCGCTCGATTAAAATATTTCATGTCTTTTTTAAGAATTTTAAAGGGGGAAATTCTTCTGGACACAAATATAGTGAAAATTAAGATTTAAAAATGTCTCTCAGTTTATTGCCAAGCAAGAAAGGAAGGACTATGTATGCGGCAGCATACATAATCCTTTCTTTCTTGCTTGGCAATAAACTTCAACAACTAACTTTGTAGTTGTCCTTTCAACTTAAAAAATGATTGAAAAATGTGGTTTTTAAAATTGTTCATTTTTTCTTATCAAAACCCAAACAAGGGGGGGGGGGAGAATTCTTTGAAAAAAAGAGTTTTAACGGTATAGAGCTGCCATTTATTGAGGTATAAATCGTTTTGTATATTTAGACAATTTCAATTGACTTATTGTTTTATTAGCTAACTCTAAAACAAACAAAGGACATAATTGTCATTGATTTTGAAAATTGGGTTCCTCTTGAAAGCAAAACCACCACGTTCTCTACGGCCATGATTTTGAGAGCCCCTGAAGGTAACGGCTGTAATTTTCTCTATTGAAATTTCTTATTGTAGTTTCTTTAAGCCATTTTTTAATCTGATTAATGATTTGGTTTGTATTTTGTCGAAGTTCTTTCCTAGTTAGTCTTGTTGAAACAACTGCAAGATCATAGGCAAATGATGGTATTAAGCACTTGTTGTTATTTATATTTAGAATCAAATTAAAATTGATGTTCCACACGGTCGATGAGAGCACTGATCCTCGAGGACAACCTTTGAAAATGGAATGCTCAATATAGGCATTTTGACTATTTAAAATTTATTTGTGATGAAGGAAAGAAGAATAAATAAACCTTTGAAAATGATGTGGAATGTTATAAGGATCAAAAATTTGAAATAATATCGACCAATTTATGTTATCAAAGAATTTTGGATGTATATTAATGTTAATTAAGTGAGACAGTGCTTCTCAAACATTCGATACTGAGACCCAATTTTCAGTCATAATTTTCACACACATCGCGTCTCCCTTCTTACAATAATGATGTATTGAATGCAATAATAATCTACTTTGACAGTAAAGCTACAATACAATGCGACTTTAATAATAAATCACACAAATTATCAAGGAAAGTATTAAGTTTTGTATATAATTTTTATATGACAAGCGAAGGGAAGTCACTAGTAAATACTAAACTTGTGTTTTAATTGGATATTTATAAATTAATTATCAAATACTTTGTGCAATACTAATACATTTCTAAATATTGTAGAAGTGTGAACGTGTATTTCATTTTTTATTTTATCAGAATGAATTTTGTTTTGCTTCTTTTAAGTAAATTGATAATTATTTTAAATGTTTTATTTTCAATTTTCCGATATACTCGCGCCCCGAAGTAGGGTTATCCCCCCTCCCCCGAAGGAAACACGCCCCACAGTTTGAGAAACGCTAAAGTATGGTATTTACTTATAAAAAATGATATTAGTGGTTAAATTTTAGATAGCATCTACACAACTAGTATTTTATTAAAACCATTTGACTAGGGTAAATATTATTATTAGGAGTAAGCCCCAGTCTGAATCTGTTAAGATATACTTTTTATAATATATTGCCGGAAGGTGAAGAGAAGACAAATTTGTCGATTGTATTTAATGGACTCCGGATCCTTGTTTGGTTTCAATAAGAATTAATTTTAGTATTTTTAAGGTATTGTGAATGTACTAAAAATTAATACAAAGGTTCAAAACTTTAATTACCATCCTCAGAGTAAACGAGCTTCCAAATAGAATAGGTGATAGACCTCGTAATGTTTAATCTTAATCAAATGACATGGATGAGATAGATATGAGCTTGGCACTATTTTCACAAAACTTCCTCATTTTGCCAACGAGAGGGCTTTGAGCCTTGATACATTTACCATGCATCAGCCTCTCTCCATGGCAAGAAAAATTCAAACAGTTCATTGATGTAAAAATTCAATTTAAATTTGGCAAGGAAAACGTCAGTCCCGAGAATACTTGACAACAATTTTTAACATTTTGTAAAAATTTGTCGTTTTCTTATCAACAAATGAGACAAGAAGCTTAAAAAAGTTTCAAAGGAATTTAATGCCGAGCTCTAGGAATTTTCTTTGTCAGTGAAATAGGACGTATTAATTCTGTATATGGAATTGCAAAATGTATAAAAAATAATTTTTTAATAAATTTAAACTCCTCATCACAATTATAAAATTATGAAGCCTCTCACTGATCTTCTCTAAAGATTTTTATATTTAGAAAAATGGTTCTTTGATATAAAATAAGATTGAAATAAAAAACAAATCTTCATCAATGAGGCACAAAAAGAAATAAAGTAAAAATGCTTTAAAATTCCCTTTTTAATGCGCATCAAATCTAAAAATAGCATCTCTGTCGATAAAAAATTTAACGTGAGCTAAAATAAATTAAAATACTTTACCGCACACATACCAAAAACATGTAGATCACTTGAAACGAAATAGAAACTAAAAATAACTTCACTTATTAAAACAATCCTAAATTCTTGTGTGCTTCAATATTTCTGCCATGTTTTTTTCTAGATTTTTCGTTAAAAACCCTATATTTATTACAATTAGAAACTGTGAAAAAATTATATTTTTAGTTAATAATTTTTTTTTAAAATTTTGGTCTTGTATTTTTAACTGTTTTTCTTCAACAAGCTCTTGATATACTATTATTTCTGAAATAAATGGTAAAACCACTATTTTCAAAACTTTGAAAAGGGCATGACATTTTTGCACATATGTTTTTTCCCCTCGAATTCTAAAATTGCAAGATTTTAAAATGAAACTGATTACTAAGAACAAGAACGCTAACAATGTAAATAAAAGTTTTAATTTATTTAAAAGTCTACAGAAATATATTTTTGTTGGGTTGAAGCGAGCGAACTATTTTTTCTGGCGTAAGGATATCTGTGTGATGCGCCCACGCGTTCTTTTTTTCCCGCTTAATCTAACGCACTTCTTCTACGGGGACCACACGATCTACACGCTGTGTGCTATGAACTTTATTTATGCTGTGTGCAGTATTCTTAATCGTTTTATTTAATTGTCCGTAATAAAGTGTGCTGTCCAGAAGAGGTCTGAAGAATTATTTTACAAAAAGAACAACAATTTTAAATGCAACTATGAATACATTCAAAGCGGTTTTTTCATAGATTACAAAGATTTTCATATGTAATTGATTTAAACGCATTCTTAATGATAAAGAATCAAGCATTATAAGTACTTCGAATTCAATTTCAGGAACTCTTTTGCCCTTAATACGATTTATATAAAGCTTTTCATATAACACAGTATTCAAAATTGTCTCACATTCAACCAAGTTTATAGCAGAATACTGGATATAAATTAATTTTCTTTCCGTATTAAATTTATTGTTTCAAATAGAAATCCGAGTTAATAGCGTTTATTTCTCTCTAAGAGTAATATGATAAAACAAACTTAATTAAAGGGTTAAAATAATAAAAGTCTTACGTGACTACTTTTACAAAAAGAAACATTTTTTATGAAAGAATTGCTACATATTATACCCTTGGGAAATAATAATTTAGAGATGTTTCATTAATCTGTTAACTCTTTTAGTCTCTCTCTCTCTATATATATATAATACTTGTTTACAAAGCTATCAGATGAAAATTTTATTAATTAAAGTATATAGAAAATTATACTTATATATTATGCTAAGATAAAAAGCACTAACGAGAATTTAATACGAGAGTACCTACAATATTGTGTTAATATGTGTGTTAGATAAGAAGAAAGAATAAAAAGTATTTTTTGGAATTAAAAATTTACTATACTTTTTAAATTTTCTTACTTCAGATTGAAAATCCAGTTTCAACACGTCTTTAATTTCGTAATATATTTTTAATTTGACAGTATTTTTTGCAGTGTGTTCTTTATTTCTCTCTCTCTACATTTTAATACAACATAGAAAATGATATGTTAACAAAATAATTATCAAGAATTGAAATGATTTTAATTTCTTCTCGTCCGAATGTAAAATATAATACAGTTAAATAATCTTAATAATATTATATTTTAGTAATATCTCTGAAAAAAGGAAGTTCTTTCAATTAGCAAATTATTATCAAAACCTGAAATGGTCTTTTATATGTGTGCTTCTAAGAGTGTTTCAATCCAAATAGAAATTGAATTAGTTTTGAACAAGAGTAACTTTCTTAAAAGGTCAGAATTCACTCCTGTACAATTCAAGGAGCAGTTGTCGTAGTTGATGAAATGACTCTATCGCACTCAACGGCTAGAAAATGTAATCGTTAGTTTTTGAAAATATTATTTGTTTTGTTGAACGTTATATTGCGATGAATGCACAAATTGTTTTGTTGAGTACTCAGAAACCAACAACTAAATATCGAAGACGGCTCCGATTTCTGAAGTATTTAAATTGCGATTTGAAAAAGAATATAAAAACTACGATGCAATGCGCCCACAAAACTTTAAAAGTTAATTTTAAACTTAATTTATAAATTTTAATAAACATATTGTATTTCCTATGTTTTTTCCTTTTTCACCATTATGTACAGATTTCATGGTAAAAATAGAATGCCCTGTGCGTGCTGTTCCGCTCGTTTTGTTAGCGCAGGCAATGAGATGCTAAAAATATGTTACTTGAATTTTTTTGAGTCTTTTTTGTCAATAATTTTATGTTAAAATCTTTTAACTTGTGTTTCAAATGCATTGTTATAGCAGAAAAATAAATGTATAAATTATTTCAGTTGTTTAGCTTTTATCTTAATGAAAATTTCTAATTAAGAGTTACTGATATAAGTTTTTTTGTCCTTTATGGCTCTGAGACTAAAATATTCTGTCAGTGTTTTCATGTTGTTTTCTATTACATTCTGATTAGACTGTCCTATGAGACAATTTTCAATCTAAAATATTTTTATTCTACCAATGTACTCATGTACTTTACAAACTGCTTCTATAATTTACATAATGTAAGTATAGTTAAGAAATCCAGGGAGCATTTTGATTAGAAATTATAACCATATCCTTGACTAGTATTACCCCTCACTGTATTTACTTTGTTTAGTTAACTTGAATAAATTACCTAATAAATATGAATTTGATGGGTATTATATTTTTTTTCGATTTTATTCTAGATGAGGCAAAGGATTTCTTTCTGATAAAAAAGGGATTTTTAGATATTTGTTATTTTAATTTTTTAACTAATACTTAAATTATGTGCTCAGTATATATTAAAAAAAGAATACTAAGCATGGATAAAATTATTAGGATGATGATTGTTGTCATTATTTATTTGAAAATGATTGCACATCCATCTTCATTCATGCTATTATCTAAAGGCATTATTAATTGTGTTAAACTGTGGTGTTCACACGGATATCCATAGGTAAATTTTTCTTTATTTCAATGTATAAAAATGAATAAATTACACTAAAAAAGAGTTTTATTTATTAGTGTATTTTTCTTTTTTTAGTAAAAGGGACACACCCACACCCACTATATGTCATTTTACAGAGATTTGATTACTTTGATTTAAACTAATCCTACAAATTCAATTGTACAAAATTTATATAGCTCAAATAAGTTGATTTGTTATACTTCCAAAATTTATATATTTAACTATATGACGAGGAAAATATGTTGCTAAACCAGTACATAAATATGAAGAAGTATAGTAAAAAAAGAATGCACACATACATATAGACAAGGAGTTATTATTAATTTCAGTTATTTTTCTTATAACTAATAGCAACAAAATTATAGTAGTTACAATTTCAAAGCTGAATGCTCTTTGGAGGTAAATACACTGCTAGTAAAAAATTAGGGGAACAAGCAAAAAAAAGGGAAGAAACCGTCGCTGCGCGCTAGCCATACATGCGCATAAAATGCATGGCACATATGTAACAAAACGCAATACAGACAAGAAGAAGAAGCAATTGTATGGGAACTTTAATTTTTTGGAATGATATAAAAAGCAAGAAACGATACTTCGAAGCAACAATTTGGTTACTCGTAAATGAAAAAAAACTAATTGTTTAGAAATGATACAGGATGTTTGATATGACCTCCCTGAACTGCTAAGACTGCAACACATCTGTTTTGCATGGATGCGATGAGGTTATTGAGGAGACTTTGGAGTAGACTGCCCATCCTCCTGTTAGCCTGTGACAAAAATGTCTTGGTCTTGCCGCAATGCGTCGTCCGAGTATGTCCCAAACACGTTCTATCCGATTGAGATCAGTATAGCATGCTAGCCACTCCATACGCTGCATGGTTTCTGCTTCAAAAAAATTCTCCACAAGATTAGCTGTATGAAGCCCGGTACTATCCTGCATTTAGAGAAAGAAATGTTAAATGGCTGCAGCGTTAGGCACAGCATGGGTCTCA
Organism: Trichonephila clavata; assembly: GCA_019973975.1. Classification (NCBI taxonomy): domain Eukaryota; kingdom Metazoa; phylum Arthropoda; class Arachnida; order Araneae; family Nephilidae; genus Trichonephila; species Trichonephila clavata. The sequence continues at coordinate 28,966 of BMAO01005076.1, read as the reverse complement.
GGGTTTTCTCTGCATATATTTGAGCCATCAAATTGCTATCCCGATTGATATGCAGGCCAATACCCTATGCTGATTACAGCCCGTACCATCAAATAACATTGTTTGAAATGTGATATTTCTTGAATTAATATAGAATTATTTCAAGCGCCCCTTTCTCGCCATACCAAAACACGTCTCGTTTCACACTCTAAACTAAATCGGAACTCGTCTGTAAACAGTGCTTTACTCTAATTCCTTTGCATCCATTCTCAATCTTGAGAAGCCCACATTCTTCGAGTTGCATTGTGTCTTACTGTAAAAGAAATACACCCCCTCAGCATGAGGCTTGTTTCTGGATTGTTTGGCTTGAAATTTTTTGTTCTGGCACCAAAAGAAACTGTCTTTGAGTCGCATTAGGGTTCTGTCTTGATGAGCTGTTAACAATATATATAGATATATATCGGTCATTATTTACTGTTATATCACTTGGAAAACCTTGTTCTGGTTGACATCAAATATGCCCGAATTACTGGAGTCGATTCCGCAGTCTTGCATTGATTGTTTTCACTACTCCAACAATGTCCGCTACAGATCTTTGTATTAGTGGTACTGGGCTCGAACTCATGACTCGCCAGCCACGAGTCTGATACCTTGACCGCTTGGCTACTGTAGCCACAGGAATTTGATGGTAAAGAGTTAAGACATCAGTAATATAGACATGTATCATTTAATTAAGACACATATAAAAAGCTTGTCTCTTTTTGAACTCGTGTGCCTACTAGTTGAACCATATTTGATTGGAAAATATCTTACTTAAATGCGTCGAAGTACTTGTTTTATGGTAGGGATTGAACAATTTTTCTGTTATTGGATAGTTTGGTTTAAAACCCATACAATACATATGAGATATAAGCAGGGTGGGCGGCATAGTTGGTTTTGACCTGACCTTGAGCACCCAGGTTTACAGATTCAACCCCGGCCCAAGTTGGTGCATTTTTATGATTCCCAAAATTGACAGCCTCAATCACGTATGATAATGTGGCATATAAAAGATTTCTTGAGTGCTTGTTTAGCTTAAGTGCTCTCGGCAAAAGTAAAATTTCAAGAAGGGTTTCGCATCATCATAGCTCTGGTGCCTGCCTCTGAAATGGAAACTGGGAGTCAAAATTACTTGCCGCATTTGACGTACACCTATTTTGTGCCGCAATAAAAGGAGATACCTGTTCCCAGGGAATATACTAGGTCAGCAATTTTAAAACACCATCTTGTTAAAATTTTAAAAAATATATGTTTGAGGTATAATAAAATACACACCAATATAAGCGAAAGAGTGTGGGTGGTTACCGAAACCCTCTAAAACCTCTTGAGGGAACTTAGATGATTTATGTATAATCCACGTTGCACAATAATGCTTTTATTATACGAGATAAAAATATCTTTGTTTTCTTTTGGAACTTCTGAAATATTTCACCAAGTTTCAAACTGTTGCTGGAGTTTATCTTTGAGCACTTTAAATTTACCCACTATCATTCTATCTCGATTGCATCTTTATCTTTTTCTGTTAATGATGAATGTCAAAGGAAATACAAAAACAGGCACACATAACGAGTTTCTTCCCACAGTTTTTTCTCTTAACCTAAAGAATGTCGGCACAATTAAACGAAGTTGATCCATTCACAAAGAGCAATGTATAATCTTATGAACTAATTTCAAATGTTCTTGGTGTTCATTAAAAATAGCAACTGGCATCATTAAAATTATTTTGTCTTTCACCGTATTCTCCCTGTACATTTTTATGAAGCTCTCGGGCCATATTGTAGGAGTGGAGGATGTCGGATGGCCACACCTTTTTAAAATGTGTGTGTGTGTGTGATTCCATTTATAATAAAAATAATAAATTAAATAGAATAGTGGCAGTTTTCCATTTTTTGATGTGCTAACTGCGTACTATATATATAGCTGCATGCACATTTCATTTTAGAATCAGTTTAAGGAGACAAATGTATCCTATATCGTATCATTGTACGATTCTTTTTAAAACCAGAAGTGAGATTACTTGTTTAGATTCTCATGACAGCATTCACAAGTTTATGTCATCTTGTTGTACTTGCATCTAAACCTACTCTTATTGATCTTCATTCAAGAAAGTGCTCACAAATGTATGTCGACTAAAATATTAAGAAAAATTCCCCAGCAAATTTCTACATCCATAGAAATTTTTCAGCTGACAAAGATTTGTAAAAATCAATGCCATAGCATTAAGAATCCTCCTCTTACTGTTATATAACCACAAGTAAATAAGTTTCAAGACGTAGTTCAATTTTCTTACAATCTTGTGTGTGAAATCTTCTTGTAACCTTGTCCTCTAAGTCCTTGTGACATCTTGAGTTCTTGGACATCTGGGACTTCCCGCCACGGCTGGATCAGCTATCTTAGGTTAATATATTGCGTGGACGTGTTTTGGATCGCCAGGCAACCTTTGACACCAGAAGAAACCCAATCCACCCACGGCCAGATGTAACGAGAAGAAAAGACCCCGCCGGTGGTCAACCCCAAACCCTAGATGGAACCGAGAGAGCAAAGGGGGTTCCAGCGAAAACTTTGCGATGAACGGTCACTACAAGACTCCTCCCTCACAAAGCAATAGAAATTGGGACTCTAAAATAATCTAACTGTACTAACTTGTAAATTAATTTAAATAATAGCAGTCACTTCATTAAACTAAATTTTATTTATCAAATCACGCTACCTTTATTTGTTTCAAACGTCACACCCTGCATCTAAATTATTAGTAGAAAATTTTTCTGTTAATTTTTTTATTCTACTAAAAGAATTCTGTTTTTGTAATAGTGAAAAATCCATGAAGAACCTTCGATCGTCCACGGGAAAGAAATCTCTGATCAAAGCGAATTTTCGGACTGTCAAGGCGGACCGCAAAATAACTTTTTGCAGGGCTCATATGGCTCACACGGGCCACAAGCTGACCTGATCTAAGCTCTTTCAATTAAATGAAATGTTGTGATCCGCTTGTCAACTGTTGATTCTGAAAGAGTGGAGCTTCTCAATATGTTTTGACAATTTCTTGCTTTCATAACTTTTTTTACCAAGGTATCTTATCATTACTTTACTTAAATTTCACGGTTTTTTTTTCCATCTTCATTACACAGAAAAACGACAATTAAAAGACATCTACACAGCATCTTTCCGACCAGAGGACGCATGCACTTGCGTTAATTTATGAAGAATAATTAGTTTTTGCATAAAAACAAGGTTGTGCTTGGGGAAACGTACGTTAATGGTTCTAAGAACTTTTGAAATCATCTAATATTTCACAACATGCATAAATATGTTTTCACAAACAAAATATGTAATGGGAAATTATTTTTTCCTATATTATACACAAATAGAAATCTGATAAATATTGATGATATACAAAATTTAGAATATATATATTCATTTACCCAATTTCAACAGCTTACAGTTGAACTATCATAATTACTTTGATCTATGGCTTTAGAAAAAAATAGCTTCTTTCATTATTAAAGTAAAATCAGAGAAAGAAAACAAACGATGTCCAAAGGAAAACTTTCCATCCCCGCTAACCAAGAATTAAGGATTAAACAATAGACAAAGAACATGTGTCGTCTACCCCTAGACTAAGGGTAGGTTAAACGATAATATAAGGGTGCGTTTGGTTCATTAATATTAATATATGTGGGTTAAGCGTCAAGTAAATGAAAATGAATGTTACCGATAGTTATTAAAATGATCGGTGAAGAGTGTAAACTATTACCTAATTTCGAATAATTACTGGCTTGAATAATTAATGAACTCTATTTTGTTGGCGTTGTCAGTATTAGTTATTATACAATGGATTACTCAAGAACAACGTATGAGAACATAAACAAATTCTTCTTTTTATTGAATATTTATGTTCCTTATGCTATAAATTTGCATCTTTCCTCCAAAAATAAGTAAATAAACAGAATGTGATAGTTATAGAAAGAGATGCTCAAAGCCAGTGACATTTTATACCTCTGTCTCTCTCTCTCTCTTTAAAGCTGTATTCTTGTCGTATATATATACATACTTCATGGACGAAAACTGTACTTGACGAAGTTTGTAAACGCTTAAGTGCTGGATAACTATCGTCGATTCTAGCATATTATATTTGAGAAATAATTAGACGATTTCATTCAAATAAGAGGTCGTTAAAGATTTCTCTGAAACTTCTTATGATTCATTAATCTTTTATCATTATTTTTTTTAAACTTTTGATATTTTTATTTTTTAGCTGATCTTTATTGAAGGAATTCAATGAATCCAGCTAATATAAATCTGTTTTGTGATTGCGTGTTTAAATGAAATGGATAAAAATCTATTTCAAACATATTCTTTGCAGAATAAATAATTACCTAATTGCTTTTGTTAGATATTTTTCTGATTCAATTATTAAGATGAATATAGTCTTCTTGTGTGTGCGTCCCTATACTTACTTCATAACAATGCATTTAATTTTTTTAAAAAAATGCTATATTCTTTACTTTAGAAGTATTTAAAATTGAATTGATCTACTCATAGCAAAAGAATTTTATTTTTACTCTAATGTTGCATTTGGTAATGAATTCCCATTTTTGCGATGATTTACATCAAGGATGTGAAACTCGTGGCCCTGGGGCCGCATGTGGCCGGCAATGAGCATTTTTGTGGACTGGTGAATATATCAACACAAGATAATATATAATCTATCGGAAAAGCAACTGTGAAAAATGCAGATTTAACGCACTTTCTGACGTACAACATGATTAAATCAAGTTGAGATGGTACTGCATCACATCAAAAATACGCAGAAAGAACTTCAAATTTTAGAAGTGAATTTTTGAAACAAGATTTAAATATTTAAAGACTTTAGAAGGCAAATTTTGTGATATTTTTTTTCGATTTTTTCAATAAGTGTAGACTCAGTACCGATCCATCTGCAAGTGAAGGTGATCGAGCTTCAGGGCAACTCAAATTTGAAGACAAAATTCATTAAAGTGTGTGTGTCTGAATTTCAAAAGTATTTACCATCCCCGGTTGATAATACTCGAAACTTCAATTATGAAATTTTTTCCATGTTTGGAAATACTTATCGATGTGAGCAGTTACTTTAAATTATGAAAGACATTAAGTCTCTTAAATCTTGCCTGATAATTTTTTAAATCCAGAACATACGATTTCATGTATTCAAAGATGGCGATTAGGAGTTTTAAAATAATCATTATGCAAATAAGTGACTTTATAATATAGTTTTTTTGTTTTGTTATTTTATAGGTTTTCAAAGGCAGTCGTATAAATAATGATCAGTTAAATAGAACTATAAAACAAAATAGAATTTTAATGGATTAATAACTTCTATATCATTTCCCTACTTTTAAACTCTAATTCAAGAAAATATGAAAACAATTGAGGTAAAGTTTTTTACGAACTAACTTCATTTGCTCTCATTTTATGCCCTAACCACTGACTTCAAGAGAACAATTTTTCCGCAATAGGCTCATGCATCACATCTAGACTTTGGACACCTGCACTTGTCACAGAAACCAATAACAATACTTAAGATATCACCCTTTGATATCTTTCTATCTGGATGCCACTTCAGGAATCACTCAATCAATAACTGCAGACACAAAAGGGCGGGAAAAGTCACGGAAAGCAATCAGCTATCGTTAAATGTGCTTCGATCTCAGCTTTTGCTTTTTTCTTCTTCTTCTATTCATGCATAGAATTTGATTTCAGCTTCTGCTTCGATGAAAATGACGATTGAAAGTAAATGGGAATTTTAAGTTCATCGAAGATTGTTTAATGGTTATTTAATTCATTTCGTTGGAGGATTTTAGTTTCGGAAAATGTTTCTGGGCGAAGAATGGAATTCTTTGAAGAAGTTTTCGGAATCAATTTGTTAAAGGAAACGGATTTTATGGGAATGATACTTGTTAATATCGTTAAGACTTAAAGGTATTTGAATATTGTTCTTGGATTGTATCCGTAATTGTTAATTTAATTTATTAATTATGAATTGAAAGTTAAATGTGTGCTTGTCATAAATGATTTTTGGATAGTAAATTCAAGTCAATGATACACTTAATTTATTATTTAATGATAGATTTATATTTAAATCTAAATATATTTGTATCTATAATTAAATTGATACATATTATTTTAAATGAAAAAAAACTACAAGTGTATTATTTCCAATAACATTTTGAAGACGTTTATAATGAAGACATACATTGTGTGTGTATATATCGAAGTATCAAAAGTAATGACATAACATGCAAATATTCAGATGACAGTACCATCACGTAAGAAAAAAAGGGGCAGTGATTAACGCGAAATTTTTTCTGCCATAATTGTGACCGTACGGCGAGAATAAACATATTTCAAGTTCTCAATCTATTTGAAGCTTAACGCATGAGACATTTTATTTCAAAAGTAGAATTTAACTTTCCTTGATCCATAATGCCGAAAGTGTGCTATGGATGTATTACCACGTAAAACAGCCCTTCCGTTTCCTACCCTAAGTTACAAACCAAAAGAGATTGAGCTTTTGTAAGGGTACGAAAGGCTCTAGAGAAGTCAAAAGTCTATCTGTTCGGGAATTCCATCAGACTCAAGGCTAAGTTGGAATAAACAATCAAACAAGGTACTGTATATTAGAGGCGAGAGAAGTAAGCTGCTTAAAAGTCTATCCGGTGTACAACGAGGTACTACGCCAGATCTACTCTGTACTACTTACAAATCCTACTTTAAATTTGTTGTTGAGTATGGCAGATAACTTATAACTGCTTCTGAGTCAATTAAGAAGAAGGTTGAAACTACACAAATAATATCTTTAAAATCATCAGAAATGGAGCAGTTTCAAGCCCATGCAATTTCAAACTAGTATTAGGTCTGATTCATCAATGGAAAATATATGCTTATAAGTTGGTTAAGAGATTGAGAGAGAGAGAGAGAGAGAGAGAGAGAGAGATGAGACGTGATTACTTCTGGAAGATGTACAAGCCTTCAGAGTGTTGGTTAAAACTCCAAAGTACTTTTTCACTTGTGACAAATGAACTGACTGTTGGTTTTGATATTTTGCTATCTAACACAGTCCCTGCTTGAAGCTGGTATGTTTCTACGGTATTTTCAAAGCGGGGCAAATTATAATTTAGAATTGGTTCTGCCGGTCAATGAGACATTGTTGAATATTGCCGCTTTACACGACGCAATGGTTGCATCTGAATACAGATGACTATGCTCCCTGTGCTGATCGAAATGTTGGAGCGGGAGATTACTTTTAGCACTTTCGCTTTATCAGGACTGTGTGTAGGGGAGATTGTACTTACTATGATATTGAATTGGCTGTTGTACCACTGGATTTGATTGAAATCCTTAAAATAAATGAAGTATCTTTAAATGATGCAAAATTAATATCTAATAAAACTTTAAATCTAAATTGTTGACCACTATTCTCGAATTCTGCATGCATTATCAGAGGATTCGAATTGTTTACAACATATTCCAATATGTGGCACGCTGAATTATATTGGTAGATTAATTTAGCGTGTTAAAACCCCAGTTCATCCACCCCTTGGCGATGATTCTTTACACCACAAAATTGTTGTAACCCTCCCCCCTTGTTTTTGTAAAAAAAGTGTTTTGTTTATTAGATGTATAAACCCCTTTGAAGCGAGTGGCTGGCGCTATAACCAGCTCCGAACCAATTTAACAATTGGTAATTTACAGATTATTAAAGCTGTTTTGTTATTAACTTTAATTGAGTTATTATTGAATAAGAATTTATTGACAATTGACTAATTAAAACGAACCTGCAAATTACAGAAGAAAGCCTGAATCTATATAGCATGCCGCATATAAAAGGTTGCCGATCCGTGTTATGAACGATTATTTTAATAAGGATTCATTAGTGAAAAAACTCTTTGGAATTTGTTAGAAGCAACGTTTAAGAACAACATAATGGTTGCTTCAAGTTGACATTAGCTTTTGTTTATAAATATTTTGAGAAATTCATTATTGTAATTTTTTTTATTCACTCAACATGACTAATTTCAAGAAGTAGTGATAGTTTAAGTAACTAAATAAGTATAATATTTAATTTTTTGGACTGAAAATATTTGACACATTAATAGGCAATTATGCATGTTAAATTATTGATTTGTGCATTTATTTATTTACGAAAATAGATACAACGTTTACAAGTAATATATTAATTTATTGAAGACGTTGACATACATAATACAAAATTGAATTTTACGTATTTTCATAATAATCAAACATTTGAAATTGCGTTACATTTATATATATATACTAGCCGTTAACCACCCGCTTCGCTGGGTATTTCTTGATGTTGTATGAATATATGCTGCTTATATATAGAGTTGGAACCCCTATTTAACGAATTTTTATTCTATTCCCATTAAACATGAAGGCAAAACCCCCTAATTAACAAATAATAAACCCCGAACTAACGAATTATTTCATAATTTGGAAAAAAAAATTTCTACTAGTTTGTATTAAGGAAATATCTGTTTTTCAAATGACATATAACTTTTGTCTGGAAGAGCTTGTTCCTTTTAGATTGCAAATTTCAAAGGGAAAAGATGAATACCATTATTAAACTTTGCAAGTGAAGATGAGAAATAAGTGTAACCTATCGTGTGATTCTTGAATAGGACAGATAGGACGAACTGCCAATCAAAGCAACTAAATTTGATGAAAATGTTGATTTGTTGGAGCCAATGAATAGCGATTCTAATACAGAAATTCATATTAAAACTCCAATCAAACTGCTGCATTTTCTAATGTTTTATATTGTTCGGAAACTGTGAAACATACATCTCTATTATGCAGCAGGATGTAAATCACATAGTATTTTTTTCTCTGCATATCGAAAAAGGATTCTTTCGAGTCAGGAATCAAAAATATTGTTAGCAGGTATTAGTCAGTACTTTAAAATGTCCAATTAATTGATGCGTAATAATTTAATTATAGTATTTTTAGAGTTGAATAAAAAGTTTGTAATTTCTAACTATGGTTATATATTGTGTAGGTTCTCTAAGAATTTACAAAAATTAATTGTAAAAAATTTGTATTTTGCTTGGACCCCAATATAAAGAATATCCCCGAATTAACGAACAAAATGTTCGAAACCTATGAATTCGTTAAATCGGTCACCGAATGTATATAAATTATCGATATCTAAATCCTAGTATTAAGAATTCGACAGTATTGAAAAATATACTTGTACCTGTAACTCTCGCCTCTGATATAAAAAGGACAGAACTTCTAATTAATAATTTCTAATAATCACTAAAATTAAAGTCGAAGGACTTTTTACGCTCTTGTAACCCAATCACCAAGTGGAATTTCATCGAACCAATTTTCAGTATAATAACTCAGTAAAATAAACATGGGAGTCAAATTTCAAGTAAAAGAAAAAGAATTTTTTCATCAGTACGCCTCTTAACCACATTGAGAGTCGATTTCCAAAAGAACCGTTCTTAGCAGATTTCAATTCAACAAAAGAAACAGGCATACCTAATTTCATTATTATAGTTCTAATAGTTCAAAACCGGGATTTTTTTCTCAATACACCCCAATAACACCCCGCTCCCAGGGGTCAATTTCTGTAAAATGTTTTCTTAGTGAATCTATATTAAACAAAAGGAACGTTCTTAACAAATTTCAAATATGTGGGTTTAACAATTCAAAAACTAGAATTTCTTTCCATAACTCTCCTTGACTCCTCACAACCCCTTAGGGTTTGGTTTTTGCAAATCTCTTTGTTACAAGAACTCTATCCCATGAAAGAAACATGCCTACACATTTTCAAGCAGGTAGGTCTAATAGCTTAAAAACGGAAATATTTATATATAATTCCTCTTAATCCCTCCGCAACACCCCTTTGAGGTCGATATTTTCGCAAAACCTATTTTGTATCGGATCTCTACTCCATGAAAAGAATCTGCTTTCCAAATTTCAAGACTGTTTGTCTAGTAGTTTTAAAATGGAAATAATTATTTATAAAGCCCCTTGGGGGAGGGGGAGGGGTTGATTTTCGCAAAATCCGTTCTTAGTGGATTTCTACTCCATGAAAGAAATATACGTACCAGATTTAAAGTCTGTAGGATTACTAATTCTCATGAGTGATTGCTTTTTTCTTTCATATATATATTTTGATTCATGTATGTATTAAAAAGTTAAAAAATCAATCACACACATGCTGACATTATCAGTAATTACACAGGATCAGTGAAATAATTAATTATTAATAGAGTAAAGTTATCTTATATAGATTCATAAATTATTAATTAGGTAGGTATCATATGTAATAAATTTTATTTAAATGATATTTTGTGTTCGTATTAATGACCCATAATAAAGAAGCACAATGCCAATTAAAGCATTCTCCTCGTTGGAATCACACTTGATAGTTGTAAATTGCCAGATAAATATATCCGTAAAATGTTTTATACTGAAATTAAATTCAAGTGTGTCTTTCTTTTAGATTTAAAACGACTAAAAGTAATATGATGAATTTCATTAAATTAGCTCTCGTTTGCTTTGAATTCATTTTTAATTACATTTTTGGTTTTTGTTTGAAAGCAGATCAAAGCAACCATCGTTCTATTCTCAAGAGTTTAAAAACCTTTTTCTGTAATGCTCTTATGTTTTGTAAAGGAAGCTAACAAAAACAAGATGCCATTTTCAAAATCTTAAGTCCATTGATGGACTTAAAAAAATAGATATGCCATTAGTTTCTGTGTTCTTTCAGACACATTTATTCCTTAGAGTGAAAATATTTTAGAGCATTCATTTACAAAAGCATCTGAAGCACAGCAGCAGCAACACATTTTGGAAAGAGCTCTTTTAAAAGAAAAATACACAAAGAATTCTTAACAGAATGATATCCTTTTTCTTTAGTTCGTGATAAGTAAGACGTATCTATGTAGTTACTTTGTAAGTTGGATATAAACCTTTGTCGTAATGGTAATAGTACTTAAGATGTTTTCTTCCGTTTTTAAATTTCTTGATAAGTTTGTTTGATTTTATGTACAAGTAAAACGAATATAGTCTGACTATAAGTGGAATTACTGAAAATTTTTTCTAATTTATTAGTTGTTAGCTGTTTTATAACAAGATGTTCTAAATATACCTTGGAACAAAAGTTTTCCCAAAAGGAATCATATGAAGCGTAAGATTTTGTAATGTATAGCAATATTTTCTCATGAGCATTGCAATAAAACAATTTTCCTTTTTATGTTTTTTTGGAAGTTATGAGATAAGCAAAATCATAAATAAGAATAAAACTGTTATTACCACTAAATTTAAATGTAAAATGTAATTTTGCTTGTAGTTTCTATACGAATTTGTTAACAATATCAACACAAATGTTGTACTTCATAAACAAAAGTAAGAATATTGGCTCGTTAAAATCATTTACTTATCTCTTAAGCATTTATTACTCTGCGTATCTTGAAGTATTTATTCTTCTGAGAATCTCTAAATATTTATTATCTTAATTAAATAGAAATCAAAGTACGAATCTAGCTATTCAAAATATTTATGTTTTAAGTATTTATTTGTTCATCTTATTCTCTAAGTAATATATTCCCATCAAAAATATAGCATCATTGATATTTATAATTCTATCATAATATATTATCTATTACCATATTAATTACTTTATTATAGTGTTGTCAAGATATTTTAAAAGTACTAAGATCTTCCCAATTACATAAAACACATTTTATGTAAACTATGTAAAGGGATCGATTCCTTAAAAATGTAATTCGTTTTAACACGCTTCTAATTCATTTGTATGTAACGGAATCTTTGAACTCAATTTTTACCTGCTTTAAGAGATCAGATTAATTCGAAAATTTGCACACTTGTCAAGGATCAATGACAATACAATTATTTCATAATTTTGTTCCCTTGTCCAATCGGAATAACAATTTTCAGATCTAGCGACTAATTCCATATACCACTTCTAGATTTGGTGACTTATTGCATATACCATTTTCAGATTTGATGATTATTCAATATACCATTTTCAGATTTGGTGACTTATTTTATATACCATTTCGAGATTTGGCGACTGATTCCAGATTTAGTGACTAAAAGATTAAGATGCAACCTTAGAAGCGAACACACTTGTAGTTAATACAAATAAATCAAACAAAAAAGTGTTCTTTATGTGAGAAAAAAGAAGGGGGTAGGTGCGTTAGAAATTTCTTACCATAATTTAGACAATTGTATAGACAATATATAATATAGACAATAATCTGAAAATGGAAATAAAAAAAAAAAAGAGTCCTGCATGTGAAAAAAAAATTATGTTCATTCTGCTAAATATTTTTATTTTTATTTTTATACAGCAATACTTTCAGAAGTGTGATACGAATTAACATTACACCAATACATTTAAAAGGTGATTATACGATCGACACATAATATTTCTTCTTAACACCTTTTACTAGTTTGAACTGTATCTATAGAAACGGAATATTTGAAATACAACGATCATCACGACTCATCCGAGGACTCATCCGAGGCCCCGTGAACGGACGGAATAAGCACCCTTCAGACCCGTTGATTAATATCCATTGAAAAGCAAGATTAATTCCAGCAGCCACATAATTGTGGCACCAAACATCAAACTCAAGGATAAATTCAACAATGAATAAATGATAGTTTAAAAAACTAAAAAAAAACACGCTTTTATTGTAGATCGAACTAAAAAATCAAAAATAAATTATAGTTTTAAAAATAAAATAAAAAACACGCTTTTATACTGAATCGAATTAAAAAGTAAAAAAATAATTCTTAATATAAGAATAAAATGATTAACGAGAGAAAATTAATGTCATTGTGGTAATGGCGTGGGGTGCTTTGTATTGCATTTTTACACTAAGTCAGCATTTCAGTATAGAACTAGTAAGAAATTATAACAATTAATATAGAGCACCTCTCATGCTTTTACCCCAATGCCATTAATTTTCACGTTAATCATTTCATTCTTATATTAAGAATTATTTTTTTTACTTTTTAGTTCAATTTACTATAAAAGTGTGTTTTTTTTAGTTTTTTTTTAAAAACTATGACTTTATTACTGTTGTAACACACGGTATAGTTTCAAGACCGAAATGTAGGTGCCGCCATTACAATATTGTCTTGGACCGGAAGTGTAACTGCACGAAACACTGTAGTACCATCAGAGAGAGTTTGGATCGGAACAAGCGTGCGTTCCTCATTTTCGTTGTCCAATCCTGGACTTCGTAAACCTTACTTATTTTTACTTATTTTCTTTAAACGTTTGTCTTGTAATTGTCTAAGTGTCTGTTCTTTGTAACTGTGCTATCTTATGTCATTAAATATATTAATTTACCCCGAGATTCTATTAATTACTTTGGCTTACCCCAAGTAATGACGTAAGCGGCAGTTACACTGTATATATTTGGAAAACCAAAGACCAACAACATTTCTACCAAAATATTTTGACCGACCTAGAATGTTAAATAAATTTTATATACTTTTATAGCGTGTGCGCCAACATTAAATATAGAACAGTATAAAAGTATAAAATAATTAAAAAAATTATCCTTAAAGGAAACTTTTATGTAAAAAAATTCGAACATTTAAATTTAGTGTATGCTTTTTTTGTTGAGCATTTCTTGTTATCTACTTTTGCCGTACCCAAAGATCTGCTTTCCAAAATCAAAACCCTTCGTAATTTTAATGCTAGCTTAAATTACTACACCCATGTGCGTGTATGTGTGTGTGTGTCTCGTATTTTATTTTCCAATAACATACCACACAAACTATTGAATTTCAATACCTTTAATGCTCAAAAGTTCTGCTGCTTGATGGTCTTTGTTATTATCGTTTCCAATGCCATACCTGTGGGACGGTATCAGATCGAGGTTCTCAGAATTCATCACTGCAGATAGCTACATGTACATCTGTCGTTAGCCGTAGCTTTGAGCACCAAAAGATAACAATGATATTTAGAAATACGATACAATAAACCATTTTCCACTAATTTCAAAAAATCTTTTTATTTACTAAACAAATAACCTTGGATCAGAAACCAAACAAAAGAAATCAAAGTGATAAAATGATGCGAGAAGTCTGATGTTAATAGAATATTTAATGTGCTCAAATTTTTAATTTGTTCGATTTAACATTAGTTCTAGAAAATAAAATGCTACTTGAAATAAATTCATTTAAAATTAAATATTAAAAATAACTTAGACAAGAAATTTATGCGAAAACAATGTAATGATTTTTGTTCATTTACTTTACATATTTCTAAAGATAATTAATGCGATTTTTATTAAAAAAATCTGTTGTATAAAATAAAATGGAAAAAATATACGTAACCTACCTTAATATGCTTCTGACACTATTTTTTAGACTATTTCTAATACTATCCAATGAGTTTAGAAAAATAAATTATAACTTTAACTCCTTTATTTTCTTTTTTTTAGAGTTTTAAAACTTAAATTCAATTACTCAATACCACCGTCGAAACTATTTAAAGACCAAACGAAGTTAATACTTTTACCTCAAATGGTATCAAAAATGTTAAATTTTCTACCTCTTCGTCACTGTTAGTTCGCTTAACGTAACTCCTTTAAGTAGCACCACTTAATCTAAATAACCCTAATTTATCAGACATAATGGGCTAATCAACCACCAAAGGGTGATGATTGCCCTCATGAATCAACTCATTTAGAGGGGGAAGGGTAATAGCGTCGAGTAACGGTATTCGACTGAAGTTGTTTGGGGGCTGTTAAATGGGTTTACATAGGAGTTTATAAGGATGTAACTCTCGGGGTATTTTAGCAGGGGTGGATTATTCAGTGAAGAGTTTATTTTACTCTTCGCATAAACTGTTCCTTCAGCTGCTTAGCTGAGTAAATGATGCGGTACATTCATAAAAATGTTATTTAATGTGTAAAGATATGCAAATTTTAATTTTTTCTGGATAGGAAAAAATTGATATTAAATTTTAAATAATTATTTTATGTTTATGTCTTATATTTTTTCTTAAACTCTATGCGATGTGTATGTTTTTTGTTTGTTTTGTAAACCAAAACAAAATAAATTAAAAATTATTTTTAAATAAATCAATATTTTTTTACAAATAATTAATAGTTTTATAAAAGCACTAAAATAAATTTATAAAAATATTTTTTTAAATAATTATTGATATAATGTACGCTAAAATTCTATAGTACGCTAATCTTATAACTACCATAATGCTCTTTATATCTCATTTAAGATATCCGACTACGTTGAAAACCATTTTTAGTCTAAAAATCCCATTTTCTTTTTATTTTATCCTTTGAGAATTTTCAAACAATTAACTTTCAAAATTCGTCTTTGTTTTGTCTGTGTGATAATTAGAAAGAAATTTACAGGTGTTTAAAATATTATTACTGCTACCAAAAGATACCGGAAGTAATGAAACAGAAACCGGAAGGGGACTTCTAAACCTGTTTTTTACCGCTAGTTTTCGCATTTTTTTCACATTATAAATTTAAAAACAATATCTGAGAATTTTTAATTCTACTATTTTTCTGAGTAAATGAAAAAAAAAAGTTTTGATCTTCTGTTTGATGGTCAGATTTAACGCATTAACTAATACTGCGACTTATTAACTTATTTTGTATAGAAAAATTATAAATACACGTCTTCTAACTTATTTTTACCTTAGTGATTTTACAACATTTTATTTTACGTCTTGTATAGCCTTGTAAACTGATATTACTAAAAGTATATGCAAACACTGAGCATTAGTTTTAATATTTCACAGCATATTTACTTTGGTATTAATTCAATGAGTGGAAATATATTGGATATTGAAGCGTTTTGTAATTTATTATTCCCTATCTTAATTGATACATTAAGTTTATTTATTGCTATTTATTGTTTTATAAATTTTATTTATTATTTATTCTTATTTACTGTCAATTTTTCCTTGGACCTTTCTGTGTATTGCCTTGTTTATTATTTTGTTCTTATCGGCTTATTACAATATATAACAATTTTGATGAGATTAAATTTTTGTTTTGTGCTTTATTGTAGTGAGACATGTAGCTATTTTTCAAATGAAATAAATTTATGACAACAAGAAGTAACCTATTAGAAATTTGGTTAAACCTTAAACGTGTTATTTATTCATATTACGTTTAAAAAAATTAAGAAAAATCGAGCTGTCATATTAAAGTTTAAATAAAATGATTCTGTATGACAGTTACGTAACAACTGTGTTTCAAAAAGCTGTATGAACTAAATATACTTTTTAAAAATGGGAAAAAACGTCGCTAATAATAATAACAATAAACAGCAACGTAAAATTATATAAGCTCTCCGCATCATTTATATTGATTTTATGTTGGAAAATTATTTCTTTTTGCAAATACAACTAAGTATTTTTAATTCAAATTTCTGATACTTCCATAAAAAATACTGAAGACAAAACTTAAACTCTTCTAGAACAAATCTAAACAATTATCACCATACTATCACCAAGATAAAGCATAATAAATGAAAATAGGCTTAACTCACTTACCGAGTAATTCACCGAAGAGATTTAGCATTATTTTTACTGCGAGTTACAAAAATAAATTATTTTAAAACTGAAATTAATTCATTAAGTACCTAAGCAAAAGGGAATTTAATGTTAGGATATGAATGACAGGGAATTTTTATCTTAATAGAGACAAATCGATAATAGGGACACAAAGTTATAAAAATTAAAATGTTTTTGCGGTATATAGCTACACCAAATTAAAATGAAGTTTGCTTGTTTAAGGAATTGAAAAGTATTATCTGAATTTAGTCATTTTTCTTCTATAATCTCGAAAAGTAAAATAGTTCTTAATTTATTTAGATATTTTCTGATTCTAAGCCAAAAAGCATGTAGATTCTAAACAAAAAATTGTAATTATATGCACACTACTGCACCGTAAATGCAACACCAAGAAAGACAAGAGATAGCACAACCAAATTTACTTTGTAGATAACCTGTTGACCAAGTATCAAATGATTAAATTTACAGACTTTTGTGAAGTGTGATTCCTGCCAGAATCAGTAGCCAGAGTTGCCGCCTTTGTTGGAGATCAATGCTGCCACACGCCTCGGCATTGATTCAAAGAGACTTTGGATGTGTTCTTGGGGTACAGCAGACAAAGGAGCTTCCACACGTTTCCAAAGTTGATCTGGTGTGGCAGCTACGGGTGTAATTTGGGTCAATCGTTGAGCAACCATGGATCACATGTTTTCTATCAGCGAAAGATCCGGACAGCGAGCCGGCCAGGGAAGAAATCCAATCTGGTTATTGACGAATAACCTTTGGACAAAACGTGCCACTTGTGGTCGCGCATTATCCTTTTGAAATATAGCTGTGACCAAGCCCTGAAGGTAAGGAAGGACAACTGGCTCCAACACCTCGGAGATGTAGCTCTGGCTGTTTAAAGTAACGGTAATGCGTACTATAGGAGTACGAGAGTGATATCCAATACCGCCCCATACCATAATACCCGGTGCAGGACCAGTGTGGCGGTGCATAACGCAGCTGTTCAGCATCTTCTCTCCTCGTTGTTTTCAGACTCGAATCCGACCATCGTGGTGTTGCAGACAAATACGTGACTCGTCAGTAAGGACAACTTCATTCCATTCTGCCACCCACATCTATCTTTCATCGCACCATTGGCGGTGGAGAGGTCTGTGGTTCTCCGTCAAGGGTAGACCAAGCAATGGACGTCTTGCGAACAGACCACTCTGCTGTAAACGGCGTCGAATGGTACGCGCGGACACTGAGTGATTCGTTACAGACTCAATGTGCTGTGTTATGGTTCGTGATGTGACTGAGCGATCCGTCACTGCCATGCACACAATTTTACCGTCCTCACATGAAGTGGTGCACTGAGGTGGATGCGATTGACCACGTCTGTCCGTCGTACCATCCTGCATCCAACGGTCACATATCCGCACTACAGTTGTTTGGTTTCGTCCAACACGACTACCGATTTCCCTGGAATATAATCCACATTCTCGGTAGGCCACTATCCTTCCTCTGTCGAACTCGGATACTTGATCAAAAGCTGATAGCTGTTTTCAACGAGACATAACTGATCGTTTTTTCAAAAAACCACAAGAAAAACGCAGTTGCCAAACTTGAAATCGTCGAAATCTCCAAGCCTTAAATAGCGCTTTGAGGTGGCGCCACAGGCGTGCGTGATGTGTGTCAGCGCTGAAATTCTAATCATTTGCATATCTCCCCTCTGCTAATGCATGTTGTAAATTTCATGTTATTTGCGTGCTTTCTTCAGGGTGTTGCATTTACGGTGGCCAGCAGTGTAATTAAATGTGCTTAATAAAAGTGAAATAGGATGGTTAGAAATTGTCGTTATAATCAAAACACACACAATTATCATTAATAATATATGAGCCCCTTGATACTCTTTCATTACAAAATTGAAAAATCAAATTTTCTTTTGATCATACTTATGAATAATTGTCTTAATTTGATTTTTAAGTATTATTTTGATATATTTGCAGTCTAACATCACCGACAGCAGCAAATTAAATTATCAAAACTTTGCCATGCCGTTGTTAGTGCTATCAAGAAGATAATAAACAAATTGTGCATAGTTATAACCTTAATTGTATTAATAAATATAATAGATAAGTTAACTGGTTTAATCTTTGAAATCGAAGACACATTCTTAAAAATAATAAAATTCTTCAGTTTAATTGTTCTTGATTAGGGACATCTATTTGTTCTGCAAGTTCAAAATGGAAATGTATTATTCCATTATTTTTTCTAAGAATAGATATTACTACAGTATATTTTCTAATGTGAGAGAGAAAATTAAAACACTTAATTCTTTTGGGAAACGTTCTTTTTCTGACCTAATCCTTTAAGTACCAGGCAATGGAGATAGTTACAATGGACAATCAATTCCCAAAACACTTGAGCAGCGATATAAAAAGCTAAGATAAAGTTACGCTCGCGTAAAAGTTTCAACAAAAACTAAGTAATTAATAACCCGTCAATCATGAGGTTTTTTTTAACAAACTTGGAATTTTTTTTCCTGTATTGTATTAAAAATATTATAAGAGAAAAATAGTTTCGTGTATTAAATGTTATTCAAATACAGATGGATACAATTATTATTCATACATCTATTAATGAAACTATAGTTCTTGTAAGGCGAAGTTTCATCAAGTTTAGTTTAATATTTGCGCAAGTAGTGTTACAATCTGAGATAAATAATAATCGAGAGTATTTTTCCAAGATTGTTTGCTTTTTGAGTGTCGAATACATTTTAAAAGGAAGATGTTTAAATATAGCTGCATTATATTATATTGTATTCCATTTCTATGAATTTTAAAATTTATGTATAGCTATTGTTTTTCATTTAAAAAAAATTTGTAATTGGTAAATCCTTAGAGGTATTGTGTTTTGATTACCTGAAGAGTGTGTTTTTAGACATTAGAATTAACTAAAACATTTATTGGAATTTACATAAAATCATTTCATCGATATATATATGATTAATATAAGCAGAGACCTTAAAACGAGTAATATAAACATTAATCTTAAAGCTTCGATAAATTATAATATGTTCAAAATTCCATAAGCTAGGGTTTGATTAAGCTTCTAAGAGTTTGAAGATTTTCCACCTCCAAATGAATGTATTAGTGTTATTCTAATTCAGCAGTTATACTTCTACTTAAGGAGGCTGACTGAGTTTGGAATCCGGGCTTCGGAAAAGCGTATGAATAACCAAATATATATATATATACGTATATATATAATTGTTTTAATAATATCATTACAATAATAATTATTTAAATGCATTTTTTTGCCAAAAAAGGAAGAAAAAAGGGCATATTTTCAAAACATTCT
The DNA here is from genome assembly GCA_019973975.1 of Trichonephila clavata. NCBI lineage: Eukaryota > Metazoa > Arthropoda > Arachnida > Araneae > Nephilidae > Trichonephila > Trichonephila clavata. The sequence goes on along the minus strand of BMAO01005076.1, from coordinate 9,015 downwards.
CCTTTTATATCTAAAACGCTTCTATGATAGTAATATTTTGCCTATACATAGTTTAGATTTCTCTATGGAGCCTGACCTAAGATTTTTGAAATAATTGCATGATTTTCTGAGTTACGATCAGTTTTGAAGTAATAATCGGTGTTTTTTGTTAAAACTTTTGTGCTCTGATACATTAAAATATGAATAAATCAATTTTTAAATAAAATACTTTTTAAAAAAATCCCAGTTCAGACTTTGTACAAAAGTATTAGCTATTTAAAGGCAAAATATTACTAATATAGAAGCCTTTTTAATGAAAGACGAGAATGTTTTGAAAATATCTCAGTTTTCCATTTTTTACCATATTATTCCATATAAATATTTTATTTATTCAAATAATATTCTTAAAACAATTTTATTCGTAAGTCCTATTTCAAGTGACACTAAATATAATAAAAAATTCGTTTTTTCGATTTTTAAAAATCTTGATTCTGAATTCAGTCAATTTCTTTTTAGAGAAATAATTTAGCTGCAGTACTAATCCAAACAAATGAAAAAAACCGGAAATAAATTATTAAATTCTCGAGGATTTTATTAAAAATATGTATAGCCGATTCTTTTAAGTTGTACTCTTTTGGATTATTGAAGCATTCCAAGCCAATTTATCATTTTTTGAAAATGTTTACACCGTTTAGAATACAACACAGATATTACCTAACATAGTAAACTTATATTTCTACTCATATATGATATTAAATAACTCAGTATAATTCTTAGATACCTTAGGAATCTTAAAGGATACGAAAGTTATCTTTTATTTATTGTTTGAAATTGCATTAATTTATTGGAAATTGCTATAAAAATTACTGAATAATTATTTGCAAAAATGCTTTCATATCTATTCCTTTTTAAAACGAAAGAATCTAACTTTTAAACATAAATCATGTAGCAATTTATATGTCGAACGTATCATTTTTCACTTTATAAAAGTATAAAGGAGATGTAAAAAAACTTGCACTTTCATATTTAGGAAAATTAAATACGTTTTAAATGGTTCTGAATTATTACTATGAATTTCAGAAACTAAACTAAAAGCTGAATACATTCTTAATAACGTATAAATGTGTTTCAGCATTCATCTCTCAAGTAAAAGTATTCGAGAGCAGGAAATTGATGTTCACCTACATACAAAAGTCTTAGAATTTATAGTGAGGTTGTGACATATCTTCCACTAACCTTCTCTATTTTCTTTAAAGTAATTTATTTATTTCAACCAATCTCCACCCGGACCAAGCATGATTTATGCAAATAAGATATATTATATAAGTTCGGGTTTCGCGAGTTAAAGAAGTTAAGTAAAGTGAAGAGATAGAAGAGTGAAGTTAAATGAATTGAAGATCGGTAGGTCAGCACGCAGTTGTTGACATTCGTAGATAGTAGTTACGTGTGGAGCTATGCTAGGAGAAGTAGATTGAAGCTTGTAAGAATCCGTGTTACAGAGGGTGGATCTTTCACCATTCTCCTAACCAGTCAACACGGCAGATATCATCACGACGGAACAGCCGATGATAAACGATAAGGTCAGTGATTTAAAATATTGTGAATTTTCGTACGTGGCGTAGCTGTAATTGTGCGTGTTTAAGCTTTCATAGATTCAGTTGTGATTCTATTATTCCGCTAGTAGTAATTCCCCTTTTCGTACTCCATTTTATTTTGTTTCTCTTAAATTTGAATTGTGTGTTATTAAGAATCAATAAATATAATGATTTGCAATTATATCCTTTGATCCTTTAAGTCCGCCTACACTTCCAGAAATATTTAATGATAGACGGGGAGATGGTAGTCTGAGGGGTGGCTTTGAGTCAGGACAAGGTGATCAATCAAATCTAATTTTTAAATTAATGGACACTTAAAAATACCACATTTCCTTTTATGAGAACCTAGATATCAACAATAATTACAAATAAATGTAATGCTTGACATTTTCAATCTTTCGAATGGTGTTTACTGAGGATGAAAAACTTCATTTAATATTAACCTTCGTTATTATTTTTCTAGTATGTTTCTTCTCAGCATTCTTTTATTCAATATTGTAATAACGGAGGATAATTTATAATATAGTTTATACCTGTGAATTCTAAATAAGCCATGAATTGAGTGAAAAAGTCTTAAATTGTGAACTATTCCTCAACAAATGATAGCAATAAATATATGGGATAGTAGAAAATATTCATCTTAGATCAGATTGAGAATTCTTATATCTATCTCTCTATCTATTTACCTGCTTATTATATCTATCTACGTGTGTATTTTTTTGTCTACCAATCTATTGTATCTGTCTACCTATCTATTGCATCTGCCAACCTATCTATTCTGTTGATCTACCTATCTCTATCTATTCTACCACTCTCTCTCTACATCTGTATCTATTCTACCACTCTCTATCTCTCTATTTGTGCTCTACCACTCTCTATCTACCTCTCTATTTGTTCTACCACTCTCTATCTACCTCTCTATTTGTTCTACCACTCTCTATCTACCAATTGATGGGTGGCTTAGAGGCTGGAAGGCTTAGATGCTGATCGGGTTTGAAGATGGTCCCTAAGACACATGTAATTTGTGTATTCCCCTTGTTTTTTGTTGACAGGATGTTGTCGGATTCTTAAGTTGAGGGTTCCCAACGGTCGGTCAGGAAAGTTGAATGGACTCATAAATTGAAGAGGAGTCGAGAAATTTGTAACTTGCGCTTGGTTCCTGACCAATGACTAGTGAGACCAAAGGCGTGCGGATGAAAAAGGGGTAATTTGCCCCCACTTAAAAGGAGAACCGGGACATTTCTCGCAGATTTCCAGATTTCAGATTAAGAGAGAGTTAAATTTAGGCAGACTGATATACCCCAAGCACCACCCATCGCCATGCCTCCGTTTCAGATAAGTGAAATGTTGTAGTATTCTTATTCTTAAAATTTTAATAGTGTTTTTATTTTAACCTAGTGATATGTTTTAAAAGCAATAAACGAATTTGTTTTAATTTAATCCGAGTAATTCATTAATTCTCGTTGTCTTTAATTATGATTTAAAAGTACTAACCACTATCATGATGCAGACATTAGTTAAATAATCGAACCTGCGTAAGTCATACGATGTTAAATTAAAGTAGTATTAGAGGAGCGCTGCATTACTATATATCTCTATATGTGTATTTTACCGCTCTTTACCTATGCATCTCTTTCTCTAACTATTATTTCTATCGGCCAACCTACCTATCTACGTCCATCTATATCAGAGGTTCCCAAACGTTTTTTTGTCTCGTAGACCCCTTGCCATGTTTATCGGTTTGGAGTAGACCCCTGCTTAATTAATATTGAATTTTTGCAAATTTATCAACTTAAATTCTTTTTAACCGCTGGTACTACTACTCCTACTTTAAAAAAATTAAATTTCTAACTGTAATGAAATACAGCGTTTAAAAATTAAAAAGCATATGTTAATTAATTAAATTAAAATTAATTAATAAATAAAACTGTTAAACTAACTAAACAACAAACAAATTATTTTAATGGGATGGATGAATCTCTAGCACTGCAATATCAAATTTTCAACATTTGGTATAAATCTTGTCTGGCTTAATTTTAAATCTCCTCTTTTAGTAGCGTCCAGTTTTTTCTTTTCTTTTTTTCCCCCGACATTGGCAACCATTTCTCACAATGTTCCATAAGTTGGGACAAATGGCAGGTTTGACTTTTTAATGCCAAAATTGTTTGCATCCGTTTCTAAACTTTAAGATCTTCGTTAGTGCTTATTAGTTCCTATTGTAATTTGACATTTTTTTTAATATGACCATATAAATTCATTGCCTACTGTGGTATTGCCTTAGTCAAAGCATTTATAAACCTCCTTTCAAAATCTGAATAAAAGGCATTTAAATGTTGAACATAGGTTAAAACGTTCCGATAGATTGTCTGTGACAAATTTAGAAAATTCGGGACCTCCAGTATTATACTTCTTTGGCTTAAATCAGGAAAGAAAAGCTGAAATGGTTCTTGTTCTAATAAAATTTTTGCTGTCACCTTGTAAATGCAAATTAACCTTGATTATAAATTTTCTTTTAAAATTAAAGTCACGATCTAGTTTAATGAGAGCCAGTATCAAATAAACCCCCACTTACACATCACTGACACCCAAATTAATTTTTAGCTGATGTAGACCCCTGGGGGTCTATATAGACCACTTTGGGAATCACTGATCTATATCAATCTCTATTATCATTCTATCTACTTACTTACACTGTCGGTCTATCAATTCCAGGGGTGACCAACCTAAATTACCTTATGGGCCACTTCAGAAAAACATTATAGTCCCGTGGGCCGCATATAAAAATATATATCTTTATATTAGATTTCGGCCCATTACAAGCAATTAGTGGAGTGAAAATTTAAAACAGAATGAACTATTATTATTATTTTTATTATGTTTCATGTATACAAGTATATAATAATAATAATAATAATCTCCAATGATATTATAAATAATGTTTCATTTTATTTAATTGCTGCGATATTTGTTTCTCAGTTTTTTCACTTCGTTTTTGCAAGTCAATATCATTGCGTATATTCACACATCGTAAATAATGTAGCAGGTTTTCGTCCAATAAGTTTCAACCCAATTTATATTCGATAAATTTCATACTTGATTTCAAACTTATTTGTTACAAAACACTACACTAAAAACAAAATATTGCACAAAATAATCAAATTTTTTTAAGCTGTAATGAATCTCGCTAGCCTCAAAATTATACAAGACCGGGCACATGGGGCCCTTGGGACGCGGGTCGGCCACCCCTGACCTATTCTATCTTATCTACCTTTTTTCTATTTACTATATACCCAATATATTTATTTATCTATGCGTATTAGTTAATTTAATTTTCTTAAAATATATAAACACATTTCTTTCAAAATTACTGTTCACTAAATGTTTCAAAACTATTTATAAACAAAATGAATGACAAATAGGTTGTGTAAGAGAGGTTTCAGCACAAGTCCCTTTAGTCAGCAAATTAAATGAGAATTTCATGATTTATTTTCAACTTTACTTGCATCAGTTTGTGTGTATCCTAATTGTGCATTCACATATAAATAAATTCAAAAGGGATAAAATTCTTGAAACTCTTAAGAGCTGGTACATATCCTGATTAAAAATCTCTTTATTTAGTCTAATTTCCATTTTCATTTCCTGTTTAAAAAATGCATTTCTCTCTTCAAAAGTAGTTCCCCATTTCCTTACAGAGCCGCCGGCTCTTTTCAAAAATAAAAGAATACACACTTAGTAGTTTCAAAATGCTACCGGCTTTTTCCTCATATCCGGCTGTGAGATTTTTACCTATCATAATTGTTTTTACATGAAAAATAGCATACTGTGTTCAGAAAAGAACAAGAAGTCCTAGAAATTTTTTTTGTTTTGAAGAAAAGAGGTACTTTTTTAAAAGAAGTAACGAAAAGGATAGACTTAGAAAATAAGATGTGAATGAACTACGCAGAAAATTTCATCTGTTAAGATAACAAAATCTGGATTTCAAGCACTAAGTTTTAGTAAAAAGAATTATTTATTAGAAAAACCACTGAAGATTACTTTTGAAGGTTTTTAAACTTATAACTTGGCCTAAAATTTATACAAAATTAAATACTTTTTCAATTCCTACTATTACACACACACACACACGCACACGCAAGCACACGCACACGCACGCACACACATATGTATATATATATATATAGTTCAGACTCTCTCTATATTCATATATATATTGACCTTGTTCAAATTTTCAATCGTTAATAAAATGCATTTTAAAGCACTTGATTGAGCAGCTGACATTTTATACCCACGATTATTTTGGATGACAATACAGTAATTTAATTATAATTAATAAAAATTAATTGATTAAAAATAATTATTCAAAGAATTGCAAATAAAGCCAAGTTGGCATAATTTTTGGTGATTTGTGTCAGAACTTTTGAAAAGTTTTTTTCTCACATTTTACAGCACTCATTTGACATGAAATTTCTATCCACTATTGTTTGGGGTAACAATACGATACTGTAATTATCATTTTAATTGACTGAAATTAATTATTTAAAGAATTGCAAATACAGCCATATTGGCTTCATTTTTAGAGACCTGGACCGAAACTTCAAAAGATTTTTACTTCTCACGTTTTAAAGCATTCGGTTGAACTGAAATCTTATATGCACGATTGGTTTTGATTACAATACGATACTTTACTGATAACTAATAAAAATTAATTGCCTCTTAATATTGTGATCCTGTCTTATATATATATACATATTTATATTAATTGTAACTATTTAATAAAAAGTAACTAAAATAAGTTTTTTTGTTGGTCTAAGTTGGCATTGACTTAAATTTATTTTATATTACTTGGTAAGTTTAAAGTCGTTCACGATTACCCCACGTAAGAAACCTGTTCTTTATATTTTGGGGAAATTGTCTTTGTTTTCTGAATTACTAAACATTATTTTTTACTTCTAAAGGGACTAAGGCATTATTCTTAACATGTGCAATAATTTCAAGGTAACACACAAACACACACACACATGCACGCACACACACATGCACGCACACACACATGCACGCACACACATGCACGCACACACACTGAACTGCACACACATGCACGCACACACATACACGCACATGCACGCACACACGCACACACAGAGAGATCAAAAAATTTTCCGAACACCTGTATGTTTTGCCTTTTCCAAAGTGAAGTTAAAAATTAATGTGATAATTGGTCTTTTTTTGCTGCAATAACAGCTTTCGGTTTCTCTGTGATAAGGGATATCCATTAATTACTTGAATGTCGCAGTATGATTTGTGCACTATTTTGACACAAAACACTGGTCATCTCTGCCACCGTATGTGAAATTGGGGTTTTCTATTTTCCAATTTTCTATTAGTTTCAAGTATGAGTTTTGAGGAGGCCTATTCAACTCCTGAACATCCATTTTAGCAACCCCCGTCAACACAGGCTGTACTGTACGGTCAGAAATATGAGTCTATTAAAACAGGAATGAACCCTCTCCGAACTGCTGGCTCTATGTATCTATCGTGTAATTTTCCAAAATTCTTTCTTGAGAGTTGCCTGCACAGTAACCAAAAGATTGAGATCAAATATTGAAAAATACGTTCAAGTCATTATGCCTTCAATTCAAAATTTTACTTGCTGCACATTACAGTCAGTTTCAAAGCTTTCATCAAGCAATCTCCACTCATAGATTCTACCATTAAGTTGTCAAAGTATGTACCGTGATGTGTGGCTCCAAAATATTTGTTATCGTTTCTCAAGTTTTCGATGTTGGCGGCTTTTGCCCCGCTATAAGCAATGGTTGGCATTGGTTTCGTAAATTAATTTAATTCATAAACTAAAGTGGTAATATTTTGTTTATAAACTGCAACAGTGCCATGAAAACCAAGACCTTGAAGCTAGAAACGAACTGTGATTAGATTGAAGTTGAATCCAGATGCTTTTTGGAATTCTTGATGAATATTTTTGGAGAAATACTACGAGTGACTTTCTGAACTCTCTTCACTGTTTTAGAATCTTTGTCAACTAGATGAATAGTTTACAAGATCGAGAATGGATAGTTAAAATTTCTACACGGTTTCATTTCACGATAGCATCATATTTAGTAGAATGAGACATTCCAAAGACTTCAGAAATGGCACGAGCAAACAATATACAGGGGTAACAACCGATTACTTTATTATATTCAAAATCATTTTTCCTCCAAATAAACTTTTCTTGCTGTGAAATTACTATTGAATATTCATCTAAATTCATTTATTCTTGTATGGGAGTTATCAGTTTAACGTCCAAGTCCGAATACAGTAATTCGAGATAAGTCCGAATACTTTTGATCATACAGAATATATATATATATGAAGATAAATTAAGAAAACAATGAGAGAAGCAAAGTAAGATAAATTATTATGAGACAAAGATTAAAATCCAAACATCCAATCCCCTCTGGATCTCCTAAAATTTGATTGTTTTGTAGAGGAGTATGACTTAACAATATGGTTAAATATATTTTTTATGCTTTTCTTTGCACTTTTTACTTATTATTATAAAAAAGTATCAATTTCTTCAAAAGAATAAAATAAGAGGGGAACAAAAAGGAAGACATAAATGAGTCAAAGATAATATTCATTTAAATTTTAATAAGAAACTCACCAGTCTATATATTGTGCAAAGTACTGTTTAAAGTAATAACCAGAAAAAAGTAAGATAGCAGAAAGTAAAAATAACAAGGAATTTAAATGATATTTAAATTGATATCGTAAGTTAAGGAGTAACAATTGTATGAGTTTGTATGGAAATGACATAAAATGTGATTTATACTATAGAAAAAATCTTAGGGGCATTTACATATATATATATATATATATATATATATATATATGTTTCATTCTTTATTCTTAATATGCAGAAATGGCCAAGAGTAGTTTTAATGCAAATAAAATTCTGATAACATTCCATTGTGTATAAATTAAAAATATAAGCAATAGTGAATTGTTATCTAGTTTAATGCATTAAATCGAGACTTTTAAATATAAAGCTAAGAAGATGACAGTTAAGTTTGATTCTTTTGTTGGAATTTTTTACAAAATGATCTGCGGACGTGTCAAATAAAGTGCAATTTTCATTTGTATTTATTGCATTTACTCTATTTTATTTTTGAAAAGGAAATTCTAATGATTATTTCTTGGGATACCAGAAGATATTTGTTCGGAAGAAGTAATATTTCCACTTAAGTTTCTGAAATGTCTAAATAATCACCTTTTCACTTCAGCTCTCCTAAGGGTGTAAAACAAACTTCTTAATAAGTTTCCTACTTTTTTAAGAAACTAATTTTGTGGATTTAAGCAAGCTATTATCCTAAGCAACTCTGTCAAAGTTTCTCAGTGTTTCTGCAGCTTATTGATACACCTTAGTAGGCTCAATGTTTTATTA
>BMAO01005074.1:408699-440099 GCA_019973975.1 Trichonephila clavata | reverse complement strand
AAACTAATTAAGTCTTCATAAAACGTAGTTATTTTTAGCTATAAAGCCATAATTTTAAAAATACGTGAAATCCATTTCTGTTTTGAGTCTATTTACAAAAGTCGTAAGCATAATCTTTCTCTGCTCCGGTACAATCAAAGTGAGCGCACAGAAAGCAACTGAAGCCTTGAATCAAAATTTCTTCTTTTGGTGTTCGGAGAATTTTCTGTTACATAAGATACATTCAGCCTCTTTATTTTCTAGTTTTTTAGTTGATGGTATGGCTATTACAATGAACATCAGAACGGAACGATTCATCGCTGCAAGTCTGGTATCTTGGAATACCTAGTATTCCATAACACCCGACACATCATCTTAGAAAATAAACCTTTAAACTGAAGAACAAAAAACATTGTCAGCTAAACACAGAGTATCACAAAACCAGAATTCTTTTAGTGTACATTATGCTTAACTTTAATGTTCAAGTAACATATGTTTTAGTAGATTAAAATTTAATTTAGTAGACTTTTGAAAATCGCAAAATACATTTTGTTCTGTAGCGAGTGATATGGCAACAACAAGTGGTCAATTCTGATTGTAATGTAACATGAGAGTCTTTTTTCAGTAGTTTAACGTTTTCCCATACATTAGCAACTACAAACAGAGCCAAAACCTTGGTATTCCATATTATCCGACTCTCATCTACCTCACTTGAAATAGAAAATCCAATTGCTCGAGCTGTTAGTAATGCAATGGTATTTGGAGTGTCGAGTCTTTCAAGCAGGTCCACTGTTAATTTCCGGCATTTAATTAAAGAAGGAATTAGACAAAATCTGTTCCTGAGACGTTTCTTAAACCATTATATAAGTATTTCAGTAAAACCACTTAGATCCGTGGGACGTTCTCTCATACGAGAAACGAGAGCTGCATATAATTTTTTACTTATTTGTTCGCATCTTTAAGTTTCTTTAGTATAAAAGTAATTGCTATATCTGCTGTAAACAGATTGCTATCTCGACGACAGAGCTTTTTAACAGCTATTTTTAGTGGTACAAGAGCAGTAACTATATCAAATAACATTTGGATAGTAGCGAGTCTTCATGAGATAGATGTAGTGATTTATCTATATATTTTTATGTCTGTTAATGCTTTTTGTATGCGACCTTTCAGTAAATAGTAACGTTCCACCATTAACAAAAGACTGTTCTACCTCTTCTTGCAGTCTCTTAATAAGACAATGTCCTTTTCAAATTCTGTTTGGATATATTGTTGTAATAAATCATTCTTTGATGGTGAACTTCTAAATATAGATATGATTTTTCGTATTCTATTTATCAGTGAACCAATACTTGTTTCGCTTATCTCATTTCTTCCATGACTCTGACTACTGTCAAGGGGAATCCTTCATTATCAAAAATATCTTCCACCGGCACGAGTCACTCTTTGTGAAATAAATATCTCCTTCATTTTGTTGCTGATTTGATTAAATATCCAACTTTTTTTTATTTTCATCAATAACCTCCAGCTGCATACTATGTGCAAAACGTAACTGCTGATCTACAAATAATATTTGGCCCTCTGCACAATAATTGCACTCACACACACACAAATTCTCCGTACATATTTCATAAAAAAATATATAAATTTTCTAGGAGTTAAATTCTAGAAATTTTGATGAGAATAAAAAATTTTAAAATATAATTCAGACAAAAATTAAATCTGGGATTTCGGATTTGAAGAAACACCAAGATGCTGGTGTTTCTTCAACCCCCAAAATATAACTTTAAATTAATTTTCTATTGTTTTCAAAATCAACATTAAAATATAAATTCAAACAGACATTCAAAACATTTAATTTAAAAAAATAAATTCAAAGGCTAAAATAGCGTGTAATTATAAAAATACTTTAATTTGTTCTAAACATAAAATTTGGGCAATCTCCAGAATGTTTCTTTGCTATATTCTGATACGAATGTAGACCAAAAAAGGAAAAATTGTGAATAGTTTTTAATAAAACAGAATAACCCTTTAATTTGAAACATAATTTTTCTGGTTCTTCATGCATGGCTCAAAGCTTTGAAATTAAGATAGAGTTTTTAAAGTATTTATTTTAATTGTGCAATTCGCAGTAAAAGATTCTGAGAAATCATCTAATTTGATTTAGAATAACTCAAATATTTGGATATCATGAGGAGCTGATTATATATGTGTATTGTTTATCAAAGAGTCTTAAATTGGAAGAGAATCAAGCAAATATCAAGAATGTATAAACTCAAATAGTTAACATTTCGTGGCGACATGTGGTAAAATTTTAGCAAAAATACTTCGATGATCATTGTACAAAACCACTTCTTTTACAGATAAAATTTGGTTTTAAATTTTAAATGTTAATATTTTATGTCAGAATAAATTAATGTTAAAAATTTAAAATAAAAAGAGGAATTTAATATAACTATAAGTATGTATAACTGTATCAAAGTAACTTTTCTTTAATATATGAGATATTTGATAATTACACAGGTATTTAACTATGATCAAATTTTAAAACATTCATTTATTTCTCATGCGAACAAATTCTTTTACTCTTTTTTCCAATTTTTAATCTCCAAATGGTATAGTTAATTTTTGAATGAATATGTGTTTTGAATGTGTGCAGACATTTAAGAAAATACAAGACGCACACATACCTAAAGTCAAATAATGGGGGAAAATGATTTAAAAAATGTAATCAGTAGTTATTACGCTTAGCTGCATAAATTATGTATTATAGTGGTAATGAGAGATTATTAATGAGATGATTTAAATTATAGTATTATTGAGATTATTTTAAATTATTATATTAATGAGATAATTTGCAACCATCTGATTTTTTTTTGTATTTTTTATGATTTTGTGCCTTTTTTCCCAAGATGATTTTTTAAAGAAATTTTAATTAGCAACGTCAACAAGCAGTTAACTGTGACTATAAGCTAAGTGTGGGCTACTTACTTGTCTAAATATTATAACTTAACAATGTAGTACCATCAGCGGTAACGCATTAGCTTAACAAATGCTGATGCTGATTTACCTATACTTGAGCTCAATAAATAATTTCATAATCCTGAACCTAAATGATGATGATAATAGTTGACATTTAAGTCTATTTGAAAGGCAATTGAGTTTTTTTAAAGAAATTCGAAAACAAAGTAGGTTTTATTCTTAACAGTTTATTTCCAGTCATAAGCTTAATTAGAGGCTAGGAAAAATAGATGTAAATGATCAAGATTATAGATATGTAAGAAATATGTTTTTGAAAAAAAAATTAGTGTGAATACAAAAGGATCCAGCAACCTAAAAGTTCCTCATACATTCGCGTAAGAATAAAGATTATTCTTAATAAGTGAACATTTCAACTACATTTGAACTAATAAGGGAACATTTCAACAACATTTGAGCAATTGCCGAATCTAATAGTCACGGTTCAAATAAAGAAAAGACACTTCGGTGTATATAGAGCGTTCCTTGATTGGTGTCATAATAAGTGTCGCCAAAACGAATTAGCAGATAAAATGGATGCATGAGAAGAAGCCAGTGGTACAAAAACAAAAAAAATTGCACGTTTCATAATTAAAAATTTGAAGGTGTAAAGAGTTTATTGAAAAAATGGCAGCTTTGAACAATAAGAACGGATGCTAATTATTTATATGAATGTGAATACGCTTATTAAAGCCTTGTTGTTCTCCAAAAACAAAAATTGAAGTATCATACCTTTGTACTGGTAAAGTAATACTCGTGCTCAACGCGTAATTCATCAATTTTGAACATTCTGTTTAAATGGTGTGTGCGTAAAAGCTTGTAGGTTGGGATGTCTTACAGCATGGGCCAACTTGGCCTGGCCACAGAGGGGACCTCGTTTAGTTCTCAACATAGCCTTAATAAGATCATGATTATAATAATTTCTACGATCACGTGTTTTTTCCGGCTGTATTCTCCGAAAAAACTGGGAATTTCAGATAATATATCAACTGGTTACTTGGGATGAGCGTCGTTCATGTATAGGCCTAGGTCTACATTACACACCAAGTAATTACCCCTTCAGTTAAAAGACAGCAGTCGGTCGAGCCGGTTCGTGCGATTGTAAGTCATGCACATTTCTTTCTTTCGGGTTATTGTTTGTACGAGTATTTGACAACGTATGCTATGTACGGTCTACTTTTAAGGGTCATAAGTGGAGCCTACATTTGCGTAGGGGTCAGAGCCTCAAGAAGTCTTAAGACATCCCTGCTTGTGAGACACTGGAGAGCAAGTCAATTATTTATAAAATATATGTTTTACTCTTACTTTCGAATATAAGGAATGATATTCGAAGCAAATCAACTTAATATGTGCTTTGATGATGGATGTAAGGAAACCAATGATTTTCACATCTTTTTGTGTAAATATTAAACTTGAAGCATAGGTAATTCTTTTATTGCTCTCCCATCAGCTAAAGGAAATCCTACTTTTTTGAAGTTTCTTTCTCATGAGATAGCGAAGTAAGACTTGGCATTCAACAATACAATGTCTGAGTTGTATGATAACCTTGAAAAACATCTAGATTTGTCGAAGTCTAAAAGATCTAAATTTATCCTGCCCCAAATGCGTCCGAGCAGGCGGTGGAAGCGGACTATTTTCTGGTGCATAGCGATTGGGAGGGGGGCAGTAAATAGAAAAATTAAAAAATAAACCAATTCATTAAATTATTAAAAACCTACAAAAATATCTTCTGTACAGGTAAAGTGGTCCTCTTGTGATAATTTACAACATTAATGCTGGCAATGACCCTCCTGTGGCGGTGCTACGTACGATATATTGCTTCCCAATTCCAAAATTGCAGACAACGAGAATTCATTCTGAAGTAATACTCGGTTGTAAACTGTTTTTTGCAAACATTATTAAAATAGTGTAAGAAATATGCAGATAGAAAATGCCCAGCGGATTCGGGTTTAAATTAGGTGATCGTGTCTGGGTAGAGTTGAATCCGGTTGTAATGGTCTTGCCAGCGCGCCTAAGGATGTGGAAGAAAGGGAAGGAAGACTAGCTATATTCTAAACCACTTAATTTATTTACAGCACAAACCACAACACAAGTTAGATCAACCAAAGTTAAAAGATCCACCCAATTAATAAATATTAGGACAATTAATGAGGTACGTGAGAAGACTTTAAATACCTAGTACTCTTACTTAATTCAATACTTCTTAGTATCTAATCTACATTCCATCTCGAGTGACAGGTCGCCACCTTAAGTAATACAATTATCAATTACTTAATATCCACGCCTCATATTCAATTTGATTAATCACTGCTCCGCTAGCAGTCTATCCTAAGTAGCCTATCTCCCTTCTAACCTGAAAGCCTAGACATTATATAGTACTCATAATTTGCACGTTCTCTTCTTCGGATGAAGCTTTCTAATAAAATAATTTTTAAGTACCAAAAATTTCCCAAGAGGACTTTTAGTGAGAAGATCGTAGATAGAGCCGTCACACCGTTAGTAATTCTTAATACAAGGTAATGGCAAAATTTATGCCTTGTCGGATAGACCATATATAATATTAAACTAATGATTTCCAGTTGTTGTTACTTTAGAGCTGGTACGAAAATTTGCTTCATTCCTTTAGGTTTTTTTCTGCATTTTCTGAATTATCTGCCCATAATGGATCAGACCTGTTGCCTTTTTGCATAGATGTGGATTACAGAGGGAAGACGATATCAGCTTGAGTTTCAGTTCTATTCCAAAATAAAAGCTTCCTGTTCTAAGAAGACGACTATTCCGCCATACTACTTGCTCTCTGAAGACAGTTTCGAAGTGATGGAAAGAATGTCTCCAGAATGTTAACTACTGATGTCATTCAGCAGTTAAGAGTAATCGTGAGCTTAGAACGGGGGTAAAACATCGGATGCACACTTCATTCTGGACGTTGTGACGAAACGGCGAGGTGACAACAGGGAAAATTCATATCGTCTCGTTGAATTCCATTGTATTCAAAATTACGTATCTTTCATCTACTTGCAAATAATCAACTTGTAAATGAATATTTTTTTCCCCTGAAAATGAAATTAAAGCACTGAACAGCTTTTTGAAATTCAAATTTTTCTTGAAAGCCACAATATTTGAAAACTAAACTCTTTTTATGGAAAAATATATTTATAAGATAATGAAATGGGAATTTGGTTATTGGTAAAATGAAAATCATTTTAATAATATTCCTTAATTAATATTTCAATAACCTATTATTTAGAATTTGTAATAAATGGAGAGGAATTTTAAAAATAGAATAATGAAAAAGAAATTTCTGTTATCTTGATAGTTTATTTAGAGATTTCTTAACCAAAAAAATATTTTAAGTAATTTCATTTTAGTTTATAAATTGAACTCTCTTAAGCGAAAGCAAATAAACTAGAAACTTTAATGCATAAATTAAGTCAGACTTACAATAGCAAGAAGAAATTTTTTGCTTATTAAAAATGAAATCAATTTAAAATATTTTATCAACTTATAATTAAAACTCATTTTATTTTTTAAATATTCAAAATTATTTTCCACGAATGGGGTGATCGAGCGTATTTGTTTCTAATAATAAGTTGAATTATCCAATAAATTGTTAATAATTTAAAGGGTACTAATAACTTATTAATAAACAATGGAATGTAAAGAAGAAGGAATTATAGTTACTACATTTTAGAGCATAATTGTTATTATCAATAGTTTATTAGAAGCAATTCAGTTCAACAACAACAACAAGAAAATTAGAGATTTGATTTTATGATGAATTTTATGCTCTATATAAATGCCTGATATTTTACCATATAATTTATTTTACTAAAAAATCCATTTTGAACTTAACTTGAAGAATTCTGGAAATGAGTATTTGTATTTAAAGGAGTTATTATTACAATTAATACATTAACAGCTCCTGTTTTTTTAATGATTCCATTGAATGACGTTTTATGCATGAAAGAATACTCAAAAGCAAACAAAGCTGTATAAACCATTAATCATTGTTGCGTATGCAAATTCAAAATGGACAAACTCTAATTTCAAGAAAATATTTGAAGAATAATTTTTTTTCCCTTCGTCGCTTTTTGCAACCTCAAAATTGCTAGGAACACATTTTAATCTTTATCGTTGTTTGAAGTATTCAAACATTCTCTCACTGAAGTCCAACATATTCAAATATTTGAACTCCACTCGTTTTTCCAAACCTTAATGAACCTGAATAAACCTCGATGGAAAATAACACAGAACAAAAATAGAAGGAAAACTGCTTTTTATTGAGTTATGTGATTCGAAAAGAAAACGGCATAAAGAATTACATGTAAAAGAAAAAAAAAGATGTTTTCATCGGAATGAAATGGTTTGGACTCTTCATCTTTGAAAAGTTCTATGTTTACTTACTTTACCTGCAATCTATTTGGTACAATTTATATTTCATCCAGAAATAAGACTAAGAAAAGAACGGGAGAAAAAAAAATATGAAATAAAAAAAGAAAAAACTTGGGGAACAAGAAACTTGCGAAAACTTTTCGTTTAATATTTGCTGTCGTAATGACTTTGACAGATACCATTAAGGGTAGAAAAGAATTACACTTTTGCCGGTTTTTTGAGGCTGTTAAATTTTTTTCTTCTAAGAGGGTCTCTCTTCTTTTTTTTCTCCCTCTCCTCTTCTCTTCACTTCTTTTTCACCTTAAAAAATTCTTCTGTCTAATTACCATAAGCAAGTTACTTTTAGTCTTCCCATGAAGCATCCGGAGGAAAAAAAAATTCTAAAAAATACATTTTCCAAGGCGCTAAAATAATGGCCATAAAAAACTTTGTAAGAACTTTCCTTAATATCAAGAACGGGGAAGTAATTTTTCTTTTACTTATTTTTTCCCCTCTTTTTCCTTTACCCTTCTTCGTCTTCCAGCCATGCCACACTTCAACGAATAAGCTTCCTAATCTGGCAACGACGTTTAATAACACGCGACCGAGGCGACATCTGATGGAGAGTGTTCATTACTGCCCTAGCCAGTAATTACTTTAAAGAAACGCGTGGAAGACACAAGATTGTCATCTAAAGCAAAAATTAATAATTTGAAGGCAAGGCCTGTGCAGAATATCACGCTCTTTTAGATAAGTCTCCAGGCCTTATTATGTTGGGAGAAAATTAACACCTGTTATTCGTAATTTTTTCTCTTTACTTCCCTCCCCCCCCCATCCTTTTTACGAGAATTACACCTCATATGTGTTTATTACGTTTTCAACTTGGCGCGTTTCTGGAATTAAATGCACCAATTGTGAAAGAAGGGATTTTTCCAAACTTTTCTCTTTATTATTATTTTTCACTCCTCTTTCTAGGAATGGGTGTTGCATTAAATTGCGGCAGCTAAAATGAAAAATTTTCGTGCAAGAGAAACATTGATATAGTGTGGCTGTTAATAAACCTTTAGTGAATTTCAAGATGCTAGGGATATTTTTCGTCGCATTTACTCCAGTAAAGGAGGGAACATTTTTAAAACGTTAAAAAAGAAGCTGTTAATTAATTCTCTGTTTTTAAAACGGAGAAATGAATAATATTTCATTCGGAGAAAATGTGTGTAGAGAGAAGTTCTACTTACTTTTAACTGAAGTTATTTGAAACTATCGTAATTACTTATGCTAGAATTTTTCTTTTGATAAAACATTTCTAGACTTTAACATAAACAATTTTTTTTGCTTTATTATTCAGTTTTATTTTGACTTTTATTTCTTTGTAAAATATAGAAGTCTTTTGATTTCTTTATTAGAAAATTGTTTCTGTGGAATTCATAGCTGATTTTTATCGAAAGAAAGGCTTTAAAAAGGGGAACTATAAATAATTCCGAAAATTCTTCATCCGTACTATTCACACTTAATGTTTCAACCGCTAGAATTTTTCACTTATTAAATTGCATTTCAGAAATTAAGCTAATTTTCAAACGTTCGAAAAGTAATGTTCCATTGTACGTATCTAAAGTAATGAAGTGATCTGTGACTTTTTTTAAAAATATATTTAACAATTTTAATTCTGCTTCTTTAGCAGAATTTGATTAAACACAACATATGGACTTCGTTTGAAATTAAACTAGAAAAAAATGAATATTCGTATTTGTGAAAACTTTTTTTTATGCTTATTTTTCTTTACTGAGGTATATATATAAATTCAACATTTTTCTGAAAGTCGTAATAAACAAAACATCTTGAGAAAGTTAATTAGTGTTAAAGAGATCACATAACACTCGAAATGTTAAATTTTATTAAACTTCATTGAATTTGATTATTTATCACTTAACACAATGAGCTACATTCTCCTTTCTTTTTCAATTCCTACTATTTTAGCTCCTCCTCTCCCTATATATATATATTTATATTTCTTGTTCAAATTTTCAATCGTTAATAAAATACTTTCTATTCATCCAATCAAGTTGAAACAAATTTTTTCAAGCTTGTAGTGGATGACATTTGATGTTAATACATATTTTTCCAAATATTAATTCATTAATTACCGGTTAATTAATTTAATTAATTACAGGTTTTCGACGCCAAATTAGATTCGTCTCCATTGTTGTAACAATATAACTGTTAAACCAATGACAAAAGTTGGCTTCGAAAACCGGTTTTTCACCCAAATTAGCAAACCCGGGTGTGCATTGTTACAACAATGCATACAAAAATTATGCTCTTTTTCAATTCCTACTATTAACTCACTCTCTTTCTCTATATATACTATATATTGCTCTAATTTTCAATCATCAATAAAATAATTTCTATTCATCCGTTGAAAGTAAGAATTGACTTAAAAAGTTTTTGTTTATATTACTTGTTTAATCGATTTTCGTTTTTATAAATTGAATCATGTTTCAGTCACTCGTATTTATTTTCTCAATTTAAGACCAACTAAATATTTTGGAGGAAAAAAAATAAAAGGTTTATTGAACAGAATAAGAGTTGGTTTTGAATTGCATATGGATTAACGAGAACGGACTTCAGTTTCATTAAAAGCAAACACCTAAAACTGGTATCGTACTCTCCTAACCTCTGTAGCAAACCACATGAAGACTATAGAGATAGCTATAATATACAGAGATTTTTAGTTAGTGCTATTTGGATAGGTAGTTATTATTTTTTTGTTCCGAATGCATTTATAGAAAAAAATTGGATACAAGACTACGGTTACCTTTGATATTTATTCACTTAAATTTCTGTTATATAAGCTTCGTACGAGGAAAAATTTATTAAACGATTTAAAAACACTGTGTAGTTAATTTAATTAACAACAGGAA
Source organism: Trichonephila clavata (assembly GCA_019973975.1). Taxonomy (NCBI): domain Eukaryota; kingdom Metazoa; phylum Arthropoda; class Arachnida; order Araneae; family Nephilidae; genus Trichonephila; species Trichonephila clavata. The sequence goes on along the minus strand of BMAO01005074.1, from coordinate 429,816 downwards.
GTTATCACATTGAATTCCTACAGGAATCACTTCTTTTATCTGTACAGATATGCAAGGGTATCACATGTTCATTACCTGAATAGCTACTTCTCGTAAGAAAAAATAAGTACAGTTGAGCTTCCATTTTATGAACTTTTTTGGGAATTTCTCTATTTTCCCAACTTTTTCCTGGCACCAACAATGTAAAGTATATTGAAAGATGAATCTCTATTTACTAAATTTTCTGCATAATGAACTTTTTCCAGAGTTTAGTGACTCCGTTAAATAGAGTCCGACTATAGTTATGTCTAAGTTTTAAGAAATATTCTGATATTATCTAATTTTCAAAAAATAAATAACAAAATTAAGAGTTTTACTACTTGAGGATTTAATGAATTTATTAATTTTTGTTAGCGTGTTAAAATTTGTTATAATAAAATAGATTTTTTAATATTACACTTCTGATTATATATATATATATATATATATATATATAATTACTATTATGAATTATTATTATTTTTTATTTTCGTCACTTTAGCTTAAGTAGAAATCAAGGCTGTCTGTTCATATAAGAAAGTAGACAGTTATTTCACTTAAAATCTCAATATATAAATTCAATTCAAAATATTAGAAAGCGAAAAATAAAGCACAATGTGGCTGTGTGGAGATTTATATTTGTTTCCATAAAAATAAATGTTTGTGAACTTTGAAATATAATGCTATATTCTATATATTTTGTAGACAAACAAAACATAAAATATAGTATATAATTAAAAAGATATTTTGAAATAACTTTTTTTTTTAAATTCAAAAAATTAGAATAATTGTCAGAAACGATCAAAATATTAGAACAACATGGAGCAAAATAGTATAATTTATTTAAACGAAGAAAGATAGAATTTTATGCATTAATTTTTTGATCGTCTTTCTACGAAATCATTTTTTTTTTAGGAGCTAAGTCATGAAAGTGTTATTTTATTAAACTGTATATTTCAAGGGGCTTAAATCTGGAGAATTAGTCATTCAAAAAGTAGTTTGATTTGTTTGTAGTTTTTTTTTTTCAGGGTAGCAGCGTGATGACCTTTGAAAGATACAGTCCTGTTGGATGATAAAGTCATTTTCAAATTCCGATGATGGAATTATAGAAGGATCAAGTATTACAAAACATATATATTTTACCGTTAATCATACCGTTACCATTACTTGATCATGTATATGTTACCGTTAAATTGTGAAATCTGTGATTTCATAGAATAACTAGGTATTTCATGAAATAACTAGACAAGTCGCTTAAAGTACATAGAATTATTGAATTCTACGATTTAACTAGGTATTCTATAAAATAACGATTACTTGATCGTTAAAGTATAAAAAACGGCACTCGAAAGTTCTTTGAACCGGTTCTAGCTGCTTTGGGAAGGATTTTTCCGATTAGGAACTAGAAGTGACCGAAAAAAAACCCAATTATACTCTAGATATCAGTTCAGTATATGTCAGCGAGAATTAATTTCCATTGAAGAAGTTCCAAGTATTGACACAACGCTTCGATCTGTTGTAACAGCTCAAAGCTGCGGTACTGGACAAGAATTTAAAAAAAGTTCGTGTAAAAAAAATGTGTACTAGTAAAAAGTGTGCTAGTTTCAAAAATAATAAGAAGCGCAATCCAAAGTGTCATCACAGCAATCCTTGCTTGAATACATAATGAAAAGTAAAATAAAGGTATCGCATAAAATTTAAATTAATATTCTCTTACATTTTTGTTTTAAAAAGTTTACACAATGTTTTTATGAAGCAACAGTTTTTCTACCTTGCATGTATTTTTGTTGATAATATTTAAATATGATAAATTTTCTGACCTATTCTCCCCCCCCCTTTCTGTTTAACTAATGTCAGCAATATGAGCAATAATATAAATTATATCATTTTCTTTCCCTTATTATTAATCAATTATTCATCCGCAATATGGATAAAATGTATTTTAGCTATTTATGATCAATTAATTTATAAAATAACTTTGAAGCTGTTTATTTTTCACTTTAATGGTCTATCCTTAATTGTTTCATAAAATACCTAGTTATTTCATAGAATAACTAGGTAAAGTATGAAATTTTTCATCTATTATATACTTAAACTGATTTGTCAAGTTATTTCATGAAATATATAGTTATTTTATGAAATAACTGAATTATACACACTTTAATGGTAACATATACATAATTTAACCTTTTTGTTGAAATACACAACTTTTCTTAGAATTCATACACTAAAATCATTACAGAGAAGTTCAACTTCACTCTTTCAAGCAGTCTTTAGTGAAAACTGTTTGATTATAACCTCAAACACGGATATTCTTATGATCAAAAGAAACATAAACCATCGATTCATCAATAAAGTATATTACAAACTTGAATACACGTTCTTCAGCACTCGTGGTAGAAAATCAGGTTCAAGAAGTTGAGGCAGAGGAGTAGAGTTTGAGATATCCTCTTCTTTTCCCCACTTTTTACTTATGAATCTTGTGCTTCTGAAGAGTTTTTTCCTCCAGATCTATTGAGGCACTATTTATGCAAATTTTATCATCAATTCTGACCAATCACAAAATCGCTTCTAAGAATATTTTAACTTTTTGTGCGATTTCAGTAGTTTTTCATAAAATGTTTTAAATTTTTAGACTTATGCTTCAGCTTGTTGTGGATACTGTAATTTTTTCCTTTCCGTTGTTTATTTTTACTGATATCATGCATTTTATAACACTATGTAATTCCTTTTTGGGTTATTCTAATATTTTGAATTGCAGTTGCATAAGAAAATAATCAAGGAAATTTAAAGTAAAAATAAGTTGCTTAAAGTTATATCTCCGTTCCTTCACAAGTCGGTGTTCTAAGAATGACAAAATTAGCTTTTCACTGGAGGTTTTCTTACGCAGATACTTTTATAATTTATTTTCGTTATTTCTTGGGTAAAGAGTATCTCTTCTTGCACTCCCTTGCACAGCTATATGTAACAGATTGAGAATACAGATTTCAGAACGACAGACAGATGTGTTTTTCAGTTATTAACCTGTCCTTGCTGTGCTAACTTGATTTTCTTTTCATGGTAAAATGATATAAGCCAAATTTCCCATGGAAAGTCTTCCAGAAAGATACTTTTCAGCTTTGCTTTTTTTATCATTCCTTTTAGATTGCCTCAGTCTGTCATTACCAACCTAAAAAGAAAAAAAATTTAAGTGTTATACTTAAAATTATTTAAAGTGTTTTCTCGTATGCTATTAACTACCAGTATTTTGCTTTGAACGTACGCTTCAATTCAAATTTAATGTAATATAAGTAAAAAAAATAATAATTATAAAGAAAAATTCAATTTTTGTTTTTTTGTTTTTATATATTTCTTGAATATTATTCATCATTACATTAAGATTATCTCCGGCTAATGTTAAATTGAAGAACTATGACTGGGAGCATTATTTCTGCATAGAGAAAAGCTTCTATATTAATATTATATTTTAGATTCATTAATATATAAAATGATAGACTTATACATATTCATACACTGATCATTTTTATTCAAATGAATCAGTTCACGTATTTAATTTGGTTTCATATTTTACACTCTTGTTCTTAAAATACAAATTTAAGGTCTTTTTTGTGAACATAAAAAATTGTACATTTACTGAAGTTTCTAAATTTTAAAGATTGATTTTTTTAGTGAACAGACGAATGTTTTATAACAATAAAATAATTTATTTTAATGTATAGAGACTTATTTTTCATTTTTCATTCTGAAAGAAGAAATCCAATTTGAATTCCCCCCCCCCCCCAATTCTCTGCCATTAGGAGAGAATAGTTTTAAGATCAGTTACCGACAATGTCCATCCACTAAGCGTTCAATAACAGAATAAAAAATTTTTAAATCTCTCTTGAGGTCGATAAAGCATGAAGAGGAAGGGGGTGGGGGGCCACTTTCTTCCTCCGACTTAATCCCACCGCATAATGAAGTTATGCTTCCCTCCCTCTAATCTGATGACGCCGGATTGGTGTGAAATAGGCTTATCCTTTGATAAGATACACTCATCCTCGAGGATGAGGAAATGGATTGAAGTGCTGGAGAGGATATGACGGACCGCAAGAAGAATAGAAGGAAAAGGTTTTGGCTATAAAAAGTTCATGGCTCCAAATTTTAATCTTTCTAGCTTTATTCTCTGTCCATACTTTTAATATAACCCTAATCCTTACTTCCTATTTTAATTTTGCTTTGTTTGAGTACCACAATTTCAATTATCTTTTGCTCATTTGTTGTATTTTATTTATTTATTGAAAAAAAATCCTTTTATGACAGAGGTCATTTTAGACTTAGAAAGTCGAAGAAGTTCAAAAGGGAAATATTTAAAAAGGCGAAGTTACACATTTAAGTAAAAGATTTGAAATGTTTCAATATATTTACTGCTAAAATATTTTAAAAACATATATCACACATGTATGCGTACTAGATACTTTCCGTTTAAATCTATATGAAGGCCCATAAAACACTATATTACTATTATATTTACCAGAAATAGGTGGAAAAGGTTTTTTTTTTTTGCTAAATAAGGATCATTCAAAGGAATTCTAAACGTGTGATAAAATTACTAAACGTATTGGCTGGACCGGACTTTCTTGAATTGCATCTTTAAACTTCGGCTTCTGTAGTCGCAGGTTTACGGGACAGCTGAAAAGCTATTCACTCACGTTACGTCTTACTGTATTTTTTTTATTGAGGACATTAAAAAACCTCGTGCACCACACAAAGGAAAGATCATCTTGCCTTCTCCAGGATTAGAACCCAAGCCCTTCGGCACCGCAATCAGCGTCACTAACCACTCTACCGGATGGGCGGCGTCTTACTGTATTGGAGATAAATATCAATCTACGTTCGTAATCATGCTATTTGGGCGACCTTGACCAGGATTGCTCTCTACGGATCGATTTGATTAAATCCTCTCTACCTACCACAATACTGGGTATTGCATTAAAATATTTAGCAATCTGCACTTGAGACCACGTTGTTACCGGTTTCTCAAAAAGCCATTCCATCTCATTCTAATATCGATGCATTAGGGACTACACATTTTAATTGTTTTCTTTTGAATTTCACGGAATATTGAAAAGAAAACGAATCTTCACAACAATCACGGAAGTATGCAGATGAAGCTCGGAAGTTGACACGTGTGCTTCTAAATTCTTTCCGAACTTGCACGACCCACACGCACATGGGCACTTACATATTCAACATCAAATTTGTTTATTTTTGTCTGGGAGCATTAATTTTACCTTCTATTTTAAAAAATTCGGAAAATACGCAAGTTCTCTTAAATTTGAACTTTTTGAATTATATAAAGATCTAAATTTAGAAGAAGTAAATTCTCTTTTCTAACGAATCTCTTTTTTCGTATTATGCTGTAAAGTAGGTATCTTCAACCTTTCCCTCTCGAGGCCCAAATTTATAAATTTACAATGATCCGCAGGCCACATCAATAAATTCAAAGTAATCCGCAGGAAACACGACTGTCAAAAAAATATTGTAATCGGGAAATTAATACAAAAAAAAAAAAGTTAAGTTTTGTTTTACAAGACTACAACTGATTCTAAGGGAAGAGATGATGTGTTGCAGATTTCTATATACATAGATAAATGGAAATAGTTAAGTTCAAAAAGTTAAATGGAAGTCGAATTATAGAATACTTTGCAAACCTATTAAAGGTACGAGTCCACATTTTTTCCGAAAATTTCTGAGATTCTATGCATAGTCAAACTTTTTATATTTAAAATGATTTAAAATACAATAAATTTTTTGAAAAATTCGTGTTTTCAGAAAATTTTATCTTAAATGAATATCAAAAACATATCAGTGAAATGTTTTAAATATCAAGAATAACAGAAAAAATGGAGTTTTTTGCGACAAAAAGCAGACAAGACAATTTTTTTAAATGCTTGAAATTCAAATGAGGGGCCACTAAAATGCCTTCATCGGGCCATTCGTGGCCCACGGGCTATTTGTTGAAGACCCCTACTCTAAAGAAAGGGTGGGCAATTGTTTTGACTCGAGGGGTCACATTGTGGAAAAGTAGGATACCGGAAGGTCGCATCTTTTTAAAATGATTAGTTAACTTTGCATCTCAGAAAAGATATAAATTGTACCATAAAGATGAATAAATATAAGTTAAACAAAGTGATGACAGTTTAATTGAATTTATATATTTTGTTAATTCCATGTGATCTATAGAAACAAGCCTATTTAATTATAGAAGCAATTTAATGAGACAAATGTACGCTATATATTACACTTTTCTACAATTTGTTTGAAATCAGGAATGGGATTGCTTTCTGAAACTCTTATCACAGCCTTCAAGTTTATATCCACCAACTTGCATCTATATTTACTGTTGTTGATCTTCACGCAAGAAAAACTTTGTTTGCAAGTATATGTTGATCCAAAAAAAAAAAAAATTCTGCCTATTTGGTTTTATGACTGTCTTGGAAGGCCGTAAAAAAAAAACTCTTTTGCGGACCGCTATTTGCCCATCCTTGTTCTAAAGCGGGGGTGGGTATTAAGTCGATCGCGATCAACCAGTGGACCGCCAAGACGTTTTGGAGTGACCACCTGAAGATTAGCAGTTAGTAATTATCTTCCGAAATATTCAAGATTGGCTGACAATATGCAGACTTCTATGCAGAAGACAATATACAGAAGACTATAAGTCTACTGCTGACTATAACTACGAGAACTAACCTTAGAAAGATATTTTTATTTTTTAATGTATTTTGAATTATTTGAGGATAATTGAATCATTTGATAAAAGTATTATCATATTTGTGGCCATTATATCATTATGTTTGTATCTTCCGTTTTGCTTTAAACGTGGTATTAAAGAAGTGATTTTTTTTACTTTAGTTATGGGGGAGGTAAGTATTTATTATTAAGTAATATTAAATATTGTAAAATCTTTTCTTACCTTACCATATCTACGCCACTAGGTGGACCACAACACCTTGAAAAAATTAGAAGTAGCCCGGGAAAATCTGCCCACCCCTGCTTTAAAGTATGTGAAGATAGGTACAAGTAGAGAGAATCCCAGTGGCATAACGGAAAATTTTGGGCCCCCTCCCTACAACAGGTTTGGGGTCCCAAGCTGGATCTTACAAAGGGCTGTATAACTGTTATAAGGCTTTGGGTCCCTCAGAATCCTGGCCCTTCCCCCGCGAAGCGGGAATACGTTACACCTCTGGAGAATCTAGTTGTGCAAATTCAGAAAGAACAATAATATCGAGGTTAGCTCTACTCTTCTTAATAAATTAACAATATAAGATTATCTTTATGATTATAATTGCTTATTTTTCTGTATCTCTCCATTTTTTTCCTTTTACATTATTTCGAATCAATATAACTTTACATTTCTCTAAATTAACGAGAGAGAGAGCAGTTGCTTGCTGACCAAGCCTACTAGTGAAACTGATAGCCTTTCGCAGCAAGCCACAGGATTCTAATTACAGCTTTCCCTTTTGATAAGGTTAGCTAGTAATCCCTACGGAGCAGATCCCGGTAACAGATATCGCTCCGATAATAGAGCAGATTCGTGGGAAGGGGACGCATTCAATACATCGGATTTCGCTTTGTTTCCACCAATGAAAGCTTCATGGAGTGAAATGCACCTCTTTGAATTTCTGAATGAATTCAATGGAGGCGGAAATGAACACAGAAGGGGAAGTTAATAATTCGAAATTTATTCCCTGATCAAAAACATTGCCAGAATGGAAATGAAAATTTAATATGAGAAATATTTATAGATGGCGTGTGCAGATGTTAGGTGATACGAAACAGAAAATAATGGTTGATTTTACCAGTTTTGTGTAATCAGGTGAAAGTTTTCATATAATTTAACATATATGGAAATGCAGTTTCGAATAAATATTGATTGTCGTGTTATTTTAAGGACTTTATTAAAATGAATCAATAAATGTGATTTCAATAATTAACCGAAAATTACTATCAACGGAATTGATAATCGTCTCTAAAAATAATTCGTTTGTGTATGGTTATTCTTGTGGAAGTCTTCAATTTCTACCATAACTGTGGTAGACCTTGGTCGCAAATATCATGGTTGATGATGATCATGTCGAATCATGAGTTAGAGTCCTGAATCCGTTAAAGAGGCATCTTGTTTGAAATGGAAACTAAAGCACCCTAAATCGAACTTAACTCTGAAATGCTCACGCTGTAAGATGTGCTGTTCGGAAAGGAAAGTATTAAATTATAGGTGTCATCTTTGTCGCTTGACTTGAATTTCAAAATTACGAGGTCCGCTGTCAATAGTATTCAGCTATAGGGTGATATTAATAGAAAATCGAATTAAATCATTTCCTGGCAATATATAAGCTATATATATGTTTATAATATATCTATATATATGTTTATAACATACTATATATATGTTTATGATATAAATTTAATATGTTTTCTTTTTCAGTAGATAAAAAGTAATAATTCACATTATTTTCGATTGAGGAAATTAAAGTGTTTGCATTTTTATGCATTTTAAGTTCGTATGTTTTTATGTGTATTTACGTAGAATCAATATATATTTAGTTATTTTCTTTCATTATGAGATGAATATGCTACCACGTCAAGCTTATACTTATTAGTGATTCATATATTGGATTTAAGTCTATTTGTGTAAATAACTCTTAAATTACATTTATATAATAACTGGCCGTTACTCGCCCACTTCGCTGGGTATTTCATAATGTTATATAAATATATACTTTATATACGCACACACAGGGTGTCCAGCCTTAATGTGACTCAATAGCTAATTCCCGAACCGTTCGTTTTAGATATGCACTTCCAATTTGAAAATGTTTTAAAACAGGTAAAGCATGTTTTTACGTGCTTTTCGAGCCAAAAAACCCATTTAGAAAGAAATTACAAAAATTAATTTTTTATATGGTCCCCAGGTCCTATCACTTATATTTATGAAAAGATGCAGTACACAAAAACAAAGTAAGCACAAAAAGTTTCATTTTATTACGATAAAAACTGGCCGAGTTATGGAACTTTGAAAATCCTATATTTTATCCATTTTCTCTGCTATTTTCAAGAAGCTAGTAAGGGGCCGTCTGCAAAGTGAATTTAGTTGGAACTCTGCCAGGAAACTTTCGTTCTTGCACGTCGCTTTTTTGTAAATTGTTTTTAAATTTAAAAGCATACGTTAATAATACAAGAATTGAGTACTTAAGAAATCAATTTATTCTGTGTACGTGTAAACATAAGAAAAATAAACTATTTTGAACGATGAAAACATTTTAAAAGCAGTTCCAAAAATAGACTTACATGCTGCGGTTTCAGTCTGATTTGCTGCGTTTTTGCTGATCATGACGAACGTTAAAAATCTGTTAAGTAGTCGCTTGCAATTGCATATAGTCGTATTCTAATATTACGAATTCTAGTGCGGGAGAACCCGATGTATACAAATGAATACTACGAAATGATACTGTTTTATGGGCAGTGTAATCGAAATAAGAGAGAGGCAGCAAGACTTTATGTCATTAAATTTCCCAGTCGAAGACATCCATATTATTGCACAATTGCCCGTGCTGTTCAACGCTTGTATAAAACTGGGAGTTGTCATAAACGTATTCCCTTGTCTCGTGCCTTCACCATTATTTAAGTTTATTTGGTCATTCTGATATAATAAAGCCCCTGATTAATGATTGGCGCATCATTTCACATCATGCTATAATTTGAATGGCAAATCCTGTAGTATTTTGCTGCTATTTGTTAAAACAAGCTGTTTTAATCTTTTCGGTACAAGTTGTATTTCTTTAATTTAATTTTTATTGTTTGCCATACAGCAATGCAAATTGTCAATCTATGATGTTTACTGCGATGTTTTAATATTACTATGATGTTTTTCTTTTGCCCTTTCTGTAGATAGTGAATTACTGTTCTCTAAACTCAATTTATATACGACCCCCTTTTCTGAGCAACTCGGATGCTTCAAATTTATGTAGGCATAACTCGGTCAGTTTTTATCGTAATAAAATGAAACTTTTTGTGTTTATTTTGTTTTTGTGTACTGCATCTTTTCCTAAATATAAGTGATAGGACCTGGGGACCGTATGAAAAATTAATTTTTGTAATTTTTTTCTAAATGGGTTTTTTTGTTTGAAAAGCACGTAAAAACATGCTTTACCTTTTTAAAAACATTTTTCAAATTGGAAGTGCATATCTAAACTGAACGGTTTGGGAATTAGCTATTGGGTCACATTAAGGCTGGACACCCTGTATATACATACATATATATAAATTATTGATATCTTAGCATTAAGAATTCGATTGTATTGAAAAATATTCTTATAATTCTAGATTTAAAAAGGACAGAACTTCTAAAATTTATTTCCAAAATTAAAGTAGAATTACCTTTTACTCTCGCGTAATCCCCTCCCAAGTAGGTTTCCACAAAACTCATTTTTAGTGGATTTCTATTCAATAAAATAAACATGCTTGCCAATTTTCAAGTCTAAATCTAATAAATCAAAAACGGGATTTCTTTTATCAATAAGCTCCAGTAACCACCTTTGAGAGTCGATTTCTTCAAGATCCGTTTCAACAAACACGTTCAATTCAACTACAGAAACATACATACCAAATTTCGTTACAGTAGGTCTAGTAGTTCAAAACCGGGAATTTCTTTTATCGATAGGCCGCAAAAGGGCGTGCATACCTAATTTCAATACGGTATGTAATAATTCTATAACGGGACTTTTTTATATAAATAAGTCCCAGCTACTTCCCACTTCCCTCGTAGGATTTAATTTCCGTAAATCTGCTTAAAAGATCTATAATAAACAAAAGAAACATGCCTACAAAATTTCAAGTCTGTACGTCTAACAGTTTAAAAACGGTAATATTTTTCTGCAATGCCCCTCAAGCACTCGCAACGTCTCTTGAGGCTCTATTTTCACAAAGTCCGTTCTTGGCGGATCTTTATTCCATGGCAGAAACATGCCTACCAAATTTCAAGTCTGTAGGTCTAATAGTTCTGGATATATCGTGATGAGTGAGTCGCTTTTCTCCTTTATATATATAAGAGGAACATTATAAAAAAATTTATGCGAAACAATTTGTGGCACATATATGTTCTAATAAACGTATGCATTGTATTTATTGGACGATTTTCAATAAATATACGTTCATTAATTTTTGCCTTCTTACACAATTGTACAAGTTATTTGTTGCTTAACTGATGTTTAGAAGTTTAATTACTATTATTAAAATAAAAATCAAATTAAATATCAATCTTAAATTATTAATGTAGCTGAAAAACTTGTTTCTATTTAGAAATTAAATTTGATTTTAAAAAATAGATAGACGTGGGTGAAAAATACGAAAAGATAAAGCAAGTTGCAAACGTCTTCTTCCAATCAAAACTTGGTGACAACGATATTGTGTTCTGATCCAATATACTGAGTTTCTATTTTTGTTTTATAGGGGAAAAGTTTTGCCGAAAAAGGAACTTAGGACTCTCATCGAGTTTTGAAATCGTAAAACTGATAAATATAAGTTATAGAAAAGAAATACATTTTTCTATCCTGAAGATCTGTGTTTTCCAATTCCCCAGAGGTTGTATTTCTGTAGGTAGACGTGTTTCAGCTCTGTCAATAGCAATGATGGGGCCAAATTAGTTTTGTGCGTCACTGAACTTAAATAATCCAGACTGAGGGAAAAAATGTCTTCCTTTTTTAAAATAAAGGGAAAAAAGGTTTATATGCTTTGACATAAGAGTTTTAATAATGAGCTTGTTATAAAAATGAATACAAACAGTTATCAGTACATGAAATCTATAACGATAAAAACATCAATAACCATAACAAAAAACGATACATTACGAAGTATTTAACCGAATAGAACGAAAACCTTTTAATGTGTTGTGCATGTACTGAAAACTAAACCTTAACAGTATAATATGAATTGAATGTTTTATTTAGGAAATACAGCTACAACTACATGAACAAAAAAAAATCAACAACGTTTGGTCCACTTATAGCCCTGTTATCCGGCTGAATTGCTTACCATACACATTCCAATTGATGAGTTAAATTAGTGCGATCCACAGGCCGTCGGAGAAATCTGCTTATCATACTTTAATTGTGTTCTAATGGGATCAGGTGATCTCGCCGGTTAAAAGATGTTGGAAAAGTACGGACAACCAAACGAAAGAGTGCGGTTTGTATTATCCTGTTGAAATGTAATCTGAGGGATTCGTGAAAAGAAGCGTAAATTTACCGGGCATATAATCTTGTCAAAGTACCATCGTACTGTGAAGATTTTACGAAGAGCTACCGGAAATTCCTGGAATGTAACAATGGAATTATCACCTTATACCATAATTGGTTGCCAAAATGTTCGTGGGCAGTAGTGGGATATTCCAACTGCCCAATCTTTGTGATCATACTCAATAAGAACAGGGACTGAAGATAATTCTACTCTGTTCCACGAGATTCCAGTTGGAATGTCCCCGGTGCTCCTGCAAATGTTTCTGGACGGTGAGGGCAGTCGGCACAAAAGTCGTTGTGACTGCAATGACCATCAACCTCCATTTGATGGTCATTGCAGTCACTTTTTATTCTGGTTACACGTTTGATCGTTGATAGAACATATTCTGCAAGTGTCGATCGAAAGACGACTCTGTTCTTTCTATCGTCGCTCTCGGTCTTTTGCTATCATCCTGAATATTGTTCATCTGTTCTAACAATATCGTCAAATGATAACATTGCTGCAACCTCAATGTCGAGAGATCCTGCGATTTGAGCATACAGCTTCCTTTAGTCCAATTGCCCATCCTGCTGAGGCATCTGCTATTATACTGCTCGCAAATTTGTCTACGAGGCATTGGTACAGTCCACGTGGGTTGATGAAACCACATCATCACCGAATTTATGCTTTATTTATAGCATTGAAATGTCCTCTGCTTTATACACATCCACAGATGCTCCATTGCAGTTCAAACAGGAGCTCTGGCATTTCAGTCATTGGTCGCCATAAGTTAATCATTTATATATTTTATTGCAAGGTATATATATATATGGTAATATATAACCTTCCCTTTGATAATAATTCCTTAATGCGTCGCTTTTTATGTTATAGATTGTATTAACATTTTAATGAAATGTACTATTAAAAAAGGAATTTTTTTAAAAGGATTTAATTGAATATAATTATTTTTTCTTACTCTGAAAAATATTACGATACTAATAACCTTAGTATATATATTAGCGTTGGTTTAATCTTCATAGCCTCACTTATATTTTATGCTTTTAAGTTTTGCTGCATCTATTTTCTTCTGATTCAAAATTAGTTCACATGTTGATCAGCTCATGAAAAGATATAACGATTCATTTTACAATTTTAAATAACTTCTTAGTACATAGCTTTAGTTACTTTTTTAAATTTCAGTATGTGAGTAATGCTAAATTTTTGGATCCAACTCTTTCGTCGCGAACTATCTCATTTACATACCATAAATCAGTAATTATGTATTTGTGCACTTTCAATCAAAATTTTTTCTATTAATATTTATAAATTATTTTGTGCATTTATTTTGATAGTTATATACACCTATTTTGTTATATTTTTAAGTATTTTTTCTTCTTTTGATAACGAGACCAGTTAAAGAACCTTTTTTTTCTTATAAGGAATTTTCTTTTCTCTTGATATTTTTTTGAATATTACTCCTCTGATCCGGTATATAAGTGTTCCTTCTTTAAAATGTTCGTATTCACTTAAGATATATGTTTTGGAAATCAGGTTTGGTGGATGGCTTATGCGAATGAGAAAATATAAATTACATTCATGAAGTAATTTGTTTCAAAAAAATAATATTAGATCAGACAAACAATGGTATATTTCATCCTTAATTTTCTTGTCAATGAACAGATTTATAAGAAGGGGGGGGGGAATTCGGATGTCTTTGCATTGATTTATGCTAATTTTAAAAAATCACTATTCTTCTTTCAAATACTCAAGAGAATACTATTTTCACTTCCAGGGTCAGTACAATCCATGAAACAGAACACCCTTTTCGTCTGTGACCAATTCCCACTGCTGGCCGCACCTGTGCAGAACTCAGTGGAAAACCCGCGGGTGTGGGTTGTCCACGAGTCGAGAATTACCATTCCAAAAGGTTCACGGAAGCATGCACTGAACGTCGCGTGAAACTGTGGAAATGAACTCCTTTTTCTGGATTAAGGCCCTTCGATTAAAATGTTTGGGAAAAGGGACACGTGTCTGTTGAAAGCGCGACGGATCGGGACTCTGTGACGTCATCCGAGGGGACCTGAAACCGTAACCACCAAAGATTAAAATCTCCGCAATTTTTTCCCCTGGCCCTTCTCCACATCTGCTGTGCTTTGCTCTGTTGATGGTTTATGCGAAGTGGCGGTGAAGAGCACCAATGCTGATTGTAGATTCAAAGATTGATTAACTGTTAATGGATAGATCATTTTGCTAAACGGGTGTTCTGGAGAGTTCATCTCTTTGCTTACTCTTATGGTTCTTTTGATAAACGGAAGCTTTGCTATCCAGTGTCTGGTCTCCTCTTCGTTTATTTTATTTTAAAATATCCAATGAGAGAAGTGTTTCAGGAGTTTTTAAGAGCAATGTTAGATAGGGATGTCCTAAGGCGTGGGTCAACTGGGCCCAAACTAAGGGCCTTGTTTCTTTCTCGACTTTGTCTTAGTAAGATCATGATCCGTATAATTTTAATGGTCAAATAATCATTCCCGTACATATATTCCGAAAAACAGGATACTTCAAACTGCATGTCAATTGGCAAAATGGTAAGACTGCATTATTATGTGATGACCATTGTCCATCATATTGTTATGGTTTAATACCATAAACAATCATTCAACTCATTTAGTCGAAATATGGCCATTGGTCGTGCCGGTTTGTGGCTAGGTTATTGAGATTGTGAGTCGTGCAGATTTATTTGTTTCGAATTACCGTTTATCGAGTATTTGACAATGCGTGCTATATACTGTTTACTTTTAAAGATCTCAAGTAGGGCCTTCTTTTGCATAAGGGCCTAAAAATTCTTACGATTTCTCTGGGCCCAGGGCCTCAAAGAGTCTTAAGACGTTCCTGATGTTAGAGAATATACTGATATGTTTTTCCGTCTTCAAATTCATGTATGATGAAAGAATCAAAATATGATTCGATTTTCTTTCTCCTCTTTTTTTTTTAGAATTTTTTCCCATCTCCTCTTTTTTTCCTAGTTATAAAATGTTTTTGCTATACGAATTTTCATAATTTTTTTGTATTTTTAAACCCAATAATTTTAGAGAAAATGAGATCTAATATGAGATTAAATAACTGAGGACTGCATTCGAAAAGATAAATAAGGTAATTATTGGTAAAAAGAAAATATTTAGTAGAGATAAAGTTATATCCCATATTGTTAAAGAAGATACTACTAGCATATTTGTGAATTAATTAATACATAAAAAATTAATTTGGGAGCTTTAAATATTTGTAACCTGCGTTTTCAGCTTTTATGTCTAACTTAGGGCACAATCTTGAAAGTATTTGTAAAAGCTATGAAGAGTACGGTACAAGAATAAATTTTAACATTTGGCATCAATCTTATCAGGTTTTAACACTAAATATATCTTCTCGGTTAATAGTGTCCAGTATTTTCTTTTTTGTTTTGGAGATTGGCAAGCGCACTAAAACTCCTTCTCAATCGGAAAAACAATTAAAAACTTTCTCAAGATATTCCATAATATGGAATAAATAACAGGTATATATTTTAAAGTTAAAATTGTTGACATCGTTTCTAAACTTTACTTTAAGATCTTCATTAGTGCATATTCCAAGAGCTTAACTCTTATAATCTGACTTTTGTTTTCAAAGTGACCATATGAATTCATTGTCTACTGTGGTGCTATGGTAGACAAAATATTCTCAACTCTAGTTTCAAAATCTAAAATAAGGGCATTTAAATGTTGGTGGCGTCCAAAATTATGCTCCTTTAACTTAATTCTGCCAAGAAAGGCTGTGTGAAATATGGTCCTTGTTTTAATAAAATTTATGCCGTTGCCTTGCAGCTGCAATAAACCTCATTAAATTTAGTAAATAAATCTGTTAAATAGGTGAGTCTAGTTACCATTTGATTAAATTTCCTTTTAATATTAGTCACAATCTGGTTTGATGAGAGCCATAATCGTAGACCCCCATTTACACCTCATAGACCCCCAAACTATTTTTTTGCTGTCGTGGACCCCTTGCAGATCGTCATAGACCCCTGGGGGTCTATATAGACCACTTTGGGAATCACTGCGCTAGAGGAAAAATCTTTTAATAAATTGTTTGATATTTGAGAACCTCTTTGTGTGAATGTGAGTGATTCTCATTTAAATAGATCTCCCTGTTTAATGTTAAACGAAACGAGTTCATGAAGGAAGTTAGTAGTGAAATCTTAGATAGTGTCAGTTTCAATTATATCTGTTATCTTATTATCTTATCTTATTATCTTTCTCCAGAGCTCCACAAGCATTCTAAATTCATGCTTTCTGCCTTTTGAAGTCTATTTGACTTCATTTATTCAAGATAAGTAAAATTATCATCATTAATTAAGGCTAGTTCATCCTCATAAGCTAATTCCAACCCTATTAGATTTTGAATTAGCTTAAATAAAAGCTGCTTATTTTTCAATATCTGTACAATTGTGTCTGACCCTGCTGTATAGTATTTACTGTACATAAATACATGCAGCATATTTTTAAGTTGATTATTACAGATAAATAAATGCATTATTTTATTTCCTCACATATATCACTATAAATACGTTACAATGATGAATGCATAAATTCCCCAGCATGCAAGATTGGAACTCGAACTATTTTTGAACCAATTCTTTGTTTCAATTTTAATTCTTTACTTTTCAGTCACTGTATTAACTGGTTTAAAACAAAATAACAAATACTGCTTCTTTAAGACGATTTGGTCTTAGATTTGACATGACTTAAATCCTCAACCTTTTATTTCCATTCAACTGTTGTGATGTGTGTATTATCATTTTAATTCCACTTTCACGAAGTATTTGTAGCAGGGGTTTCATATTGACCGAGCTGTCACAACAGTCAGGCGACACATTCGAGGTCAACCTCAGGAATGAGCAGGTAGTCGGTTTTCTTTTCATTCACCTGTGCTTCAAAGGAGACCGCAGTAAACACGTGACGTCGAATCACGAGTGATTGACATTTGATCGGGTTCCAGGTAGGTCCTGCCCGTCTCCCCCGGGCTCACCAGGTGCGCCACAGGGGTGGAAGGGGGCAAGAAGTTAACTGTCGCTATTTCTTTTAATTTGCTTGGTGACTGGGGACGATACTTACATTTCAGTCAAGTGGGATTTGCGGAAGTTTTGATTATATTTTGATGAATTCTTAAACTCATTTTGCTTAATGTTAAAAAAAAGGGCTAATCAGGAATTTTTCAAATTGAAAAATATGTCAGTATTCATATATAAGTTCACATAATCTCGAATCATTCTCTTTTAAAGTATTGAAATTTCAAAATTGAGAAGTATACACAAAGTTATGATTTTTCGCTTAAACTGGAATATTCAGTTAAAATTTCCTTTAACATTAAATTATTGAAAATGAAACATAATACTTATGTTCGTAAGAAAAATTTCTTTGATATAAACAAAAAAAAATTTACTTTTTTAAATAAGATGCTTTCAATTCAATACTGAAGCCAGAAATTTTTTTTTAATGTTGAAAAAATGTTCGTTACTAACAAACTCTTTCAAATCTAGTCTTTATTTTTCAGCACTAGACAGAAATATTCCCTTTGTATAAGGTCGCTAAAATGTAAGCCGCACAAATTTAATGTTCAATCCATTAATAAATTTTTTTGTGTAATTTACATTCCAAAGTAATGTTGGAAGTGCTAGTTTTATATAAATAAAATACTTGCTGTTGGGGAGTAAAACTAAAATAGACATTTCTGTGATTTTCTCTATTTTGAATTAATGCTCCAATATTATTATTGGTTATATTATTAGTTCTAATAAATGATTTTCCTCGACAAAAATTAACAACGAACTCTTATTCATCACATAGCTTGATTACGTAACAAATAGTAGAAGTGAATAGTGAAGGAGAAGTAAACAAATATGGGAAGCTATAAAATATTTTTTTTTGTTGATGATATTACATTTTCTATTTACTTCCTTCTTTATTTATTTTGTATTACCTTTTTTTAAAAAATCTTATTATCTTAAACTCAAAAGTTTTCCCAAAATTTGTTAGTTTTTTTCTACTCTCACTGAGGTTTGTTTACAGAGATTTTGGAGCATCAGCACGATTCATTTCATTTAATTAGAGTTAGATTAAAACTCTAATTATGTATTAAAGTAATTAATATGTCTAACCTCAACATATAAGTTATTAATTTTTTCTATGACTCTTCTATAGGGAGTATATTAAATTTTAAGATAAATGGTATAAAGTAATTTTTAGAATTGGCAGTAAAACCAGTTATAGAATGATATTTATCCCTCATTTAAAAATGGAAAGTTGAAACAAATTTAGCATTAGTATTTTTGTACCCACATTTGTTATATATGTATATATAGTAAAAGATAAATATATATTTATATACGACTATATCTATATTTTATATTTCAACAAAAATTAGCAAATATTTGGCTGTCAAGTAGGAAATAGAGCAAAAAAGTTCACATAATTGAGTTCGATTTTTTTCCAACAAAAACTTAGATTTTAAGTTTTTTCAAACTGAAATATACGTTAAAAAGAGAAAAAGATGCACCTTTCACACGAAAAACAAATTATGCCAAAATACGGCTTCTAAATGAGGTTATGTGCTTAATCAATCTTTGCTCCATTTCATACTTGACATCCTAATACATTTGCAAAAACATTTTTTTTTGTGATAACTGTAATATTGGATTAATCGCTTACAAATAGATTCTAATTAAATGTAGGATTTAACAATTTTACTGTTTATAATGCTTCATCATTGAATTTTCCTGATTTATGTGTCTTAAGTCCTATTTCCGGTAACTCACTGGATTTAACTAATGATTGAGAACGTTTTGAAAATTAATTTTGTATTATTTTTTGCATGCGTAGGTATGATATGACAATTATACTTAAATATAAATTTAATTAAAATTAATTTTATTTAATAAATATATATATGTATATATTACAAAAAAAGGCTTTACAAGTGTAATAAGTAACATTAAACTTTTCTTTCCTATAAATATCACATTTATGGAGTATAGCAATAGTTAATAAGTTAGAATATGCAAAGTTTTGCAATGACTGATAAAACAAATAGATTTGAAATTCCTGATTTGAGTATGTAATTAAAAATACATAATTTCAAAAACATTTCAAAATTGTCATTTCAGACTGCAAATGTAATTGAACTATACAAATTTTGTATGCGTATAACCAAAAATATAAATAAAATATATAATAAAATAAATACGTTAGGATCTACTATAATAATTTCATTTAAATATTAATGAGGTACAACTTTAAATTCTGATGATAATATAATCATCAAGATTTTACGAATATATTCCAAGGATAGTCTATTAAGAAGCATTAAATAAATTGAATATATAACAAGTATTAATAATAAGGGTCTATTATGAAATTCTGAACCACGTGTGAATGCATTATGATATAGAATTACAATTAAAATGTAAGTCGACAGATTTTATGGATATTATCCTGAACTAGTTAATAAAATAAATAAGGTGAATGAAAAATATCGAGCCAAAGAGTATTGAGAAAATTTTGTCATTAATTCTTAAACTTCTGGTTATAACTTTGTCATTATGAAAAGTAACCTCATTAGAGGGGACTTAAGTCAAATTCACAAACACAATCGATAATTTTAATTAAAAAATACTCAAATGAAAATATCAAGCAAATAAATATAAGGGTACATAATGATTAGCAAAAGAGGAATATATATAGTCTAAATGTTTTTTAAAGAAATCTCTCACTTGCATTCATCTTATCAGAATCCAGTATCATTACAGATCCTGAGAATACATACTCACAGTGCACAACTTCATAGTAAACATAAAATATATATAGCTTTTTGGAAAAAGAATTCTTAAAACTTGCAATGGTGCTTGCTGCTTGAAAAGTGAGTTTATAGGAATAGGTTTCATTGGAAATTACAGTCGGACCCCTATTTAACGAATTCATTGGGACCGAACATTGTGTTCGTTAAATCGTGGTTATTCGTTATATCGGAGTTTAAGCAAAACACAAATTCTTTGCCTTCACCTTTTGTAAATACTACAACAAGCAACAGCACAAAAAGTATCCATAGCTAGAAATTTTACGCTTTTTATTCGACAGCTAAAAATACTATTAGTGAATCGGAAATTACAAATACTGATAATTAATCGGAAGCCAGTTAATCAGGAAATTTTAAAATACTGACGGATAGATGTTTCAAAATCTTTTTGATTCCTGACTCGAAAGAGTTATTTTTTCCACTTTATACTGAGAAGAAAATGCTGTGTCATTTACATTGTAAAAATCTTGAAATCTTCCCCTGAGTTGTGGAACGGGATGAGATAAGAAAGGAATTTCCTGTTCTATTCAAATCTTACAGGATAGGTTACACTCATGACCCATCTGCATCTGTTAAGTCTAACAATGCTCTGCATCTCTTCGGTCGTAAAAATTTGTCACTTATTAGAAACATTTTTTTTTCCTGTTCCGGACAAAAAGGATGTTATTTGGAAAAAAAAATCTAATTTTTTCTAACACAAACTGATAAGAAAATTTTTTTAACTGTTGAAATAATGCGTTAATTCGGGGTTTATTATTCATTAAATAGAAGTTTTTGCCTTTATTTCATTCGGGGAAACAGAAAAATTCGTCAAATCGGGTTCCGATTGTGAATTGCATTTAGATAATTTTTTTCAGGTCGGGTTTGTTTTACCCGATATCTTGTTCAGGTTGCTATCCATTTTGAAAATAAATAATATTATTTTACTTCATTTCAAATATCTTATAATGCATATTTTTTGAAATAATTACA
>BMAO01005074.1:76882-406960 GCA_019973975.1 Trichonephila clavata | reverse complement strand
GTGATGGGAATTATACTCGTACGGAAGGAATTTCCTGTTGATTTTCCGTCAGTTTCTTACATGGTGGGTACGGTTCATGTCTTTAAGTGTTTGTTGTGGTGATTTCGGATGTAAATACACGCCCTATCCTTAGAAATGCAACCTTGTTTATTCCTCTTCAATTGTAACTTGATTTAAAGGAACTGTCGATTTTATGTGGGAAAATAAATTTGTAAGAATCGATTTTGCTGTTGTAATTCTAAATAATCAGCTTTATCTGTTGCGAAAAAGTAACGGATGAATTTATGTGAAAAAAGTCTTACGTTTGATTTCATGTAGAAAATTTCTATAAATAAGTAATATTTCCGTATCAAATTGAGATTGTATTCTACGAATAGTTTTATAGTTCTCTAGCGGAGGGATATACCGTTTTATTGTAGCAATTGCAATAACATCTAAGAGTATATCTGTGTAAAAATAGTTTTTTATGAATCGAAGAAAAAAAATAAAAGATACGTATTCTTCGGATTTATTTTATCAACCGAATATCTTTATTTTTGCTTTCTCAGCTCGAGTGACTTTCAATAATATAAAGCCAAGTAGTACTGAATATCAAGTATTTGAAAATCAAATTATTTTATTAAATTTTGTGTGTGAATAATATATGCAATATAACATTTCTTCAAATTTAGATGAAATTAGAAAGCATGGAAAATAAATTGATCAGTTTTAATTTTTTTCAACAATATAAAAAAGCAGAGATAACTTATGAATAAGATTAAATTATACGCCAATTGAAATGTTTTTCTGATGGAAAGATTTAACTGAAATAACAGAATTTGATGAACGTCTACATCTAGTACTCATATTAACCGATAAATACTGAGTGCTCTATTATAGAAATTTTATATTTTAAGTTTTATTTTTCTGTATTTCTAGAATACTTTTTGTGATTTAATCTTTTACAAATGTTTCAATACATATCTTTTAATATATTTTTATACACTTTTGGTCTCCTTATTGGAAAATATTTTCATTTTTATGTTTAAGCGAAGGAAAAACTCTAAAATCATACTAGTCAAAATTTAAGTTTAAAGTTTATACTTAGGTATCTGTATATAAAATCCATGTGTGTGTCTGTTGCCCTGGTACACACATGTGTCTTGCAGTGGGGGAAAATTATATCTATCTCAACCAATCTAATATTAATTGAAATTCTAATCTTATACACTTTTTTTTTGTGTATCTCAATTCGAATACCAAAACGCCAATCTCGTTTCTTTTCCCTCGTTAAGAGTATTAAACTCTGCCTTTTGATTTGTTTACGATTTATAGAAAAAGCAATAACCAAATAATTTAAGCATGCATTTTCCCTGCGACTTTTTGGTGCCAAGTTCTCCAAAAGGTTACAGACGTTTGTCAAACTCATTTTGTTTCTTTTTGTTCTACCACATGATTATTGTATCCCTATTATTTTTTCTCTTAACATTTCCCTACCTGAGAGTATGTAGGGATTCTTTTGACTTTTTTTTCGATGTATATGATGCTAAAGGCTACATAATGCCCAGTGTGTAAAATATTAGATATCTCTGTCAATGCATCTGTAGCATATATACGTTTTGCGGAGGGGACTTCTTTTTTTTTCTACTCGGTTTTTTTATTGTCAAGGCTATATCTTTCAAAATGAATTTATTGTATTCGCACGCAAGCACGCACAGGATTAATTTTAGTAACAGTATGAACAGCACATGCGTCATTGAAATTTTCAAGGTGTTTTTTTTAGATATCAGGTTCATTTCATACACGAATAGAATAAGTGTTCTTTATTTTTATGGAAATAAAAATAATAAAGTTATGAAAAAAGACTTCGAAGACAATGTTTATACAATTATGATGAACGAGAATTCATAAATAGAATCATCTCAAGTTGATATATGTGCATTCAAAATTTCATTAATATTTTGTAAAATTCAGTTACTATAACTTTATTAAAGCTTTTTAACGTATATCTTATGAATACAAACTTTCTTGTGCTAATTATTTTCTTTAATTTTCAAAATGACATTATGAAATATTTATAATTTAAATACGATCAAAGATAAATATCTTAAAAATAACTTTTTTTGACGTCCTATTAAAATCATGCTGTATGCACACCTTAGATTTTAGTAAGAAACCACACACATTTGAATTCCTGTTTTTTTAAAAAAAGAAAAAACACAATTTCTTATTCTATGTTTTGCTTGTATTCCAGAATTTCATACAGTTTATGGAACAATTCGAATAGAAGACTCGCTTTCGTAAAGACGGAAACAGCAATTATTTTCATGTATGATTTCACAAATTTCCTTTGAAAAGAAGTAGGCTCTGAAAACCACCCTTTTCAAATTCTATGAATATTCCATAGTCCTGCGAACAATGTAGATAAACCATACCTTTTATGTTTACCTAAAGAGTTGTTTACCTGCATGTTCTGTTGTTTCAGGTTCCTATTTGTCTAGCAAGCCAGAAAATAGGTTAAGATATCCGTATTCACTGACGCGTTTATTTGAAATTGTAAGTTATTCTCTAAGGGGCGTGTGTTAGAGCTAACTGCGGCTGTGTTAGTGTTCCCTCTGAAATATGATAGCTGGCCGATTATGTTATACAGAAAAGTCCTACATTAATAGGTGTGTTTAAAGCAAGAATTTTTTGGAGAAAAAAGTATTTAGATGCATTCATGGAAATTGTACACCAATTAAATAATATATTTAATTTTTTAGAATACTATTGTTCATTACTGTGATGAAAAATATTTTGTACATGTAATTAATTAAATAAGGCTTTTTTTATATTTACATCTATATAAGTAATATTTTATTTTTAAGATTGTTTCAAATTGACTTTTCAATTAGAAAAGTTTCCTAACATTAATATGTATTTTTACGCGATGATATTTTCACTAACCGTATAGAGAACATCCCATTTTTAGCAATATTCACTTTTGCTTGAATCAATCTAGTTTCTTCCTTTAACAAAATAGGATCTATGCATTGCTTCTTATATTGAAATGAAAAAAATGAGTGCTTAATTTTTTTCATTCATGGGGTAAGCTATAAATTTACGGAATATTTATACACTTAAAGGACACTACAAGAGAGACGAATATATGTATTACAACAACTTGAGATGACATTTATACTGGAATATGTTTCTTTTTGAGAAAGCATTCAAATTTGGCTCTTGTGTGCTTTCTAATATTAAGGAGAAACAAACTTTAAAAAAACATTGAGTATTATGCTGAGCAATATAAATAAATTTATATTTTCTAGCTCTAACATTGAGTTTTTTTTATCGACGGACATGAAATTTTGAATAACAATTTAATTGCAATATACACTTACGCACACAGTCATATTTATATTATATATTATATATTAAGTCATATTATATATTAAGTTATATATAATCTTCAAATCAATAAACCACAAGGTTTTTATTTTTTATGAAATTATAAAGTAATATTTTTTTCCCTGCCTAAAGAATCCTTTTTACGGAAAATTAAAGATGAAATATTTTGAATAATATTATTTGAGTAAAAAATATACTAATATACTTAATATTGTTTATACTTTAAGCAATAAAATACTATTTTATTCTTTGAATGATATGAAAAATGCTATCAATATTTCCACATTGCAAATGTTTTTTTATATACTTTTAGTCAGAGAAAAAGTTTCAACACTTATTTAAAATCTTTCCTTTGTGTATTTTTTCAATTATTTTTTATTACTATAGAATGAAATTTGCTTTGAATAAACGAATTTATCATGATTGGCAATCTTAAAATTAATTTTAAATCTTTAACAATCAGAATGTATTCTGAAGAAATTTATTAATTAAAGGCAAATATACTTCAAATGATACATGTATACCAGTGTTTCTCAAACTGTGGGGAACCCCCCCCCTTGCAGGGGCGGGATCACTCAACAAAGAGGGGCGAGCATAGCAAAAAATTAAAAATAAAACATTACTTATATAAAATATTATTAATTTACTGAAAGGAAGAAAAACAAAATACAATCTGACATAATAAAAATTATAAAATACGCATTTACACTGATATAATATATTTATAAATGTATGAGTACTGCACACTGCATTTGATAATTAATTTAACAATGCCAATTTAAGAACAAGTTTAACAATTACCAGTGACCCTATGGCTTGTCATATATAAAATCACATAAACAATTAATACGTATCTTGATTATTTGTTCTGTTTGTAATTAAATTCGTATTGTAGATTTTTGTCAAAGTACATTGTTATTGAATTCAATACATCGTTATTGTTTGGATGGGGGGAAAGGAGGATGTGAAGAAAATTATGACTGAAAATTGGTTCGCAAGTATTGAAAGTTTGAGAAGCACTGATGTATACTATGTACTATATAAAAGATACTAAATACAGTACATTTATACCATATACCAGTGCTTTTCAATTTTTTCAAACCCCGAAACCCTTAGAACTATAAAATGTTTTCGTGGAACTTCATTCCACTCTTGCAAGAATATATCTTAAAATAGATCAACATATTATAAGTACTTTATGTAAAGACAATTTAAAAAAGCATCGTATTTTTGACTGAAAAAAAATAATGTAATTTTAGTATAGTTTACTCACGCACAATAATAATATTAATTTGTGATCCAAGAATCGAATACCCATGCATTATATGTAATAACTGGGATATGTACTTGTATTTTTGTACGCAAACTGTTTAAGTCTGGATCTATTGAAATGATCAGCAGTCACCTTTAATATATTCTGCATTTGTTTATTTTTTATATTTTGTTTTTGTAGACACATACGTTGGATAGTAAATAATAGAAAATTCACAATCTAGTACGTAGCACAAATAAACAAAAAAAATTTTTTTTTAAATCTTTTTTTGTTACATTATTATAAAAGTAAAATAATGTGTTTCAAAGTAAGATTATGTATAAATAAGATTTTTGGTGTTCTTATGACTGGGATGAGTTTTAGATATTTGTGTTTATAAAGGATGTCCCAAAATTCACACAAGGTTTGAATTTATTTGTATGATACAGTATTGCCAAAGAAAAAAAAATGGATCACATGACAGCTGACAATTCAAGGTTATTAAAAATGGTATATTATACGAAATAAAAATTCATTCTCATTGTCAAATAATATTTTAACATGTACTAGTCATTTAATTTCCAGTTTTGATGGTCAGAATTTGTCGTCTATTGGTCGTGTAATTTAGCGACACGTTTGGGTTTTTTATCTTGAGTATTTTTGAAGTGCAAGACTCTCATGTCAACAAACCTACAACTATTCACGTCTTGAAGAAGAAAATTAAGCCTTGTATCAACGAAATACAGCCACATTCATGCAAATTGGCCATGGAAAATTTCAACTAAAAATGGATGTTGTAAACCAACAAAATCGTACAGTCTTACCCGAGATGTGATGTATATATATATATTCTATAACCCTATGTAATTAATTTATGGATCATTAAAAATTTTACAATTTTTAATTATAAACGTGTGATTTTTATGAAAATTACTTCTTCCGTGAAGTTTGAAACACCCTATACAAACTTCATAGAGAACGTGAATGAATTTTATGTACACATTTTGAATTTTCTTTTCGATTTTTTACTGTGTCTCAAGGTACCCCGTGTAATCCCAAGGTTCCGTGGAACACAGTTTGAAGACAACTGCCATGTACCATATACTTAATGCATACATATATACCATATACTTAATACATACATATATACCATATAAATACATACATATATACCATATACTTAATACATACATATATACCATATACTATGTACTTAATAATACACCTACTTCAATTAATATTCCATATCCTATGCATAAATCTGAATATGTATATATATACCTAATATTCTGAATGCATAGTAAATACTTGTTGTAACTGAGCCAAAGCAGAAATATTTGAATTACATGCAAAAAAGTTTACCTTGTATATGTATTGGTTGTTTTGTGATATGCTTTACTGCTTTTGAAAGAAAAGTTAAAATCCATGCATAAAAACTTAATAACAATTTTAATTTGAAATTCCGCAACGTTACATACGATTGAAACTTTTAGGGTTCAAAAAGATTTTATTTGGCAAATTTTTTTCCAAAAAAATCTGCTGTTTGAAAGATTCTTTTTATGTATATTTTAGAAATGTATGCTTTTTTTTCCTCGAAAAATACATTTCATTTAATTTTTTTCCCTTTTCCTAGATATAATTATTTTTAAAAAGTAGAAAAAATATTGCCCTAGTAACAAAAACCAACAAACTTACTATTTTGTTATTATGGATTGATTTAAACATTGCCTTCAGATCATATTTAATCTATCTAAAGATATGCTTTTTTCAAAAATTTATTTATATTAACATATGAGCTTTATTATCCTAGTCATTTAGGAAATAGTTATCTTAGTTGCATTTTTTGTGCCCGAAGGTCGAAATGAAGTTTCAATAATTTTATTGGAAGAATAACTAAACTGAATGCTGCTTTGTTGTAATTAACAGTCAATGAGAAAACATTGGATGCAAAATAATTAGCACCCTGGAAGTATATTCAAGATTTATTTACTACTATTTGTCAATAGTTTTTCATGAAAAATAGCAAAGCAACCGTTTTAAAAAGAAAATAAAATGATTAACGTTATTCCAAAAGCAGTTAGAAAGAACGAGCGATAAATCAAATTTTAACATTAGTAAAAATATAATTTTCAGTAATACATGCAAATAACAAATATTTATTCTACTTTCCTTACTTTTTTATATCGGAGGATAAAAATAAAATGATGAATATATTCTTTTTCTATCAATACCTTTATAATCGCTAAATTTGAAGAAATCTAATTTATTAATGCAAAGAGAAAACCACTTTTTAAAAAGAATAAATGCTTAAAACTTATTAAGAATATTGTTTAAAATTTTTTTGATAAATACTTAAAATGTATTCAAATACATAAAAATACTAACGAAATTTTTAAAAATTGTTAAAGGCATTAACAAAATTTATATAGAATTAATCCAAATTAGATTAATAATTTGTAATTTTATTACACAAAGAATACACACACATTGTCACCGAAAAATATATTCAATTGGGATGATTAATTTTTTCCTATTGAAGAATGTTGTAACTTTAATTAGGGAAATAATGACATTATTTTTTTTAAAAAAATATTAGTTAAAATTCCCCACACTCTGTAACTTCTGTATTTTTTTTTCTAATTTCTAATTGTGTGTGTGTGGGGGGGGGGGAACAAATTACCTGAACACAATTACTTTATATTTTTGAATACAATATATATATAACTGAAAAATCAGTAAAAATTTACAAAATAAATTTAACACTACAAACATAGGCAGTATTTCTTTAATAATGTTCAAAATAAATCTTTATTATCCCTTATATATCTAAAAAAAGAAATGCACAAGAGTTGATTTCATGTATTTTTAAGACTGGGAGCCTATAAAATGGAAAAAATAAACATTTTCTTTGTTAATGCGAAAATGTTTATAATTAGAAGGCAGTATCAAAGAATTACGAAACAAAATATTTTAGTAGAAAGCACACACACACCAGGGAACTGATTATTCGAAGAATTATTTACATGAATCTGTAGGAATAAATAATATATAATGTTTGTTGAAGATTTTTTTAAATTCTTCAAAATTAATGAGTAAATCCTTATAAATTGTGAAATTGTGTGTGTTTTGTTTTATAATATTCTTTCCTTTCTTTTCATAGAAAAAATTACAATCTATGCATAAAAGCTTGATTACAATTTTTAAAAAGTTATGAACTTGGAACGCGAAAATGTCAAATATGACTAAAATTTTTAAGATTTCTAAACGGTGCTCTTTTTGCTAATTTTCTTCCAAAAAACACTGTCTAGAAAATTTCTTATGTATGTTATAGGATCCAAAAGTCAATTTAAATGCAATTTTTTTTTCTAAATATTATAATCATTATTGAAATTTGCCAAAAAATATTGCCCTAGTAACAAATACCACAAAGTAACTATATTATTACAATAGAATTATGAATGGATTCAAATATATATTGACTATAGATAATATTTAAAATCTATCTAAAGTTTTACAAAAATAAACAAATAATTACTCATATACAATAGACATTGATCAAATGTAATAATATTTCTGTTTTTTCATGATTTTTTAAAAATTTGATCTTTTACTTAAGTTTTATTTTAGTAATTGATCAGTTTATTGGAATCTTTTCTTGTGGTATTTTACTTAAACGAAATATAAAATTTACAATTTAGCATTAATTTCATCGTATGAAGTACTTCAAAATTTTTTGTAAATAATAAGGGCCATAAAAATACATTACCATATCCGGGAAAAAATTTTACATTTTATTCTACAGAAAATAATTGACAAGTTTAATTAAACAGCTATAATTAACAATAGCTTAGAAATTATTAGTCGTAAGGAATAAGAATTTTTTTTCCTTGTACGGTCTTACTTTCAAAGGCATTTTTAACTGTATAAATATTATTTGATCAGAGTTCTTTTGCTAGTTTACTCTAAATATCATTTTTATAACGCAATAAATTTTGAAAAATTTAATACTTACGTAAGAATTGCATTACAGGAAAATTTCATAGAATTCAATCAAAATCTGTGCAAATAAATCAAAGGCTTTTCTGAGGATTATCCTATCAGTAAAGGTACTTCCATTTATATTTCATAAAAACAGATCATGTTTATAATGCACGGTGATTTTGAGAAATGAGGTATTCGGACTGTTTTGGACAAATTGGAGAATTACTCATCATATGAGTCAAAGCCATGCGGCCATTAGAAGATGCTGGCAAGAATGGGTGGACAATGGCAGATTTCAGCTTCATGATGGTCATGGTCGACCTAGGGCCACAGTAGATCTGGAGGACAGATCAGCTCTTACAGCGCCTGATTCATTGTTATAATGCACCCTAAATTCTTTACTATTATATGGACAATTTCATTATTTTGGTAAAATAGGGAATTTAAAGAAAATTTTTCATTTCACTCTGATTACCTAAACTTTCAAATACTAATTATAATTCAAATAAAGCTAAATTTTTAGATTTGAACAGAGACATTTTTTAGACAAACAGACATTTTTTTTACAGAGAATTGGTAGTAAATTAAATAGCCTTATTTTTGAATAAAAAATACATGTTTCAAAATTCTCTGAAAACAATTTTGTATAATTTTGATAAAAAAAAAATTCCGTATAATAAAGTAACATTTTGGTAAAGTAACATGTATGTATCAAAGTATAGCAGTGTTAAATAAATTTTTACTTTAAAATAAAAATTTAATCCCATGGAAAGTCGACATTTTTAGCTAAAAAAAATAATTCTTCTCTTTTTTTATTTAGAACTTGATTATCTCATAAATTTCTTAAAAGTATGCATACATCATTGTTTTTATCTTTCTAATTTAATTGCATTTTTTGAAATTTATGAATTGCATAACTTGAAAATTGTAATTTATTTTTCAGATCCACCAGTCAACGCTCCATTAGATTGCAAAGTCATCCTATATTCGATATATATGTTAAATATCGAATGAAAAATGACATTTCAAAGCATTTATAAAACGTCCTTTTTATGTTTTCAGTTATACAGTCTTCTAAAAAGATATTCTGTAGTTCTTCTTGGAGTCTCCCAATGTTAAAATTATTATTAAACTAATATGTTATTCAGGTGCAAAAAATTTTATCAACAAATTGTAAACCATCACTAAGATTGAATAACGTTATATTTCTACACCTTTAAATGAAGGAGATGAAAGTTTATTACACAAAAGCCGGAGAATCTCATAAAAACTTTTATTCGTGAATAATCTCGAGAATCAAATTTCTTTGTTTATAACAAAATATATATTTTAAATTCAAACTCGTGTTTAAATTTTTTCCAAACTGTATTTTTCTTGTCTCCGCATTATTAAAAAGTGTCTTTTGAAATACTTTTATCCCTATCAAATATACGATCTTACTATATTTTATTTAATAAATTTAAAAAGAAAAGTATCTGAGAGCTCGTTTTTTTACCAGGAAGATACATAGCAAAAAGTTTCACAATTTAGATTGCAATTTTTCTTTTCCTTTACTGTTTATATGCTGCATATCCGAATCAAAATACTTTTATTATAATTTTACTCTTACAAAAGAAAACTTCCATAATCGATTCAAGTGTTTAATTTTTCTGTTTTGCTCTTATCTCAGCAACCCAAACTACCTTCAAGATACTCTGTTATTTTTCCACGCCAGAAAAATCGAAAAATTTATATTAAGCAGAAGCATCCTGACAAAGCCCCAAAATATATAAGTTAAAAACATATCAATATCTGGAAAGGATCTATAATATACCTCCAGTCAGAACGTTCCCTTTCTGCTAAACCCATCTTCCCATTGACCGCGATGTGGAAAGCCTTACGTCAAGTGGGTTGTTAGCGTTGCTGCAACCTCTAACAACACAGCACTACGCTGTTGCTGTTAGGAATCCATCTATGCCCAAGTAAATCTCTACCCTCAGAGAGAGATCAACACGATTTGTATTCTTAAGTCCTCCGCTATTGAGGGCTCGGAAAGCCGTCGAAGCACGTTTCCTTTCATGGGATACAGGGAGAAGAGTGGAGGGGCACATGCCCCCGGGAGCGTATAATTATGTTCGTTAAAGCTGGACTACACCACTTAAAAACGTGAATAAGGGGTGAATTTGTTTGACCTCCCAGATCTTTCTGAACCTATCATCGCGCCATTCAAGATATCCGCCTTTCTCTCCTCCCCCGTTTGCGCACTACTGAATCTTTTGAAGTTTATGTGCCACGGGCAGGGGCCCCCTACCTCTTTCACAGTGAGGGCCCCCCTGCTGCAGCCCTTTGCGTTGCGGCGGAATCGTACGACTGGAAATAATGTCCCGGGCCTTATTTATACTTTTTTTGTCCTCTATCTTCCTCTCAATATATGTATATACTTTTTTATACTCATACATCTCATTCGCTTTTGTGAGTGACCGCAGAATAGTTGGACATCCAGCGCTGGAATATCACTTCGTTAAAGTTAAAGCAGTGCCTTCGAATGTTAAGAGGGAGTTGCTAGGGGTGGGACTGACGATTTCACACCGTCGTAACTATCCTGAAAAGAAGAATTTTTTTGAATTTGAATCTTGCCGGACCAAGTCAAGCATAGATATTCGTATATAAAGGTTACCAGGGGAGAATAGGAACGTACGTGTTCATGAAAATGAATTGCCTGATTGAGAGGGTGGTACAAAATATGTTAGTTCCGTATCGCCTGGCCTTAACAAAATAAATATGAGTACTATCTTCTGTCCGGAGTGGGCATCTGCGCAAGCGCATTTGAAAGAAAAGTTAAGAATTTTCTATTCATCCCTTTTTGCATGTTAAATTCACCTGGATTATGATTTGTGAAAACGGAAGTGAAAGCTGTGGGAAATGATTTCGCATCCTTCAGTGACAATGGTTCCCCTTGACTATTTAATAAAGAAAAAAAAAATCTGAAATCTAGGTCTGAATAATCTTTGGGGATAAGCACGGAATTATTATTGTTTTTTTTTTCCACTTTCATAAAAAAGCCTAAATAAACACTATCTCTTTTTTTTTTAAAAAAAAATATCAGTTTATAAACACTTCAATAGTTTACTTATTTGTAACTAATTTTTTTTCGCTAATAATTTTTAATGCTGTTATGTATAATGTATTCTAATTTCGTGTGGATTGTAAAATTTTCCAATTTTAAATGTAATTTTATTTTTTGTTGCTCCAATAAAAATTATGCTAAAAAAGTTTTTCTTAAAAATAAATTTATTATTTAGGAATGAATTGTCGGATATATCAGTTTCTTCATTTGCAATTGTTTTGCATTGAAAATCGTTTATAAACAAGTATTTTATGCAGAAATATATTTTTAAAAAAAACTGAGAAAACTTTTACGCATTTATGTGTAATTATAAAGTTTTTCTATTGTTTAAATTGGTTATGAGTTAAAATAAAATATTTTAAAAATTAACAAAGTATAAAAAAACAAACAAAACTTAAAACCTTGAAGTTCAAACAGATTTTCAGGAATAATCTTCTAAGAATAATTATAGATAGCAGTATGAACAAAGATAGTTTATTATCAAAAACAATTGAGTAAAATACAGAAATGCAAGCTTTTAATCTAATTTAAAAATGCAAGAGTTGCGATTCTTCATATTGAAATATACTAGATATTTCCATCTCACCCTCTCCATCATTTATTGTTATTTGAATGATAGAATACACAGCCCTGAAGTATTATTTCTGTTATTCTCTGAAAGATTGTCTGTGATTCTTATGGTTATCAGAATGCAACTAAATATATTTAATATTACAGAAAAATGAACCAGTATTGTGAAATCAATGTATTATAATTAAATACTTGATATATAATTTTAAAATATATAATTATCTAGCACTTTTAAAACAGAATTCTTGAAACAAAAGTTTTATGCTATTTTTATGTATCTGATTTTATATTTTCAAGTTTTCCCATATTTGGTTTCCATACTTTCCGGATTGCAATTTTTTCAATTTTGACTCTGAATATTTTAGATAAAATACAAATTAATAAACTTATTCCATAAATGAACTATAAAAAGCAGGTTGAAGCAACTTTCATCTCTATTCTATCAATACCATTCTACATGATAGTTTTCACATAACACGAAATGCTATTTCAGTCTTAAATTAAAACAAATTTCAATATTAACTAAAGCAAAAAATTCAGTATTATGTTATAATTATTACAGCACTGTTTTTCCTTCTACAAATGATTGACTGTTAAATTTCATTGTACTGTCTTTTTTTCCCCTTGAGCCTAAAAATGGCTTGATTATAATGTTTCCGAACTTAGTATAAAATATATCTATATTATCATTTATATTCTTGTTTTGCATACTGTTTAAAACAATTTGTTGAGTTTTGATATACGTGAATATTTTATTTTTTCATCTTATTACGTTCAAAATTCTTTTTGTTTTGTTTTCAGATCTAGTCTATAGTCTATCTTCTCAATAAATATATTTTCCTTTTATTATTATTATCAGACATTCATTTCTTACTTTATTTTTTTAATCAATTATTTCTATATCAATTTTTAGATCTAATTTATTTTATTTAGTATAGTAACTTATATTTACTATATTGTTAAAATTGCTGAATATGCTCCTTATTATTTAAATAATATTGTAATAAATAGCATTATTTTAAGTTTCCAGTATACTAAAGTCTTTTTATTATAACTAACTTTTGATTTGATTTGTGTGTGTGTGTGTTTATTGATAATCTCAAAACAAACTCCAACATTTTGGTTAAAAAGCTTTATAAAGTTTTTAGAAATAATAATCTCCTTAATTATAAAATAATTGACTGATTTTCTTTAATTTGGCTGATCAATTCTTGTGAATTATTCTATGAAATGAAATTTAAATGAGAAGGGTTTTTTATTTGTTAAAACAAAACTTATTTGAGAAAACTAATCATTTAACAAAAACAAAAAAATTACAATAAAACTACTAGGTAATATACTGTTATATGCAATGTATAATTTGTATTTATTTTTATGGCATAAGCATAAATAAGATTAATTCTGAATAAAATGTACTTTTCATTGAAAGAGTTTTACTTGTTATTTATTTGCAAAGTCAAGTATATTGAATTTGTGTAACTCAAAACTATTTATAATTAAAAGAAATTAAGATTGTTTTGTGAATTAAAAATATTTTTAGATTGCAATGAAAATGTACTAAAATATATAAAAACATAAATTGTTTTTCAAAGGATTACGAAATACTTACTAAAAAAATTATAAACCTGTAAGCATTTTTTTTTTTTGCAAAACAGTAGTTTATTTTAATGCAAAACTTACAAAAATCCTGAATTTATAATAATTATTTTTATAATGAAAGTTGAAAGTTTTTTTACCTTTAAATTTCCAATTTTACTACTTCTTTCTATGAGTTAATGTGCTTCTAAATAAAAACGTTTCGAAATGCAATTTTTTTATTACAAAATACTTTATTTTCTTTATTTTACAGCTTTAGTTAATTACTTTTTTTTATTAAAGAAATACAGTTTTAGAAATGAATTTAAATAGCCTAAGAATATTGAACAAAAATTAATTTTTTTTAGAATATGACTTATTTCAACATATGTTCAATTACTGATAGATTTTTAGAGTAAAAGTAACTAACTATTTCTTATAAAAAATTGTTGCAAAATGATGGATATTTATAGAAATAAACACAAAAAACCTTAGGTAATATTCGGATTTGTGTATTGTTTAAGGGAATGTACAACATTACAAATGTTACAAAAAGGAAGTACAGAACCGCCGTAAGGACAATCACTAATAAGAAACGATTTTTTCAAAATCCATTTTCAAAAAGTAGATAAGCTTGTGGAAAATTAAAAAGTCTCACTAGAGGTAAAAAAATTTCCTCATTTCTCATAAGACTAAAAATAAGTTGTGCTTCCTCCAAATTATATGATAATTACCGCAGCTTTATGTCGAATCAAATTTTCTTAGAACATAATTTACGTATGAAATTCTTTCAATTAATGCATCGATAAAATACATCAGTTTTCTCTTTTACCAATATAATATCTAAAATAAATTTTGAGCCAAATTTCTTAGAAAATTTTAGCAGTATGCAAGGAGGGAGGTATTTATTAACCGTCAGTTGTTATTTTAAATATTGGTAGGTAAAGTAGCTGTTTGAATTTAAACACATAAAATACTTTTATCACACTCATATAAAATCAAAACTAAATGTAGTGAGGTATAATCTATTAAAATATTATTTCTTGAAGTTTTAAGTATCTGTTTTAATATCAAAACCTCAAATAAATAATAAAGTATTTTACTTTTTTTGCTCGAATCTAAAAACTTACTCTACACCCCCTATCTGTGTAATCTTTCTATATATTAACTACAACCTTACTCCCAATATTTGCAAAGCTCCAATCACGGACGTTCCAAGCATTTGTGCACACACACAAAGCCGCACGTGCACGAATTCCGTGCACGACGTCCAACTCGCCCCTCCCCCGTCCTTTCGAAATCAGTTTAACAGGGAACGCAATCCGAAAGTTAAATCAAACCCCATACATTTGATGAGTACAGCTTGAAACTGTCACCGTTTGCAACATAAGCAAATCACGGGGGAGGGCAGAGCGCACATGATCCCAGAGCAAACACGGAGCGGAGCGGACTCTTTTCATTTGGTCTCATGTTTACGTCTTGGATTAAGCGAGGCGGCGTAAAGCGGTCCTTTGTTATTCAAATAGGAAGCCAAACAAGGAGAAAAGTTTGACTAAATGATGTATTGGGGACGATACAATGTGCGGAAATTGTGTGTACGGCTGAGATTTATTGAATTTTAAAAGCTTCCTGGGTTGTGATGAAAACAGTGGCTTTGATTTGCGGGCTTTTTTAAAAGGACTATTGGCTTAGAAAAGAGTATTCAATTAAAAGCTAAATATAAACAATGGGTGTAAAGTTAATACGATTTGCTCATAATTTTGGAAATATATAAAAGAATTTACTTTTTTATGTATCTGATGTTTTAAATTTATCTTTCTGTCAAACGTATTGATACAAAAGTCGTTTGGGAGATACCAACGCTCACTGGTTAAGGTCACAAAAATTCAAGGTCAATGAATTTCAAAATGATAGCAGGCTGTGCGTTCCTATCGCCAAAGATTACTGTACATAAAAAGGATATGTTGTACATTAAGTTCAACAGAATATTGAACATCACATGATGAACAAGCACGTGAAATACCACCTATGTACCACCTTTCCTTTGAAGAAATTTAAAATTAACAAGTTCGTCACCAACAGCTTTTGTGTAATTTTAGAGAGAAGTTGACACAAATTAAGAGAAGTCAATTTGGGCTGAAGAACTAATGTAGTTTAGTTTATGGACATGTTAATATTTCGCGTAAAAGTTTTCGAACATTTTTAACAGCATAATCGTTAAATACCAATTATATATATATATATATATATATATATATATATATATATATATATATATATATATATATATATATATATATTAATTTACAATGTTATGAAATAAATAAATTTTTACTTGCTTTGAGGAAATTATTCTTCATCTTAATATAAAATGAGCAACGGGACCATGGAAGTAAAAGTACGTTCAGAATTCTTCAGATCTGAAAAAAATATATAGTGTTTTGTATTAATAAATTATTGGCTGTAATACATAGAAAGGAACTGAAGTAATGATTTTTGAATAAATGGTTTTGGGGTTCTTTCCCCTATCTTATACTTTTTTAAATCTAAAAAGAAACTTCCACACGTTTAAAAAGAATCCATTATCCATATTAGTGTGAAATTCGTATAAAGCCAAATGTGTATTTTCACCTTGTATAAATAGCATAATACTGTGCAAATTTCGAATTTTGTTGTCCGGTTCACATTTAAAAAGTGACAGTTTATGTGCTATATCAACTTAGAACTTATAATCAGTTCTACTCATGTTAATAAAACACTTGATTAATTCCATAATACACTTGATAAGCACATTTCAAATAATAATTTGAGCGATAAATTACATTTGAGATTAATTTGTATTCCCAAAAATTGATTGAAAGCTAAACTTTTTAATAATCTTTTTACAACAAATCCTTGCTATTTAAAGCATTTTATTTGTAACAAACAATAGTAGTAGTAGTTTTTAAAATGTGTTTGATATAGATTAAACAACGACGAACTTTCCAATTTCTTATTTAATTATAAATATAAGATTTTTATAATTGGAGATTTAGGTGAAACTTCGAATTTCATATAAATCTTATACGAGAATTTTAATCTTGGAAATCAAGTTACATAATTCCAGAAAAATAACGCTATAATACATTGAAATCTACATACTTCAGTAGTATTTAACTATTCTTGGTTTAAAAAAAGTATTTTTTGAAAACTGTTGTAACTTTCCTTTAAACGAATGAAGGAGAAAGAGAAACGAATAATACGAAAAAGATACGCATGGAATAACATTATTACCTTTTATACTAAATATTCAAAGGCACTGATTAGTAAATTTTTAGAGGCAAAATAACGCATCTAGTAAGAAATATTAAAATTATATTTGATGATTACTCACAACAAATTACAAATTTTAGTAGCATGAATATATCATGATTTCTTATACTTCCATCTCTGTTAAATGCTCCTCAGTAAAAATGTTTATGGGTATCAGAAATAAATAATTTAAAGTAAATGAAGATTTTTTTGATTATCGATACATATTCATGAGTGCGTTAGACTACCTTTTTGTATGCCTACATTTTAAAATCAAATAAAGAAATCAAAGTATTAATAAAATCCCTGTAAAATAAATAATGTAAGAGTTTTCTTTTTAAAATTATATTGGTGAACTCTAAATTTTCATGTAACTGATTTACTGTGAGATTAAAAAATATAACTAAAAAAAATCAAAATTGGTTATTTTAATATTTTTTACTTTTAAAAACTAAACTTCTAGACTACAATGATATGTTCTGTAGATTACATTAGAAATGAGATTGTTTATAGATTCTCATAACCATACAAAGGTATTGATTTTTAACAAAAATCACATTTATATATTTAGAAATTAAATGAAAAATTCTCAGAACTATAATAAACTGATATTAAGCTTTTATTTTGAGTATAATGGGAAAAAACCTTAAAAAGTTACTATTAAACTAAATAATAGTTATTTTCAAGATTAAACCAAGTAAAAAAAGTCATTATTATTTTTTAAAGAATTCTCAGGAAAGTCGTGATCAGTAATTCAAAGAACTAATTACTATTAAAATCCAAGTTCTGAATATGACAAGCTCCAAGTTCTGAATTGATTTTTAGACATATCCTTAGATTCTCATGCTTTGGAAGATAGGGAGCTGGGGAAGATAGCTTATGAGAATTCAAGCTTAGGCTGGATATAGTTCGTAGATCATTTAATACAAGAAATTACTTTACTTATATCCTTAGATTCTCATGTTTTGGAAGATAGGGAGCTGGGGAAGATAGCTTATGAGAATTCAAAGCTTAGGCTGGATATAGTTCGTAGATCATTTAATACAAGAAATTACTTTACTTATATCCTTAGATTCTCATGCTTTGGAAGATAGGGAGCTGGGGAAGATAGCTTATGAGAATTCAAAGCTTAGGCTGGATATAGTTCGTAGATCATTTAATACAAGAAATTACTTTACTTATTCTTAAATTCTTCCTACAAATCAGTATATACAGTATTCACGCTTGACTATTCTAAATTTAGATTAATTCTTAATTACAGCTGACATAATTAATTTGGAATTAGTCAGCGTAATGCTTAAAAAATATATAATCCCATATTTAAAAAGAGAACAGATTTTACTACACTATAAAAAAAAATCTGTACTTACCAAAACGATAAAAATTCTTACACCCAGTCTATCAAATAATAATTAACAATAAAAAACAAATTTTTAAAATCTTATCATCGCAAAGCTTTAACCAAACCACGGTTTTAAAAGCGATTATCACATTGCTCTACATTACAAAACCATCCATTGAGCCCGTAGATTGAAGAAACACGCATCCCTTCCGACTCCGAGAGGCTACTTCACTGTAACCGTTACTTCTGTCACCTCCCATGGCTTCTAAAAGTGTACTCGAGAAGCACTCCACACCTTCTTTGGACCAAGGAGTTCTGACAGCGGACCGGTTACTTCCATCTCATAGAACGATTTTACACTCTCATTACTGCGCTGAAAGAGTATTAGATTTGGTTTTTGAACTGGGGAACTTTTAATAATGTCTTGCGCGAAAGTATCTCGTTAATGTTCCGTCTTTTTATTTTATTTTTTTGGGTACATTTCTTTGTGATTCTCTTGAAGTGGAATCCCGTTTGGAGCCTCGGGCAGATGTGAACTGAATAATTGTTCAGGAAAGATGCATTTGTGGTAGGATTTTTTTTTCTTGTATGCAAAAATGTGACTTCTGAATCTTCATTTCCCCCCCTCTTCTTTGTACATGTGGATAGGGAAAATGGTAAAGTCAGAAGATACCATCTTATAATAATAATAATAAAAAAAAAATTTTAAAAACTGTTACTCATAGAGATTTTTATAATTGAAAATTATTTTGGGAAATATGCATATTAAAGTGTAATGTGTACGGATTTTAATCTTCCATACTTTTTTTAAGTGAATATAAGAGCTTTTTAATTATTATCATGATATTTACAGAAATTCACATAGAGAGAATAAATTATTTCTTTTCATGCATCTTTTTAAATTATTAAAACACTTTCTACTGAAACGCATAACAAACTGAGGAGTATAAGATGCCTTTATAAAAACTACAAAAAAGAAAGAACGTGACCTATCTTCTTCTCCCAATTAATGATAAATGAAAAAATCATACACATTAAATTTTTTTAATACATTTTATATAAAGTTAAATATGTGAAATAAAATCCTGTTATGCAAGCAGAATAACTAATATATTAATATTATAGCCACACACACACACACACATATATATATATATGTATATATATGAATATATATATATATATATATAGTGTGTGGTGTGTACTCCTGTATATTCATTTTACAACCCATTAATTTTTCCCAATAAGAATTGTATTATTTTTAAAATTGTTAGATAAGAGAGAGAGAATAAATTTTAGTTAATAAGATTCATAAATATTTTTATTACTTTGAATAATAATATTAATTTTATATGAACATGTCAGGTATGTTTAATTGTAATATTTATATGAGATAATACAAATTTTGTATTTAGAATTTAAACCTAGAAAATGTACTTGTAAATAATGCAAATTAATTTTTCTAACAATTAAATTTGTTCAATTTTTTTGCAATTGAGTCAGTTTAGTCTTATTATTAATATTTTTTTTTGCAAATAATTTTATATTAGAAAATAATATCGAATAAAAATGTAAGTGATATATTACGAATAAAAAATATCTTCTTCTATAGAAATAGAAATTAGTAAATATAAGAACAATAGCTTTTTAACCAATACAATTGTATTTATTTTCCATATTATGAGTTGATTTTTTAATGGATTTTTCTACTTTTAAGTATTGTTATTTTCCTTTTGACATAACAAAATTTTCTATTAATGTTTGTGCCCGGTTTGATTATTATGTATCAAACTACGTGATGTTAAGTATTAAATGACCAATAACCTAATCATCTCAAAAATTAATTTTGTGTAATAATCGCGTATTTATTAGACTAAATAGAAACTGGATAAATATTCCCTGCTTTCTGTAAAAAGGTACAAAATTCTCTTTTTCTTGTGTGTACTGCAAAAACTTATTAACGTAAGAAATGTAACCACATGTAAAATAAAAAAATTGATCAAATATTTTCTAATATTGCTGATTTCTATTTTAGTACAAAAAAAAAAGAACTTTACAAAATTTACTGTGCCCTGAATATCAGTTACCTGTCACAATACATAAACGGTGTTATAAAACTATAATACGTCCTACCCAGTTATACAAAGCATATAAATAACGCAAAGCACATTGGCAAATTTCAGTTTAAAAAAATTAATCAACTTTTATTAAATTAGTGAATGGTTAATGCTTATGTCAAAATACTTTTAAATGATACTTATGTTTAATAATTTTTAATGATAAATACTTTTTTTAATGAGATTTCCACACAGTCTGAAAAGTATCCATTGCAGTTACATATGCAAATTTTAAAATGTTTGGATAAATATGTCTAAGCTATGCATACTAGCAAATTCTATATTATAAGTTATGGTTATATAAAAGAAGAAAATATATATAATACTTTTCTTTCCTTTCTGAAACTAATATCAAAGACCGTCATAGGTTTCCTTTTTCTTCTTCTTCTATTTCGATCTATGAAGGAAACCTATGTTTGGGTTCATAAAAAGAAAACCGAAAAATATTCTGGTTTTGATGTCAAAGGGTTCAGGAATAGATGAAAGAGGAAGCGTTATAGAGATGTACTGCTTTGATTTCTAGTATAAAATATGAGGATATGCTCGGTGATACTATTGGATAAAGTTCTTAATCTGGTATGCATCCTTACAAATGATTTTTTTTTAAAAAAAACTAACAATAAATAAATTCTAATGAGATCTATGTTCTTAAGCAGGGGTGGTCAGACTTTTCCAGGGTACGGGCTACTTTTAATTTTTTAAGGGGGTCCGGCACGTCCATAGGAGCCCATGTTAAATTGCGTAAGTTTATGTACCTTTTTCTCAGAAACTACTTACTTCTCATGAATAAAATTTTTACAGTAGGTTATGTG
Source organism: Trichonephila clavata (assembly GCA_019973975.1). NCBI lineage: Eukaryota > Metazoa > Arthropoda > Arachnida > Araneae > Nephilidae > Trichonephila > Trichonephila clavata. The sequence goes on along the minus strand of BMAO01005074.1, from coordinate 385,545 downwards.
TACTAGCAATAACACTTTAAAGAAGGTTTTTGTCTTTTTATTAAAAATGAAATTAGTTAGGAATTTTTTTAAATTATCCAATTTTTTTTACCTTAAAATTTAGTTAAAAAAATTCATATCGAAAAATGTTTGCTAGATATATCTAATTCCCTCCATTAATTAGTGTAAACATGTTAAAAGTCTGTTCACTGAAAATTTGAGGATTATATCATAAGTTGTTCTTGAGAAAAAGGTACATAAAGTGAGAAATATATTTCATTTTGAGAAAAAGGCTTCACAGTAAAAAATTGTTATTTTTTGAGAATTTACTTTGTTTTATTCTTTTCAAAAGCATATGAAGCATTTTTTACTCTCTGCTAATACAAAAAAAACTCTTCTAAAATTTTATTTTTTTTAAACAATTTTGCCTTTTTTGGGACCTTAAGATGCTTTCATTGGGCTACACGATTCCTACGTGTATCTAGTTTTTTGAAGCATGACACATAGTTATAACTTGGTTCAATATCACAATGTTTTAAGATTATTAATTTTGCTACATGACTCATACTGAACGTTACAATAGCCACATTTACTACTAATTTTAGAGTTTTTAACTCCGCAAATGTAGATCTTGGAATCCCATGACCATATGGTGTTATTAACTGACTCTTTGGGGGTTTTGGGTCTTTCCATGTAAACATTTTTCTAATAACATAGGATCCCCTAGATCTCTAAAAATTGGCTTCATTTAATTCATTATGGTGTATGTGTTTATGATCATAGTGCCTTTCGTTACATTCAGCTTCTGTCTTTTGAAACTTGCACCAAGCATTTATAATCGTAGGATACAGTTCATGTTGTGGGCCCTTGTTTGAAGACAGAAAAAGAAAGCAAACAACCCAATCAGCAGTTTTCATGCTGTGTAGATCATTGGTAATAATTCTAATAGCTATACCATTATATCTTTGAATTTTTTATATTAAAATGTCGTTTGCGACCCCTCTTAGGCTTTTTCCATCACTTAACTTTTTTTTCTCTGTTTCGCTTTTAAGATCCAAAAGCGAGTGCAGATATACTCTTTTCGATTAGCCCAATACACTCTAAATTTTCCACTTGAACATCATATGGATTTGCGCTCATCAGAAACAAATGCAAGGGAAAACACAGGTGCTTCTAGGAGAGCTCATTTGTTGCGCGTCAAGGAGTAACTTCGTTTAAAAAATAAATAAAAATACTTCTAATTATCGGATTTCCTCATATCATATAACATTTTAAAGAAAAATATTTGAATTTTTAAAAAAATATAAAAAAGTGAAAATTGGTAATTTTTTAAAAATTCATGTGCCGGACCTTCTTAAGGTATTGTGGTCCCCCTTGTGGCGTAGGTGTGGTGAGCTAAAAAAAGGTCCAGAATTTTTACTACAGCTTAATAATTGGATATGGAATATATACTAACCTACATAACTACAATAACAAAAATAAATCTTTTAAAACCGCGTTTAAAGCAAATGCAAAATACAAACAAAATAATAATAGCTAAAACATAACATCAAATGATGCATTTATTATCAATCAATTCAAAATACGTAAAAAAGAAAAATCATTTTTATCTAACGTAAGTTCTCGTAATTTTAGTCAGAAGACTTAGGTCGTAGTAAAGGTGCCCCCCCCCCTAAATATCTTGGTAGTCCACCGGTCGACTTAATGCTGATCTCTGTTTTAAAGCAATGATGTGCTTCTCTAAAATCGAAAGTATGAGGATGTGTTAACAAAAAAAAAAAAAAAAAAAAAAAAAAAAAAAAAAGATGAATTTTAGAGGAGCAATGTGATTAAGTCAAATCACCTAAGATGTGATTTAAAAGAATCATCCCTTAAATGCAAATCACAAAAGCTGTTGAAGTGAAAAAATAAGGACTTTCAATTTTATTTTTTGTAGCCTTTTATTTCTAGGTCTCAGTTTTACTTCTTGTTTTAAAGTGCAGTCGATTAAGTATTGTTTTATTGGTATATTTGTATGCTGAAAATCGGGCATTTATTTTCTTCAGTGTTTAGAAAAATATTTTGTTAATTAGAAAATAATTTTAAAATTAAAAAAAATTAAATTAATGAAAACTAAAGGTATTAGTAGAACTTAACTAAAGTTTAAAAAATTGCAAATATTTTTAAATTTTAATAAACTATTTTACATACTACGAGGGTAATTACTTTTGGTAATAGCCTTGCATTTCAACGAGGGTCTGAGATCCATTTCTGACGGAATTTCTTCGTTCACCGTAGGAGATATATTGCTCAATAGACTTAATCTTTAGCTAGTTTATTCAATCTTTGAATTTCAATAACATAACCGTAATGATCAATAACATAACGACTTAAGTAATCAATAACATTCCACATAATAAATGTTATGTGGAATCTTTCTTACACTATTAAAATCCGAAGGTAAACAAACGTGTCTATGTATGTGCGTCTATCTTCTCACGAACCGTATGACGCAGAAAGTCGCGGAAGGTACCAAAAGATCGGGAATTTTCCAGGGAAGCCGTATTGCCCATTTATATTCCGATATTGTAATTAGTTGAAAATATGTTAATTAAAAACCTTAAAATGCCTAATTGTTTTAACTCCTACCGGTTGTTTACTTGGCGGAACTTCCGTTCCGTTTCGGCCGAGCGGTGATCCGACGTTTTCGACCATCTTAAAATTGTCATCCAATTTTCGGTGGGGAAATCAGACAAAAAATAATTACAGAATCGGAAAGATCATTTATTTCGCCACTATACAGTATAATTTTTTTTGTAAAAAAACGATATTTTTTATTTTTTTCGAATTTTTTAAAATAGTGTTAAAACTGATGCGTTTTTATGAAAATTATTTCTAAATCGTTGCGTATGAATTACTTTTCGTGTTATTAAATCGATATTCTACATTAATTAACTTCAAGCCTTTCTCTTTGAGATCCATTCATTTAAAAAATAAAATGACCAAAACTTTTTTTTCTGCGATTTTTTAAATATTAGACCAAATTTTTACTCAACGTTGAATAACTTCGTTAATTATTATTATCTCACAAAACTTTTTTCCCGTGTGTAAAAAAATATTATCCGTAATCTGTACGAAGATTGAAAAAATTGCTTAAAAATTACGGATTTTAACATTTTTTTTTGTGTGATTTTCGTAAAGTACCGTTTTTGCGATCATGAAAAGTTTAAAAAAACACTGGAAAGATTTTTTGAGTTTTTTGCGCATGCGCGGTAGAATTAATGAAGGTCAATGTTAAAAAATGCATTTCTGAGATTCATTTCAAATTTTTATCAGTATCAAAATTTTTGTTCTCTTTCATACAATTTATAGTTTACTTTAAAATAATGCCTAATGTATATTTCTTTTTTTGACATAATTCCATAATAAAAACCATGATTTGCGTCAAGGTCACTTTGCGTTTGCTTTCTGTTTGGAAGACGTGAAAGGTTACAGTTGTTTTGTGTTTCGCTGACGTATTAAAAAGGGGAATTCCCTTAAATCATTTGGCGCGGGACACAACAGATAGTTTTTTTATTATTAAAGATTGTTTTATATTGAAGAACAGTGGAATATAAGAAAAATATATCATAAAAAAAGAAATATTCTGAAATATATTTTTATCACATGTATTATTTTCTTTTTGAATTTTATACTGTGAATATGTAAATAAAGGCTTATGTACATTTTAAATCAATTTTATCATAAAATAATTAATAGGTTAGTTTTGTATAAAAAACTTCGAATATTTCAAAAAATCCTCACAATTTTACTTTAAGATTTAAAATAGTAGTGAAATTTTGTAATTTGAAAAATTTCTTCACCCTGCCTACCCACTGATCTGAATTTGACTTCATTTTCAGTGTTGCCATTACTTAAGTAAACGGTATGTCACAATTAATTTGCTAAATGAACATTTTTTATCAATTTTATTATAAAATAAATAATAAGTAAGTTTTGTATCAGATATTTTTTTCCCGTCAGATACGTGTTAAAATAAATTAATTAACACAAAGGGGAGTGAAAAACTATAAAATTAAATGTTTTATCAGATAGTATTATTTTCTTTTTGAATGTTTTTTTTCAGTGAATGTAAACATATAACTTAGTGTTTTTTTAACACTTACATATGTTTAATCAAACATCCAAGCGTTACAAGAGCTATTTGGAGAATTTTTTTTATTAGTATTTATAGCTAAGGATTTAAATTCATATATTTTTTAAAATCAAAGAAATATTTCTATTATTATAAAATTAAATTAATTATTTGTTAATAAAAAGTATATCGCCTATTATTTTGGATAAAAATACGATCTAGTCCCATTTTTAAGCTAGCTGTAAGTAACAACTGATTGATTAATGAAAACCTGAAAATTATTTTAGTATTTTAGATTCCTTAAAACTATCTATTATAAAAAAAATGATGACTTTTTTTTAATTAAGCGTCAAAATAATTTTATTTTTATTGTTTAAATTTATTATTTTTTCACTAAAGCAATATTGTTTTTCAAAAGTCAGTAATAGAAATTTGAAGATAAATCTTATACCTGAGGGGAGAGTAAGGAGGAAAATAGTTCTACACTCAAAAAAGTCACTGTAACACTGTGACCTGAAAAGAAACCTGTTTGACATCAGTAAGATCTGGAAGATATTTTGAAAAAGGGTATTGTAATGACGTTAATATATATGAATTACACATATACCATGAACTTCGATAAAGGAAGGGGAATTTCCATGGAAATATGTTATGCATTCGAATATGTACGTGCAACGCCGGGTTAAATGGAAAGGAATGAAACCCGTCTCACAACGAAAAGAAGTTAACAAATTTCGAGAATGGGAAATTTAATGACATTGTTTTGGAAACGAGAAAGCCCGAGCGATGCCGGGCCATGCACTCGCATCGTACTTGTACACACACACACAGAAGTTCTGGCATCATGAGGGAAAGAGGAAGTTCTCATGGGGATTAAGTTATACACTCGGTAAAAGCCCGTGCAACGCCGGGCTTAGCGTAGGGAGGAAAACATAGAAGCCAAAGTAATTTCGAAAAAGAATATTGGTCATGCTGCTTTTGTGAAGGGAACGGAAAATTTATAAAAGTAGAGAAAGCCCGTGCAACGCCGGGCCATGAAAGCTAGTGGTTTAATATAAACCGACTTTGCCAAATAATGATTATAAGGATAATAACTTATCTTGGGATATTGGGATTCAACTGGCTTTTATAATCTGAATTTCTTCTGGTAAAGTTGCTTTGAGCTTAGTCACATTTCTGAGACATCATATAATTCCTCTACTTTTCATTACCTCTTTCTTTACAATTTTACTCCGTCTTTCCTCTTACTCTTTTAAAACATTTCTACTTCAATAGTAATGATCATTTGAATACAACACGGTTTTTTCACAAGACGATATTCTTATATCAAACATCGTAGTAAAGTAGCATGATAAAATAGTTACAAGAAATGCATGGAGAGCCTACTATAACAATTATAAAATTCGTATGAGGGAAGACTGGAGTAAGATTAAACTCCCGTACAGTTTTTTTTCAAACACCAGCTTAAAGCTTTACTAAATAAAAAAAATTAGTTAATTAAAGTTTTCCTCTAATAGTAAAGTAACCCCACAGGTTAGTTGCTGGAAATATGCGTGAGAATCCACTATAATATTTATGATTCCTTTGGGGGGGGGTAGTAAGATCAAACCCCTGCACTTCAAATACCCAGTTTTAAGCTGTTGTTTAGAATAACAAATTTCAGTTAGCCAAGGTTATCCTCTAACACTTAGTATGATATAACTACGAATTTCCAAGTATTTAACTAGATAATGTAATTGTATAACTTTTTTTATTATTTAATAATTAATAATTTATTACAAAGATTTTCAACATTTAGACTATGTTATTTCTAACTATGATCTATATACAAACGTCTTTTAAAATTCAGATCTTTCTGTAAGAGGTATCTTCTTTATCGTTTGTTATCTGTTATCTTTGTATTTATCTAAATAACATGTTTATTCATTCGAAATAAAAACGATCAATCTGGTCCTGATCTTTTCAAAAGTAAAAGCCAGAAATCCTTGCATGGTCAAGCTTTCCACTGTCCACTTGATCGTCCGAGTCATCAGTCAAGGAATGCCTTCCATTCGTTTCTGGTTTCAGAGTCCTCTATCAAACAGCTTCTTCTAGCTTTTAAGAAAGACTGTGACTATTTTATGACATTATATTTCTAAAATTTTAAGCCATCTTTAAATTGTTTTCGAATATGTGATGACATATTTAAATTCCCTACAATTATATTTAAAAATATGATGCATGTGTATTGCTATATATAGCTTAAATATCAAATTATACCTATTTGTAACAAGATACAAAATTATTTTTCACTTTTGTGATACTCGTACATTCATAAAACAATGAAAAAGGCCTAGCTGTAATGATTTGACTATTTCTTCTAATTCTTATTTAATGGTTTAGCAATTAACAGTTTAATAGCAATAGTTCTTATAAAATGTCATAATGCTAATCTTTTACTTTTTAACAATAGTAAAAAAAGTCAATATGAATTTTACTCAGTTCTTAAATTATTTGAAAAACATAACTAGTTGTGTTTCTATTTTTAAATGTTAATTTTATAATTTATTTAAAAATTAAATTATAACTTTTAAGTAAGAAAACTGAATGAATTAACTAATTCCTGACAGTTAAGGTAAAATTTGAACCACTGTCATAATTTTTGCAACTCGAATATTTAAAGAGGTTTTGCAGAAATTTTAATATGAACCTACTTCACAGCATTATATATATATATATATATATATATGCAATTAATTACAGAACGGTATGCATGAAGAAATAGAATTTTCAATAATTTTACCAAACCTTAATTAATTACTCGAATAAATTTATGCAACGCTTGACAAACACAAATTGTGATGAAAATTTATTTCATAAAAAGATAACTCTGAATAACAGGGGGGGGGGGGGACAATTTTTACATGAAAAAAATTTGTACAATGTGTTTCACTGTAAAAAACCATTTTATCATTTCCTATTTATTAAAGAATGGTGGTAATTATATATATACTTTCCTCTATTTTAAGAGATTAATCGAACCCGATGCTCAGAAATCTGCTAACAAAATTCTAATTGCATTATTACTTCTTAATGGAATGGCAACATCGCCTCCCAGTGACGTCGCTGAAGTGTGTGACGTCAGTGGATCATGCCACGTGATGCGTGAACCTGTCTCGTCGGATGCCTTCGAGCCATCAGGACCCACCTGGTCGGAAAAGTCCTGATTTCATGGCAGAACAAATCCCTAATTCTCCGGAATTTTATCCAGGAAATCCTTCAGAAACGAGGAATTATATTAGGGAATGTGTGATTTTGACAACTTCGCAAATAACAGGCGCGGGATGTTCTTTTTTTCTCTCCTTTTCTTTTCTTTTTTGTCCATCTGATTTTCTTTTCATCTCCCTTCATTTGTTTGTTTGTTTATAGAGTTTTGCTTGATCTCTGTCTCAGTGTTGTTCTTCTCATCTAATTTACAGTGGGGGATCGCTTACACGTTAGAGGCCAAATACGTCTAATCGTTCGACGACGCTTTGTTGCGCAGCTAATTCCTTTCATTTACAAGGTATGTGCCAGGTGATAAATTAAAAGGATGGTTGGGGAGAGGGGTAAAGCAATCAATAGAAAGGGTTATTTATTTTATTTACTTCGCTAATCTTTGTTGGGCTTTATTTTCTTTGGTTTCCAAGATAATTACTGCGATAAAATCGACGGGGCTCTGTTTAATGGCATGTGCAGCCAGTGTCACAAATTTAATTGCATGGCCTTGCAAGTTCCGGAATCTAAAAGAATAGTCGATTAATGTTTGAACGAGGACTTACGGACTAGTTTATAACCGGCTTTTTCTTCTAAATAGTGATTTATATACTTTGTATCACGATATATTTCAATAGAATGAAAGAGATTTCTATAGAGTTATTCGCAACTTGTGTCAAGTCAGGTTAGATAACATTGTAAGCCTATTTGCAGAACATACAAAGACACATACAGGTAATCATAAATCTCTCCTGATTTCGAAGTTCTTTTGTATAAGAACTGAGACGATACAGCAAAAGAGCACATTTGAAGGAATACAAAAACCATTCGAGTTTTATTTATATTCTTTACAAATGTTTTATGTGTGAAACATTGGTTACATGGCATACATAAATGCGATAGTTATCCTGCTACAGTCTACTACTCATCATGGTACTATCAACGTCATTGATTGTTTGTAAGACTCTTAGAGGCCCTGGGTCTCTGTGCAAAAGCAGGGACTACCTGTGATTTTTAAAAATAAGCAGCATGCATTCTCAAATACTCGTAGAAACGGTAATTTGAAACAAATAAATGTGCACTACTACAAATCTCACAAACCGGCTCGACCGATTACCGCTTTTCGACTAAATGAGTTGAATGATTATTTATGGTATTAGACCTATGTCTAGACATGGACAACGGTCATTACATAATAATATAGCCTTATCACTTTTACTAGTTGACAGGTAGTATGAAATTTCCTGGTTTTTTCTGGAGAATATGTACGGGAATAATATTTGACCATTAAAATTATCCGGATCATGATCTTATAAAGATAGAGTCGAGAATGAAGCGAGCCCCCACCAAGGGTGAGGCCCTGGGCCCAGTTGGCCCATGCCTTAAGATGTCCCTGTGTATGTTTTATCCTTTTATGTTGTTCTGCTGCATCATGAGGCAAAGAGAGTACAAAAACTTGATCTAATACAAAAGACCAAGTTTTTAGATAACACGGAGAGGACAACGCATGTTGTCAATACCGTGGAAAGAACCATGTGGAGTTAAGTGTGGCAAGAACTGTGTACTGCCATACCGATGTATGCAATGTAACCAAAGATTTACATATAGAACACCAATAAGCTATGGAAATAAACTTTAAACTGATTTTGTATTCCTAAATTTTTTTTTTTTTTTTTTGCTTTATCCATCTTAGTTTTTTTTTTTTTTTTTTACTACAACACTTTCAAACCCGGGAGGAAATTATGAATTATTCTGTATTACATAATAGGAAATGGTGCACGAAGGAGAATCAAGGAAGTGGGGTTTTTATCAATTGCCTAAAAATATTCAAATATATTAAATTTTTTAATAAGAAAATTGGCAATACGTAGGGAATTATATTCTTGCACGATTCCTTGCTTCATTTTTTTATGTTTTAATGCTATGAATCAATGTAGACATATATTTTAGCAAGATTTGTCTTATCAGCGGTGATGGTAACATATTATTCTGAACAATTCATTGTCAAAGAGTTCTTAAATGCTCAAGTACTGCTTAAAAAAAAAAGAGATGATAGAATTCTATCCATTCCATCACTTTCACTCTTTCAACTAAAAAAAGAAAGAAATCTAGAAAATGGCGGATCCGTTCTCTCCAAGCATATGGTCTGATACTTCAGTGAAAAACGGCCACACTCCCAAAATAGGCCTTTCCTCTACCAGCCTCTACGATCCAAGCCTCTTACTTAGATTTACTTCCATAAAAATCACAATTTTAGCCCCCTCATTTTTCCCTTTTTTCAGTTTGTTATTATTATTTTTTTTATTTTACACATTCCCTTGGACTTCTCGTGTGTTTCTATTGGACTCAAGTTTTTCCCTTTTTACAGCGTATATATCCGTATGTATTCAGCGTCGGCTATTCTGGAGGGACAAAACATTTTGAAATGCCATGCAATTAAATGGGGCATTATGAAGGGCAGTTTTTTTCTCCTCTCCCTATAGTATACGAACGTGCATCTTTTCGTCCAGACCGTTCTTGTGCTTTAGTAGCCATTTATGTATGTCGTAAAAGCAAATGGACCAGAAGTTCCGGAATTTACGGTATAAAGAGGAATAAAGATAGAATTGCGCAAAGGGAGGAATTCTTTTCTATTCTTGTGACTGTGTGTGTTTGGATTTTGGAATTTTTTATGGGCCTATATGTGTGACACAGAATGTATGTTGCGTCTCGAATATAATCATTTTCTTGGAAGCATTGGAAAACAATCCGAAAATGAATTGTTTAAACATTGGAAATTTCCATTACTTTTGCTTAATGCTTATTGTTATTGTTTAGGTACCACAGATGTGAAGCCTTCAAATTAAGGATATTGATTTTTCTTGTCGTTGATGTAATCATAAGCGGATTGATAAAAGTGCATTGCCATTCTTATTTAAGAATATAGAAGGCGTATTTTCATATCACGTAAAATTGGATTTGAAAAAAGTACTTTTAATTTGCTTACGATTTCCAATCACACAAGCAGCTTTGTTGCTGTGTTCTTTATCGGCCGTAGTAAAAAATATTCAAATAAAAATGCAATTAAGAAATTGCATTTTAATTAATTTACAAGAAATAAATATAGTAGTTATTATATAGAAATAAATATAAAAAATTAAGTTTAGTTCAATAAAATGACTTTAAAAGTTTTCATTATGGGTATATTAATAAATAATACAGAAGAAATAAAGCTCTATTTTTGCATTATCGAAATTGTTCTCTATATTTTAGAGATGTCTTATACTTAAGGAATGAAAAAGCAATATATGATAAAGTGAATATGATTAAGTTCAGGTGACCGTGGTAGCCTAGTGGTCACGAACTCGTGGCCGGCCTTGTGGAGTCACAGGTTCGAGTCCTGAAGCTATTGAAGACTCGTCGTGTAGAGGAGCTGATGCACGTTAAATATATCATGGCTTAAAGTCATCCTATTGGTGTGGTATGTAAGTTTGAAGAGAGATGTCAGCTCGCGTGTAGTCTTCCTCATTTGACCGAGATTCAAAATTACGAAGTTCATAGCCAACAGCCCTCTTGTTACTGTATAGTGCGAAGTAAAGATACTCTTTTACTCAATAATAAACAGACTTTGTTCTGATATTTACATAACAAGAGTTTAAAATTAAACATTTCATATACATCGATGAAATTTGATGTGGAAGATTTCTATCGGTACTGATGACGTTATGGTAATTATATATGCGTGCAAAAGTTTTAGAATAAAATTCAATAAGTACCAGTATAGAGTATAACGACAAGCGGGAAATAATAATGTTTGTGTATTATATATATGTGACCTCATTTCGGAAGAGTAAATAAATATTTAGCAATCAAAAATTCATCCCCATTAAATTATTTGATGAAAATTACATAAAAGATATCTTATATTTCGGAATAACGTTCTATGTAATTAGCATAACAAATGTGGGGCGATTCTAATATAAATTCTGAAATATTATTTTAAAAATGCATTTCTCATTTAAAAACGATGATACAACCCGTACCGCATTCGTCTGTATTTTTAAATTCAAATTCTAAGTTCATAATAATTTTTTTTAAAGTTGTGGAAATTTTTTAACGTTTATTGATATAACATAATTTCTACTGAAGCGGAATATTCGTAATGATTTTTTTCAATTTCTACTACATGTTTCCTCTCTCCCTGTATATATATTATATTTTTATACATGTACTTGCTTAAATTTTCAATCGTTATAAAATACTTTCTATTCATCCATTCAAGTTCAAATACATTTTTTAAACTTGTAGTGGATGACACTTGACGTTAATAAAGTTTTTTTCAAATATTTATTCATTAATTAAATCAAAAAATGAAAAAAGTTACAAAAATAATAGTCTAACAGCATATATAGAAAGAAAAATCGTTCGATGTGTCCCTGTAGTGCAATGGATAGTGTGTTGAACTTCTAATCCAAAGGTCGCGGGGTCGAATCCCACCTGTAATGGCCTAAATTCTGAGATTGTGATTTCTTTTTTACTATACTATTTTATTAGAATAATTAAATTTAATTAATGAGTAAATAGTAACAAAAAATAGTCCAACACCATAAAAAGAAAGGAAAATGTGGAAAATTGCAAGAAAAATCTCTTTCTATTTTGTTACGAAATATTGAGATTCTGTCCTATGTATATACATATTTATATTAATTGTAACTATTTAATAAAAAGTAACTAAACTAAAAAAAAAATTCTTTGTTGACCTAAGTACGAATTAACTTAAATTTTTCTTCATATTACTTCCTCATGAATCACTTTTACCTACATAGACCTTGAGTTTTTCTTTTACCCTTCATAAACTGAATATCGCTTTCTTCTTAACTGTAATAATGGTGGAAAAACTACAACTTTTACTTCTCAAGATAAAAAAAATAAATCATAATTCAATTTCCACGGGGTGAGAAAAGTTACTGATTCAAGATATCGCCTACTGTGACTTAAAATGCTTTTAACACCTGTGCACACACATTTCTTCTCAAAAGCCCTCAAGTAGTTCCTAATCGCTTCATAGAATGATGCAGAAACAGATTTTCACACCCATTGTGCATTGATTTCCGAAGAAAAGTCATGTGTACCTGCAAGTGAATGTCCCGACAATCGTAAGAAATAGCTGAAGGTTGATTCATTTCCGCAACTTCTCTTCACTTCGGGGAGCAATCGAGAGAACTTGTGACTTTCTCTGCTCCCACACCACAAAAAAAGAATCTTTTGCAAAAACCGAACCTATTCACCAACGCAGCAGAAATAAGCTTGATTTCTGCGAACGAATCCTCCATGTATATACAGATATGTTCATTATATAATAATCGCTTTCAACTTCGTCCCTGCGTGGTGGCAGACCCTTGGCATTCTTTTTTTTGGCCTCTTCATTCTTACTTGGAGGAGAATTACCTCAACTAGTGATCCAGGGGTGGTCCTAGGGCTTCCCAGACCCCTAAAAAAGCACGATTGAAAAAGTCTTTTGTATTACGAACTGTGGTGTCCCCGTCAGGTAGTTCATTTAAACGAACACTGAAAGTTCAAAGTTCCTTTGCCTACCTGTTGTGGCCATGTATAACAGCCTACGGTTTCTCTGATTAAAAGTTCAACGGTTCTTTGTGAGTGGGAACATACCGAAAAGTGAGCTATGTACCTTTATTATCATTATTATCGTTACCTAGTAGGGATTATGGACACCGTTAGGATTTTTGTATTGTAGGAGACTTCATTATTGGATTATAGACGACCTTCCCTCAATTGTGTGCTTGTGGAAATCACGTGTGGAGTGGCTGGAAGAAAGGTCTTTTAACGTTGGCCACCCGTTTAGTGTTATTGAATTATGGAATGTGTGGTTTTTAATCGAATACCTAGATTTTTTTGACTTCTTCAGAAAAGAAAGACATTCCATGGTTTTTGGAAGAGTAATTTTTTTTCGTTTATATATTTTGTAAAATTTTTTAGTGTATTTGTAAAGTCAAGGTTCCATTTTTGCAGGTGGTTGATTTATTATTAAAAAAATATTCAGAGACTTATTGAAAGTAAAGTTGTTCTAGAAAAGAAATATGATTCGATTACAAAATCTACGCAACGAATTTCAATATAATATTTAAAATGTAAAGGAAATTTAAAAAATAAGATTTGAAAAAATATTCGAAAGTTTAAATAAATTCGGACTGTTTTATACTTACAAATATTTTTCTATGATCTTAATTAATATTTATATAAATAATTGTATGAATGTATTAATTAATAGATCTATAAGGTTGTTCTGTTAAATAAAATGTAGCTGTAAGAGGAAAATTGAATATTTTTTCACAATAGTTTAATGGTTAAGTGTTTTACAACAATCAAAGTTTGCTTGTAAAAAAATTCTATAACTAAGGTTTTTATGTGATGAAGAAGGTTTGTCACACTATGATGCATTTCGTATCTTTGAAATATTACTTAGTAATAAAAAATAACACCGGGCAACAAAAAAGAAAAGCTTTTTTGTCTCAGAAAGAAAAATATGTGATTCTGATAGCATTTCTTCTTCTGAATTCAAATACGATATCGATTTTTCTTCATCACGCAAGGTTTTCGAGAGATAGGCATTTGTAATTTGAAACACTTTAATATTTTCTACATTCTTAAGTACACAATATTCGAACATTCGGACTCACCTAGAAATTAAGAAATCCCGATTTTCTTTTATATTTCGCCTGTGGAGTATCCTCTTGATGGTCCAGCAATAATAGGTCAGCATAGTAGCATTCTATTTGCCTTGATATCTCTTTTCTATCGCTGAAATCTCCTGATGAAAGCGTTCCCTGTGCTCATCGCTCACTGCACCAAGACTTTCGGGAAGAAATCTAAGTGCGAGTGCAGGAAGTGTATTTTTAAGGACATAATACAGCCCAAATTTTTATAAGATGTTATAAGATCATGAACAATATCACGGTAATTTTCAGCCTTTAGATTTCCCAAAAAACGGTGAGTTACATTTTTGAATATGCTTGCCAAGTTGCTTTCTCCAGTGGATTTAATAGTTCCTCAAACTTCTCATCATGCATTAGTGATCGTATTCGTGGATCTACAAATGTCCCTTCTCTAATTTTTGCTTCACTAATTTTAGGAAACGTCTCTTTTAAGTACATGAAACCAGGAGTACTTTCACGAAATTCTTCATTAATCCTAGTTTGATATGTAACGGAGGTAGATACACATTTTTAGGATTACGCAATGCGTCATGTTTCACATTTTTTTTCTGTCCAGGAATGAATGATTCGCGTTTAGGCCATTCTTTTCTGATGTAATGGTTTTCTCTGTTCCTGCTATCCCAAAGACACAAAAAACAACAGTACTTTGTGTAACCAAGCTGCAGACCAAGAATAAGTGCAATTACCTTCAAATAACCACAAATATTTCATTCATACACTGAATATTGAAGCCAATATAAATTGAAAGTTTTCATAAGTTTATTTCATACTACCAGAGTGAGCCATAGGAATTGATGGGAATTTATTTCCCTTATGCAGAAGAACTGTCTGTGCCTGTCTGTTGTGTCTGGTGCCAAAGTGTCTGTACATGTCTGAACTTGCACAACAGTAGCAATGATACCATTTGAGTTAGCTCATTTGGTTCCATCACATTTACAATGCTCTAGGAGTTTTTATTTTGCAATGGACAAATGTCGTTTATTAAAAAAATATTTAAATACATTAATTGAAATTTTAAAATTAAAAAAACCCGTGGGCGATGGAGAAATTTCGAATGCATATTTGAAAACACGATAAAAAACTGCATTAAGTACAACTATGGTACTCATGAGACAAAAATCATGTTGACCAGTGTAATTTACAAAAAGTTATCTAAATATGAATATTTATTCATCATGCTAAAAAGGCTGTTTATAAGCATTCACAAACATACTGTAGTAAAAAAGAAAAAAAGCATAGTAATAATGTTATTTAGGTTGAATTCTTACAATTCTAAATACTCGTATATAATTCATATAATGTATTTTTTAAAATAAAAGTTCCAGTTTTAAAAAGAAAAGCAGTTTACTTATTATATTCATAATTAATAACTGTACTTTTTGATATAATACAAAGCATAAAAACACTTTTTGCTTAACTCTTTAGTCTCAAGATTCTATAAATATTAATTTCTGTAATATGATTTTATTTTTAAAACAATTTTTACTAATACAAAGAATTATTATTTGTTAAAAACTGCTAATACTTTTTTCGTGAGTCACTAACTTGTCTTTTTTTTCCTTTTAGGTAATGGCATCACAGTTGAAAGACATCATTATATTTTGCTTGCTTTAGATTTCTTCTTTTTGATAGATTAATATACCATAACCCAGAAAACACAGTGATAAGGAGATATTATTGAGCCCTACCACTTTAAAGGCTTTTCTTTTCCTCCATTACCCACAGGATTAATTTATCATTTTCTAAATAAGCCCAACGGGGAATGTGGAGAAGTAAATAGAAGAACAATCAAGTCCTTTAAGTGCTTTTTTTACCCACTTCTACCAACACTTGCTTCTTAAACTAACTTTTGAGCCTATCGCACCTTTTCCAGAACGAATGGATCAAGTTTTATGTCACTGTTGCGTAAGAACTTAAAAGTTTCGTCAACTAACTGTCAAACAATTTGTCTTCCGCGGGCTCTTAGTAGCCTTTCCAATCTTAAGCCCCCGCAATTTCTTTTCCCTCCCCATCCTAATTCTCCATCCACATGATTGGTACAACCTCAGCGAAGTAACTTTGTTACCAACGAACTCAGTACCTTAACGTTTTTTTCCCTCCTTATTTCTTGTCGTTTTCTTTTTGGAGAAGACGTTCCTTGGTAGAAGGTTCTGTTCGTTTTGCGTTGTCAACTTCTCCCTCCCCTCGACTTCAGGAAAGAGGGGGGGGAGCGTGAGTGGATGGTAGGGGGAGGCAAAAGAATTACCTCCCCCCTCCCGACTGGTGTTGGGGTCTTAATTAAGGTCTGTCTTTACGGTTGGATGATACGCAGGACAGTTAACGAGTCCTAATTTCCTCGCTGGGCTCGACAGACAACCAGGACTGGCTTCGCAACGTACTGACCTAATGGGACTTCCATCAGAAAATGTCCGTCTGTACCGTTGCCTTTATGTATGTGTGTGTGTGCCTGACTGTCGAGGGAACACGTTAAGGCCAAGTGACATCGACGCAAAGTACGAAGTTGTTTTAATGATTCTTACCTGATGATTATGTGATGTTGTTCTGCTGCTCCTCATGAATACAGATTAGTTCCGGACGGATAATAATTACCACTGCCATATTGAACACGTAAATCATTAATAAAATTTTAAAAGTTTTCGAACATTTCATTCAGAGGGGAAAAATGCAATGAGGAAGTTATACCATTGGTGAAGGGCAAAAGCGATGTTATCTAAATTGAAGCTTCCTAATATCTGTTATCTCTTGCGGTTGGACCTCTTTTCACGCCTGGGGACTCTTCGCTCGTTTGCGGAGAATTTTAATGTAACGTAAGGCTTACGATCTTATCAGGATGCGTAGTCTAATGTGTCGTTACTGTCTCTTCATATTTTAATGAGAGATATAGCAATATCGTTCATTACCGAAGACATTATAATCTCTTAAAAGAGTTATGTACATCATATAATATTATTATAAATATAACAATGTAGTATTCTGTTACAAAATCAAATATTTCATAGTAATACTGTGGAAAAAATGCGTAGTAATTTTCCCATGGTACATAAATCCAAACTGTGATTACATAATTTCTGCAGTAATTGTTATGTACAGTGCAGTGTAGTTTTAAAATTTGAGTCGATTTGATTTGAAATGTAATATTTCCTGTCGTTTATTTCCATGTTTTGTATCATATTGCTATATATTGATGTGTTTCATATGTATATCACACTGTAGATTGGTATTTCAGTTATAAAACATAAATAAATCTGAAAAAAAGAAGAGGAAGAGAAAAAACAAAATAAATAAACAAAAATAATGAATAAAATTGTAATATCTTTAGACGTTTTTCGAGAGAATAACAGCATTTCTAGACACACACACGAAAGTAAAAATACAACATTTTCTGCAAATATGCATATAATCATAAAGGTTGTTTTAAAAAATAATGGGCAATTTTATAAGTGAATGAATTATCTTCCCACGAATATATTTTCTTTTAAAAACACATTTATGTGACTATTTTAATTTTTCGTAGAATTGTAACGTTTTTGATATTACGAGCTACGTATTTTCATTTGTGTATCAAGTGAAATAAAAATAATAATGGATTAGAAATCACTCTGTAGGAAAAAGGGCTTTAAAATAGAATTTATAGAGCATGATCAAAATAATGTGTTGACGAACAGCTCAAATGAATATATAGATGTTATTTGCATACGAGGGAAATGTCTAAGAGCCGCATGTGTGATAAATAGCAGTTCTCTGATTTTCTAAAATGCTTCCAAACTAAGCATTGATACGAATTCATTTTCCCATCTTCCCCTTTTTCCCCTTTTTGTTCCTTCTTGTACTGAAAACTCATTTGTAAAAAAAAATTAGCAATACAGCAACATTGTTTATATAAAAGGATGTTATTGTTACTTGCCCTTTTATAGTACAGGAAGTTTCTAAATTGAATTCCAAAATCTGTCATTTTAATTAAGGAATTTTTTGCCCTTTTTTTTTAAAAAATGTAGAGAAAACCGGGATCAAGTTGATGATGTCGACACTTAACAAATATTCATGAATTCAACTTCGTGTTAAATTATTTTTATCGAGTATATTATCAAAACTGACTTTTTTTAAAATTTTAATATAATCAACATTTTTTTTTTTGCCATTTCAAATAAGAAATGCAAACAGGGCAGGATGACTATTATGGTAAAAGTTCAATACATTTTTTATTATTGGTGAATGAGATATAAGATATATCGTACATTAATTAATTAATTTTTTTCTAGTATTTTTTCTTGAATTTTACTTTTGTAAAGGGTCATCGTGTATAAAAATTTAATTCTTAGCAAATTAATAGTTTGATTCAAAAAATCAGTGTTTTATTAACAAAAACTCGTACAAAATTGTTTCCTTCAAAGTGTGAGTAATCCTTGTGCAAATTTTACAGCACTTTCTCTAGTCTTCTGATAGAGTTAACAAAGGTCTGAAACATAACACTGCATTTCACTTTCGGTTTGACCGAACACAATCTTTGGTTTTTGTTGTAGGCAAATCATTTTTGCACACAAGAGAATCATAAAACTCTATATCTTATATTCTTCGAATCTATTAAATATATAATCAATTATAGTTACTTTGAATTAAGAGGTTTCAATGAATCACCGATCATTTCGTTATTTATGACTGGCGCTGTCTGAATGATCATGAAATTGCCTCAAGCATGGCTAAAATAGATCTTTAAAGGTTCCAAACAAAAAATACACAACAAAATTAATGAAAAACAAAAGAAAAAAAACATGCACACACAAAACTGTTGAAAGTGCTTGGAGGAACACCGACATGGCCCGACTGGCAATGTTTAAAAAAACCTTTGATTTTGCAATAGGACCAACAAAAAAACAAAACTAAACTAAACAGTTATAAGATAAAAATAGATTGCCTAATATTGTCACGTATAACAAAGAGAATAATAATTTTTCTTACCAGTTAGTCTACATTAGTCAGAAATCTTATGTTAAAAGCCTTGAAAATTATAACACAGATAAAATACACAAGCAATATTTAACAAATGATAATACGGTAGTAGAGGCTTCACTGTACCAGTTCATAATATCCAGCTATGTGGAAAGTTATTACTAGTATCAGTCGCGCACAAGGATATCTTAAGACTCTTTCAGGCCCTGGACTGAGAGAAATCTTGAGATTTTTCGAGGCACTGGGCCTTTATGCAAAAGTATTCCCTACCTGAGATCTTTAAAATTATACAGCATGTATTGTCAAATACTCGTTCAAACGATAATTTGAAAAAAATAAATGTGCACGACTCACAGTCTCAAAAATCTAGGCACAAACCGGATCAACAGATGGCTGTATTTCAACTAAATGAGTTGAATGATTCTTTATGGTATCAGGCCTAGGCCTAGACATGGACAACGGTCATCACATAATAATACAGCCTTACCACTTTTACCAGTTGACAGGCAGTATGAAATTCCCTGTTTTTTTGGAGAATATGTACGGGGATAATATTTGACCATTAAAATGATCCGGATCATGATTTTATTAAGACAGAGTTGAAAACGAAACGAGGCTCCCACCGAGGATGAGGCCCTATTGGCCCATGCCTTAAGACGTTCCTGGTCGCGCACACAGAAGGTTTTTAAGGAAAGGGGGGTCAAAAACTCACCATTCTCGTAACTAACTCCAATATGTCACTCAACATATTCTTATGATTTTGTCGATTTTCGGGAACAAAAAACAGTACAAAATTAATTATTGTATAATTAATTAACATTAATTAATAAAATGAATTATTAATAACAAATACTTAGTTAAATTTTACCTACTATATACGTAGGATTATAATCAATAAAAAAAAAAAGGGGGCTTGGAGGGACCCGGGGACTTTCTCCTTGTGTGCGCCACTGAACTAGTATGCGTAAGTTGCAATGCTATTTTAGTACTCTTAACTTAAACTTAACCAGCCTTGAATTTGCCTCGATATTTTTCCTTATTCTAATTAGCTACAGGCAATGTGCATGAATATATATCAAAGGCAAATTAATTAGAAAATAAATATAATGTCAAGCATTTTAATTACAATTAGACACTTTTCAAAAAAAAGTGTGTTTGATATTTTTTTCATGAAATTAATAAAAAAGAAAAGCTATGCAAGTTTTAAAATAATGGATGAATTTATATCTAAAAAAAGAAAAAAAACCGAGCTTCATAGAAAGAAGCAGTGGACCGCTCATCTTCAAAGCAATGCCAGATAATATTTTTCGCGCTTGATTCATAATGTATCATTTCGATTTATAACGTTGCAGAGCCTTCTGTTATTTTATCTGAGTTTTTGATAATACCATGACAGATTGCTAAAATATATTTTTGTTCATTTTCCTTAAAGTTTTTTAGAACATTTTAAAATTTTAGCTAGTAAAAAATTTATAAGACGCAAATATTTTAGTTGCACATTTAAAAGTTAAAAATCAGATTAGTCTTAATACCTTGAGTTTCTCAAGACCAGTGGCGCACAAAAGAGGGTGTCCTCGGGTTCGGGACCCCCTTCCCTTGATTTTTTTCGGTTGATTATAATCCTATGAATATAGTACATAAAATTTAATTAAATATTTATTATTAATAATTAATTTTATTAATTAATGCCAATTATTCATTCAATAATTAATTTTTTACTGGTTTTTGTTCCCGAAAATCGACAAAATCACAGGAATATGTTGGACGGCGTTTTAGAGTATGATACGAGAATACTGGACTTTCTACCCTGGATCCCCAGCCACCCCCCCCCCCTTGAAAAATGTTGCTAAATGCTACTGCTCAAGACAGTTGTTTAATTATGTAACAAAATAATAATGGAATCATTTAGTATCTTCTTAATTATTATCGATTAATAATACTTACTATAAATGATGTAAGTATTATTAATCAATGGTAGAAAAGACAGATTCTTCAACAAAAACGCATCTCAACTATATAATGTAGTAAAATTAAAAAACGTCTAAAAAATTAATAATTTATTTAAATTTTTTTTATTTTTAAATTTATTAATATGTATCTTTCACATATTTTGTAGGTACTCTCACATTTCTGTAAAATAAAAATACATTAATGTAATACACTCTTATACCTTTGAGTTAAGCAACTTGTATTTTAAATGAAAATTAAATTTTGTAAGATTATAAATCAGAGATCCTAAATTTGGTAAAAAAAAAAGTATTTTATATCTTTATTACACTCTGCTTGAAGTTATTTCATAAACATTTACAAATTTCTTCATCCTGTGCTTTTTAAAGGTTTATTTTAAAGCTTGTGAGAAAATTAAGAAATAAAAGAAAAATTAATGAGTGTTTCTAAACACAATAAGCTCGTTTCTAAAATAAGTGGATACTAAATTATTTTAGATTTCTATTACACTTCTATATCAAGTGCTGTTGATTGACAATTGAATTCAACTCTAATCGTGAGAAAGGAAACTGCGGAGATTATTTCAATTTTTTCTCAAGAGATGGCGCAAAAAGCCTACATATCAAAATTCGTTCTTTCATGGAGAAACCTATTTTTATCGCTTTCTTTGAGCATGTAAACAAATAAAACAGTTCTTTCGTAATAAATGCAAAAATGTGCATTTTCATTTTTGTTGTTTTTTTCAATCAATATAGCGCAATGATAATTGTAAAAGGAATAGTGAAAAATTGTAAAAGTGCATAATTTTAACTTTTATCCTTTTTATTCAACATAGCACAAAGTACATAAGTTAAGCAGTATTTTCATAATAATTGTAACGCATTGCATACTTACTTTTACTTTTAAAATTCAGTCGTGAAAAAAAAGTTCGATGTGTATCATTAAACCACATTGTTTCTCTTGTTGTATGCATACTTGGGTCCGTTTATATGGAGAGGGGAAAAATTATTGTTATATTATAATCAGAACCTACCTATATACATGTGGAAAAGATGTTCTATGGCAAGGGTCGGCAAACCACCGCTCGCGAGCCGCGTATGGCTCTTTACCAGATGGTTGCAGCTCTTTGAACTAGCTATATGAATTATTAAAAAAAAATATTATATACTAAAAAATATTGTTTTCCTTTATGTCTATCGACTCTGAAAATGTTCACCTTATTTGAATCTACAATTAAACATTTGACTGGCTTAAAATTTCTGTAAAATTGTTTCCACTAGCGTGTATTTATCCTTGGCAGCATTTTGGGGTCCGGGCCCTCCTCCGAGAATATGATTATTTTCTTGATTGATTGATCCTCTGAAAATAGTACATTGAAGTATTTGTTATTAATAATTGTTTATTAATTATTATAATTATTTATTCAATGATTAGTTTTACTTCTTTTTGTTTCCGAAAATTGACAAAATCAAAGGGATATGTTGGGCGGCGTATTGGGCATAACACAGAATAATGGACTCAATCTGGACCCCCTCTTGAAAAATTAAATTTATTTCTAAAGCAGTAAAGTGTAATTTATTGGTGAAGTACCACCAGGGAATGCTGCTAAGTATTTGTTGTTTCTTATGCCACCTGATCTGTGCGTCAGATTCGACCACAGGAAGTCCTCATGGCAAGGGGCTAGATGTATGCCTGTCGTTGGCCGTAGCTTTGAGCACCTTACAGGTACGATTACGATTAGACTCGGTTCTACCCCAATTTTGAGAAAACACAGCCCAGGGGAGGTCAGGCCTCCCTTCTCATTCCCTTCCACCAACCTCACGGGGACCTTGGCTCTGACTATTTAACGTATCTCCATGCCACCAAAGGCACTATACATTTACAAACCTCCATGCCTTCTCAGTTCAGACAGGCTCTACAGCACAGCAGTCAGCGTCTCTAACCACTAAACCAGATGGGCGACACTCCTCTAAGTGATTTCCAGTAATGTTTCCTTGTTGTATGCAAAGATAAGGCTTATGATTGTGAGAAGACACACACACATAAATTCATACAAAGTGGGAAAAATACGTTCCATATTCTGTGATATGCTTAAGGGTCAATAAAAACATAGTTGAAATGATTTTTATATGCATGAACAATAAAAACTTTAATTATTGGTGTAAGCATAAAATTTCACGATCAAGTTCTTGAGTATTTATTTTTCCCGACGCTTGAAAATTTAACTGCCAACATTATATTTTGTCAGTGGTTATTTTCTTGCATTGAGCCATAGAAGGAAAAATATCTTTAATAGTTCTTAGTTTTGAAAGGGATTGTGAAATTATTACTTGGTGTAAAGCTTTACTTAAATATAAAAAAATTTTAATTGTGAAGCACAAAAAAGTTTTAATGCTACCACCCTCCTGCACACCTGTATCTGGCTCTTGGTAAAAATGTCTCTTTGACATCTTAGCTATCTTGTTTCACTTTCAACTTGACTCTTATTTTCGAAATTTTTCCGACCACTGTTATATGTATGAGAATTAGGAGAGTAATATTTTAAAAAACTGTTTCAAATTTAATGTGCCACCAAAAGATGAATTTTCAGAAAAATGGAAAATATTTGATGTAGTTTAATTTTATTATATTATTTTCCTTCAAAGTAGTGAAAACTGTGTGATAGTGATATTAATCACAGCAATTTAAGCTAATTTCAGGCCCTGGGCGCAGAAGATCTACAGGCTCCCTTGGCACTGGAGGATCGAAATTTATAACCAGGAAATTTGGTTAAATCCAGCTTATCCGGGCCTTTCTGGGCTGTTCCGGGCCCTGGGGCCCTAGGTGCCCACCCAAACCACTGGATAAAACCAGCGTTATTATTAATAGTATATAATATACATTTGCAACAGCATTCCTTAGCTCTCTCTTTCCCCGCAGTCCGATCCTTACTGTTTTTCGTCTTCCGCTTTATCACGAGCCTGTTATTTTTTAAAAAAATTAATACTAAACAAAGTGTTAAATACCCCTGATGTTTTTCTTCTTGCAGCTATTAAGTATGCATCCTCTCATCGAAATAAATGTTAAAATTCTTAAAAAATGCTGTTTCACTATGATAAAAACTACTTTGATTTTTATCAAAGCTCAAACCATCTAAGCCCCTTCCCTTATGGCAGTAAACATAAAATTTAATCTTTTTATTTTCCTTCATCTATAAATCAGAGCACATCTTTCCCGAATGGTAGGCTTTGAAGTTATGAAAAAAACCTTTTCGATTCACCCTAATATTTTTCCTATAAAAATTATCTTTCCATAAAACATAAATTTTAGTAATTATAATAAAAAGTATTTCACAATATTTTAACTCTATACGTGGGGTATCCATCTTAAAAAACATAAAATATTTCAAGGTTCATTACAAAGGAAATTGCATGATAAAAGGAAATATGTCCTTTTTTTCATATATAATTTTTAATTTTAAGAAACTGTCACATTCATGGTGATCATTTAATTAAGAAACAATCACATTGATCATTGATAATTATGTACTTTAATAAAAGAAAACATTTCTGATATTAAAATATTTATTTTTCTTAACTGCTTGTTATAGATCCAAGAACAAGCGAATAAACATCATAAAATTACTTTTATTTTTATGAATAAAATTTCTTCTGCATTAAAATTCACATATTTCCTTTTTTTTAGATTTAATTACTTTTGGCCCCTTTCCATAAAATCTTTCATTCAAATATTTACTTATAAACTAAACACAAGGCGCGCAGCCTATAAGGGGCAAAACCTACTGTATATCTCAGTTTTCTGACCTGGGCACTGGTGCATGAGTGGGGATGTACTGATCAGGTGTTCAGTGAAACTCCGGTGCTCGCCCTCAAACAAGCTTGTACTCATTTATCGACTCACTGGAGGATGAAAGGTCAGGTCGACCTTGCTAACACAGGTTTGAACATCAGTTCTGTATGTGGTAGACACAATATGCGACCATTCAAGCAAATGTTACTTATACCAATATACCAGAAAATTTAAGGCTAAAAATAAGTAATGTTTTCAAGAACGTTTCCATTGTACTGAAATTTATATTTTTGTGAGAAATCACCAGTTAGTTCTTTGGATTTCAAAGCACAACGAGTGCTATTAGGGATGAACCACGTAATTTTGATCCACTGTCAAGTGACGAGGGCTACACTGATCACAGAATCACTCTTTAAACCACATCGCCATCGTGAAATTTGGCCATCGACATTTTAACGTCCAACAGGCGACACCAGGACTTGCCCCCATGAGCTACGACTATGACGTAGAAATTAGGAGAGAAAGAGATTTAAAGTAAAAACTTAGAATTAAAGCATAATATTACATAACTTTTGATTGCCAAAGTATTTCTAATTTAGCTAGAACAAAAATTAAAATTGCTTTAAAAACAGAAAATTTAGTATTTTTTCCCCATCAAAAATTAAAAATAAGATTTTTGACCGATTACCATAAGGTGATTTGAAAAATTACTTAAAATATTTTTCATGATTCGGACATCAGTTACATTTCTGAAATAAAAAAAGTTTCATTAACTATTCGCTTTCAAATGTGCGTAAATTCAATGATTTTTAAAATATTTTATCTTTTAAAGCTATCTAAAATTCTACTTTTCAATCAGATTAAATTTTAAAAGAAAATTTTTAAAAATTTTTTTAAAAAAATTAAAGATAATTAATTTTCTTTATTATTATTATTTTTCTTTTTTATCGTATTATTTGTACTTAAAAATAATTTGAAAGTCCTATAAAATTCAAAAGTATCAAATTATTTTTTTATTTAAAAAAAGAACGGAAAATATTCTTTTAAAGAAAAGTTTTTATGTTTAATAAATTTTTTATGATTTTTCTTTCTTTCTTGTAAGTAAATGTACCAGTGGCGCACACAAGAAGGGTGTCCTGGGAATCCCCCCAAAGCCGTTGAGTTTTCGATTGATGATAATCCTATATAAAGGAAAATTTAATTAAGCACTTATAATTAACAATTTATTTAATTAATTAATGCTAATTCTTAATTCAATAATTTATTTTTACTATTTTTAACAAAATCAACGAAATGAAGAATCAATTTGTGTTGTCTTGAGGTAGAGGATACGAGTCGGGGGACTTTCAATCATGAACTCCCCCCTTCAAAAAATTTTCTGTGCGCTTTTGAAATGTAATCCTTAATACAATTTCCGCGGATACTTCAATATATTTTGAAAAATAAAAATAGATATAAATACTCAATTTTTTTACCAATCTCCCGTTGTTGTTTCGAATATCTAGTTGGATTATCTAGGACTAGACCACACACATCACTGTCTACATACTTCCAAAAATTCCAAGAATAAAGCGGTTTACAAATTTACCTCGTCAAGTTAAGGCAAAGCATAACCAAAATGTGCTCCAGGTGATGCCCTGAGCAACGTACACTTCATGTGACTCTAAAACATTTAACCTCTGTTAAAAGGTGAGGGATTTCAAGTATCCACCGGCAAATCGAGATATGCAAATCTGCTGGGCTCTATGACCTTCAAAGAGTAGGGCACCACCAGGGCGCTTTCGTGGGTACCAGACATGTTCAGGAGGAATTAACTCTCCAAAGATTTCTTTGCGTTTTCTTACTATCGTAGAACACCTCGCTGAAAGTAGAATGCATATCAGACTGGGATTATCCAAAAAGGTAGACTTTGCCAGTGAGTCTGCTATCTCGTTGCCAATAATTCCGACATGGGACGGAATCTATTGAACATGGATTTCAAAGTTTGCAGATAATTTGTCACCAGACCTTAAAGATAGATCAGAGTTCTGACTTTTCATTTCATAGACCCTTTGCCATGTTTTCAGTATAGGGTGAGCCCTACTTGCCTCAACAATGAATGTTTGCAAATTTATCAACAAATGTCTTTGACAGCTGGTATAGAGACCTATACTTTAAAATATTTCAATTTCTAACTGTAGTGATGTATGGTGTTTAAAACCTAAGACACATGTTAATTAATTAAATTAAAATTTAATTAGTAAATAACTGTTACATAAACAAACAAAGAAACAAGGTTTTAATGGAAGAGATGAATCTGGTGCTTCTAAAATAGCTCTGATATCCATTTCTAAATTTTGCTAAGCTTTTCTTGATTATATTGACCAGTTCCTTTAGTAATATGGCATCTGGTTTTCAATGTGACCATATTAATTAATTGCCTACTGTGGTATTACTGAATATATAGTCAAAGTATTCTCAGAGCCCAGTTCAAAATCTGAGTAAAGGAATTTAAATGTTAGCGTAGGTTAAAATGTCCT
The DNA here is from genome assembly GCA_019973975.1 of Trichonephila clavata. Taxonomy (NCBI): domain Eukaryota; kingdom Metazoa; phylum Arthropoda; class Arachnida; order Araneae; family Nephilidae; genus Trichonephila; species Trichonephila clavata. The sequence continues at coordinate 358,303 of BMAO01005074.1, read as the reverse complement.
TTCCTGTACAAAGCAGTTATGGGGACAAATTAACTAGGAAAATTGGGACTTCAATATACTCCTTAGCTTAATTATGACAAGAAACGCTTAAGTAGGGTCATTGTAACTGCAATTTAACTTCATTAAGTTAAGAATAAATCTATTAAACAAGTAACTCTGTTTTCCACTTGATTGAATTTTTAAAATTAAAGTCATGATCTAGTTGAATGAGAATTACTATCGTAGATCCCATTTTACACCTCATGGAACCCCCAAATTATTTTTTCGCTGACGTGGACCCCCTGCATGTTGTCATAGACCCCTTGGGGTCTATATAGACCACTTTGGGAATCACTGAGATAGATATTCCTACCCTGCCTACTTAAATGTTGGATAGAAGAACGGCTATCAGTCAATATTCAAATGCTTTTAAAATCAAGTTCAGCAAGACTGTCAACATAGTTAAGTCCCTATTGCTATTGAAAATAGCAATTAGTTCTGATCTGAAAATGGAACAAGAGTTAGAATCTATGCATTAGAGACTGACCAATCAGCTTAAAAGTATTATTAAAATGTTGCATTACATGTAATTTCGTTACCAATGTTTTGTCTTGTACTACACAGCTATTACATTTCATAATTATAAACCAGTGCTTCTCAAAGTTTCAATATTAGCGACCCAATATTCAATCATAATTTTCATCGTGCCCCCCTCATACAATGGCAATTTATTGAATTCAATGATACTATACTTTGACGCTAAAACTACGATATGACCTAAACCTCTTAAGTGCCTCCGGCGTATATAAACGTCTCGCTCAGTCAAAGCGTTAATTACCCCTGACATATATATACGTCTTTCAGAAATACGATCTTTTCTCTACACTGCTATCCAAAAATTTATTCCGAAGGCTTTAGAATGCAATAAAAGAACCTTGAAAATGTTTTTTTTTTTTTTTTTTGCGAAGGATTTACTTATATATATACTTCAGATTTTTTTAAAATTCTTTATTCCTTCTCTCCCCACCCCCCAAATACATCACATACCCAAGCCTGTGTGGAAAATGGTTGGCATTGGGAAGCGAATCACGCAACTTTTAATCGGCAGTGAAGTGACTAATTATAAACCGTACAAATTATAAAGATAAATATTCATTTTTGGATATAATTTTATATATGACAATTCCATGGGGTCACTGGTAATTATTAAACTTGTTCTTAACTTAGTATTGTTAAATTAATTATAAAATACATTGTGTAGCACTGCTGCATTTATAAGTGTAATATATCAGTGTAAATGTGAATTTTATTTTTTATTATGTCAGAATGTGTTTTGTTTGTTTACTTTCAGTAAATTAATAATTTTTTTAAATAATCTTTTGTTTTTGACTTTACAATATGCTCGCGCCCCTTCATAGAGTTGTCACGCCCCCAAGGGGGGTGCGCCCCACAGTTTGATAAACGCTGTTATAAGCGGAAAATAAGATTTATAACTAAATATGGCGGCTTTTCTTTAATTCTCTAAACATCAAACCTATAATCGTTTTGAGGATCTCCAGATTTAATACGAATCTGTCCAGCGTGGCTTCAACATAGCTTATTGCTGAAGATAATTTGGTTAACTTAACTGTTGTTAAACTTAGCTGTTTGACCTTGAGAGTGTTAAGTGACGAACGACACCTGAGCTGGCATCTTCCACTCCTAACTACCACACTGCACCAACGATAGAACATTAAACCTCGCCAGATTTAACGTGCATCGGTAACTGCTGGGCCTTAAAAGGCAAAATTCTTCTGTAGTGTGAACTGATATCAATTTAATTTATATTTAAAATTTATTTTATATTTAAAATGAAACCAAAAAAAAAAAAATTCTAAATATTCTATGCCATTTTTTACTAAATAATACTGTATATTTTTATGTGCATGCTTTAATTAATTCGCTTACATTTAATTGGTCCAAAGATTTCTGTATTAAAGGAACAAAGGTATTAGTGGTGGATGATGTAATTGTATTCCATCGCGAAACGTCTGCAACGTGTAACCAGATTTGGTATTTTATACTTCTAACATCCATACCACAAAACACACCGTGTATCAGTTCGTCTCCAATACCCATCAGGTAAATCTTTAGAGAAGTTATTTTGAACCACCCATTTGTGTGTGTGTGGTGGTCTTTGATTGTGGATTGAAATTGGAAGCATGAGGCGTTACCTATGAGCTAATATTTCTCATCCGCATACCACGGTCCTCTGAATGAGAAATGAATTATATTTTGCCTACATATATAATATCCTTTTTGAATTTTGTGTCGAAAATTTTATTCTGAAGATACGTAATATTTATACAGTTTACTATAGTTCATTTTCATTGCGTGAACTCTATTTGTGTCTCTCTCTCCCTCTTTCTCTCTCTCTCTCGTGACCATTGTAGCTGCGTTATGGCGAGTCCCGGGTTTGAGTTCTGTTGTCACTACCATGTAAAGGATCCTATGCGCGTTAAATCTATTTGGGGGGGGGAGGCAGTCCTAACAATGGCGGGGTGTGGAAGTTTGGAGAATCGAATTCTCCAACTCAGTTTCGTCCTTGTCCCTTGACCGAATTAAAAAATTTCGAGCTTTGTCACAACTAGTCCTTGTGTTGCTTAAGAATGACGTCACATACATATACACACATACACATATACGCATACATATACACACACATACACCACACGCATATATACCACACATGCATACGCACACACGCTCACGCATACGCACATACACACACACGCATACACACACGCACATACACACACACACACATCTTTTAAACAAGACTTCTTTTACAAAGCTGTCACATAGAATTGGATGAGTATTTGATGAATAATGTGCCACAACATCTTGTTTGGTAAATCCTTAGTTTTGTTCTCGTCCATACAAAGCACAATTCAACACTTGATTATACCAGATGTTATTGAATGAGTTACAGAACTTAAGTTCAACTAAGACAAGCAGCAGGCAGTATAAATTAGGAAATCGAAGTTACTTCACCACAGCTAATGTATACGCTCTGTCATCCCTTTAGTTTTGCAGCTCTAATAAGATATTAATCAATTTATTTCTTTTATTTGTTGTTTCTATTTCTTTCAGACCCAACGTAGTTTTATTTATTTTTAAACATCAGAATTTAAATGTTTTCCTTGTATTATAGGTGACTCGATGACTGCATATTTTCTATTTCTTAAGAAATATTGAAGAGGAGAAAAATGCCTTCTTGGAGAATTTTTCACGGAAAGTTGATCTGTGATTGAATAACTCGAGAAATTTCAATGCAGCCGTTGAATACTGTGAAGTGATTTTTCAATCACATGGGATTTTGAATTTTTAATGAATTTGTAAAAGAAATATTTTCTGAATAAATGATTGTGTGGTATTCTATATCATCTAAATAAATAAAAAAGAATTCTAAAAAAATAATTTCTTTATTTTTTCCCTCTTTACTATTTATGCAAATGCTTGATATTGGAAACAAACAACTATTCTTGTTGCATTTATGAAGCTGTTCCTTTCCACAGTTTCCCTCGCCTTTCAAATATAAATATTTACTATATTTCTATAAGCAAAATATTTTTTCGTGATGATGTAATAAATTTATGTATTTATCTCACACACGAGAACAATAATGAAAATGCAGTAGTCTGTTCAATATTATAACTCAAATAAATAGAGCTACATAATACATGTAAATTATAGTTTTACAATTTGAGCAATGAATATGAACATTTTTATAATTTGTACAAAGGCTGTTGGTCCACCGTTAAGCGAACAAGGAGTACCTTTCCCCTAGTTTACTTAAGAAAAAGATTATTCTCACAATAAAAAAGGAACTATTCTTCTATTCACGAATTTTTCAAGCGTACCAAACTGAAACATGGAAATAACTAGTTTTAGTTTTTCTGGAAGATTAGCCTCTTAGAAATATATCAATCGTAAATATAATAGGAAAGTTTGTGAAGTAAAAGAAAATAATATATTCTTTCCATACCTTTAGTAATATTTATTGTACAATACCATTTAGATCGTACTTATGACCTCTTGCCAACTTGATGGTAATTTGTTAGTATTGCTTGTGAAATATTTAGAAATAAAGAACTCGAATATTCTCTCTCTTCTTGGTTGACATCTAAATTAGCTTTGAATTTTTTTCTCCCTCTAAAATTTTTACTAGAACATGAGAATAATTGAAGAGTGTGTTTGGTCTTCAGCCAGCGGTTCTTAACCTTTCGATCACCTCAGCAGCCCCCTCCCCCTCTTTATGTATTAGCCTGACATCGGGGACCCCTAAGATTTTGAACACCTTCCCCTGTATTAAAACTCTTGTTCAAAATGTGTGTTCTGCGAGGCCGTTTAGAGTGTAAAAGCTGCCTTCGGTTAATGTTATAGAATAGGATCCGAATTCGAAATATTTTTTCAGATGTTAACGAACTCCATCATTAAAATACTATATTCTGGCTTCATTATCCTGTAGAAAATCACTTATTTTATAATATTATTCATTTCTATCTTGGTAGACACATTTTTTCTTTTATAAAATGTGTTTCGCAATTTTTCTCCCACACCTTAATGATAAATGTGAGCTATCCCTTTACATGTTATAGGAGAAATTAATTATTTATAGAATATTTTCAAATTTTAAAAACACTATTTTATAAACAAATGTATGAGTTATTATGCTACAAATTTTCATGAAAATAAAGGCATTTTTTTTTTGCCCGAAAATATGCTCCATTTTAGCTCAAGCTCTCGTACGTTTGGCCAAAACAGCCTTAAAAGAGCCCTTCTGGCTGCGTCCGAAATAAATCTTTTCCCCAAAAGAATCAGACCTGATTTCAAAGACTTCTTTTGTCCAATTTAGCGTCTCTGGTCCAAAACCTCAGTTATCTCGGTCCCCACTGAAAAAGAGGAAATCCTTTGCTATCGTCGACCTTCGAGGACCCCGTAGAAAGGCGCTGGGGACCCTCAGGGGTTCGTGGACCACAGTTTAAGAACCACTGGTCTAGAGGAACCTGAGTCCGGTGGATGAGGCAGAATTTTTCAATCTAACTCTGCAACCATTTGACGAGTGGTCAAAGCAGTATGTGGTCTGGCATTGTCATGACCCAGTATGATGTGCTTCCTACTGAATATTGCAGACAGCTTTTGCTTGTATAAACAACCTCTATTTGCTAACAATATCTCTCTGAATTGAGATTTTCGTTGATTTTACAAGATCGAAATATATTGGTCCTTGAGTGTGGCTCAATTTGTACAGCTCTCTTATTCAAGTTCAAGGTCAGTTTCAAGGTGGTGGGGAAGCCTTCTTGGCCTCTCATAATGTTATTTTCCTCACAAGTCGTAGGGAACCCATTTTTCGTCACCAGTTATTACCAGTTCCTAGAAGGGCTAGTTTATTTTCCCAAGCAAGCAGAAATGCTCATTAGGGTGGGCCGAAAATTTTTTTTCTCTTTTTCGATCGTCATATCTTATAAAAATAGCCTTTCGGCTAGCTAAGTCAAAAATATTTCTGGCGCATCACACTTTAAGTTCGGAACATTTGTATATTTTTACTATTTTTTGTAATTTTTTTTCATAAATTCTGAATTTTTGGTAAATTTAAAATATTTACTGTTTGTGTCAAAAACTTAAAAAACTCTTTGTGTGTGTGTCCAATTAACAATTCTTCATAATTTATTCCACTTTACTTTTTCACCTTCAATGAACAAAACTTAATAAATGGTAAGCGAATTTTATACATTTCAATATTCGTAATATTTATAAAATGTTTGAATATTTACTTGAATATATAGTTAAAAATTTGAAATATTTTCATAAAGTATTTTATAAATTATGCTTAATTATATGTCCATAGGGCCATAATTAGGCATATGGGTTTATGTAAAGCACATAAACCATAAGCATAGTTTATAAAAGTATCCAATATTTCAAATAATGTTATTTAAATTCAAATTTTTGAGAACATTCGTGTATTGATCTCCAAGAAAGGAATTGTTCTGATGATGCCGACTCATGCTTGAGCTCCACACATTTTTCGAAATGCTACAGACTTAAGTTTGACGAAGTGTTTCTCCGCTTGAGTGTGATGGGGAACTTTGGAAATCTGTATCCGAGTTATTTATTACGCCATAACCTTGAATGACTGATGACGCGAGCGCAGCTGCTGCTCGATCTGAGACTTCATAACGATCATTGAACAATGATGTTGCTTTTAGGATTACCAATATTGTATTTGGCTTAGAACATAAGAGAGGTAGGAAAAACAATTAAAACACGTGAATTAAAAGTATTTATTATTCGTGCAAGTAATCAAAAACACCTTTTTTTAAAAAATATTAGTAATGTTGGTTAATATTTTGTTTTTTTCTTTCAAATTTTACCATTTTACCTTTAATAAACAAAGCTTAATAAATAAAAAAAGAATTTTTTTTTATTTAAAAGAATGGTTTTTGATGTTATGTTTCTGATTAAATTCAGGCATAATGGTGACTGAAAAAGTCGGAGTATAATAATTAATCACTTGTTTGACGCCTTGCTTTTCTTTTATGTAATTTCATATTCACCTTGCTACAGAAACAGATATTCAGATATTCTTCACCTGTTGACCAAATTATTTTGACTTTCAGTCAACCGCACCAGTAAAAAAACCTTGCATGAAATTTGGTATCGCACCAATGAAAAAAAAATGTAGAAAATTAGAATTATCTCAGAACGACTCTTTTTATCGAGATACTTATATAAAATTTTCTCAAGCATCTGACTTTAAAGTACTATGTTATTTTTAATCAAAGTTAAGGAAAATTTAATAAATTAAACTGAAAAATAAGTTGACGTATCATGTTGAAATGCAGTTGGACCTCTATTTAACGATGCCACTAAATCCCGAAAAAAAGTTCGTTCTGTGGGAAATTCGATAAATATAGATTAATTTTCAATATACTTTATGTGGCTTGGTTCTAGGAAAAATTTCGTAAAATAGAGAGATTCGCAAAATAGATGTTCAAAAAATGAACTCGAAATTTACCAATTATGAAGTTCTGCTTATTAAAAGTGAAAAGAGAGAGAGAGAGAGAGAGAGAGATAAAGTCAAACAAAATAACAAAATGTTGCTAATTTTATTTAAAAAAAAATTTTTTTGGAGTTTTTGCACGATTAATGAATATTTTGAATTTATGAGTTTCCGTATTCCACACTTTACATTTAGAACTGTAGCGTTATGGAATTGGCTAGTTAAATAATAATAAAAAAATTTCAAAAAATAGGGGAAATTTTTTTTGTTATAATTTTAAATGTGATGCACGTGCAGATGATATTTTTTTTAATTTCAAAATTTCTTTTTCCTTCTTACATAGCTAAGGGAAAGGCAACTTTTCTAATTTACAGCGACCCCTTACATACATATGTAGTCTCGATCATGCACACAGTGGCGTAACGTACATCCCTGCAACCCCCGCATTGCGAGGGGCCTAGGGACTTCAGGGGGCCCAAAGCTTGCCTGACGCTAAGTACTTATATGGACTTGGGACCCAAAACCTGAATTTTCGGGGGGGGGGGCTTATATTCTTCATTACGCCACTGCATGCACATTTTTCTTAGTTAATTCATAAACACCCTTCTGGACTAGTTACAGATCAGTTGTAGTTTCCGAATATGGTCCGAAATGGTTTTAATGAGTTCAATTAAAGTTTTCCACGATTTCCAATCTGTGAAGATAGCAGCCCAGATTGGGGCTTGTAATAAAAGTCAAAATAACCTGTTTCAAAGCTTTCGAACTAGCTTCTTGACACTATATTTCAAACTGCATCTCCAACAAGAACTTTTAACACATTTCAACACGTTTTTGTACCATTCCTTTTTGTTGAAATTCGCACAAAATACTATGTCGAAAAGGAACTTAATCAGTTGCCTTATTTACTCGACAGCGTCTCATTTAATAATCACGAGACACTTTTGTGTTTCAAGCAACTAAAAAAAATACGCATGTATAAATGTAACGATAAATAAATAGAATATGCCATATATATCTACAATGAATACGTGCATGAAAGTTTAAATAACATTACCAGACCGAGCTTTCCGATAAATCTAATATATTCTACGTTCTAACTGTGAAGTAAAACCATATTAAAGGGTTAAAGAGATATTAAGGGTTTTTTTTCATCTAAAGCTGTTCATTATATATGAGGAAGTTTATTTTTCGAAAAAATTAATATATATATAACTTTTAAGGGGAAAAAATGCGCATCTTTTTATTAATTCTCCTATCTAAAGAGTTATACTGATTCCTAATCTCATCTTGCGATACATCCTGTCAGACAATCATCAATACTTGTTCCAGATCTGTGGTATTTTGCTTTATCCAAATCTGGTGATCTACAAAGTGTTACACACAGATTGGAGAAAGGTCTGGTGACCTTCCAAAATTGGTCGCAAGATGTCATTAGAATTTTGCTGAGTTGTTATGCAAGACGACCTTTTATAGTAAGAGAAAGCAGTTCACGCCCTCCCGCCAGGAGCTGTGTCTGCATGTCTGTGTAAAACAAAAGATGCGAGGACCGCTGGTCAAGCTTCTATACACATGGACCCAATGGTCAATGATTATCAGAACGGGATAACCACTGAATACTCTGCAGTGCCAGTCTTCTGTAAGCCATGGTGATAGGCTATGACACCATTCATTGTAGATGACTCTGGTAACATTATAGAATTAAATGCAGACAACTTAAGTCCACTGCAATATATAACTCCGCTATAGACAAGCACTGTGAGGTGATGGAAGGTACTACGGATAGTATGGATGAGGCTAAGGCACGTTGGACGGTGGACAATGATGCAGTTGAAACAATTTTGGCCAGTTGCATAGTCAAAAAAACTCCTACCTAATCATCCGATCTTACAAAGTACAGTTTTGCATCTTTATTTTCCAGTCTTCATTCCGTTATTAAATTATTTGTAGTAATAATTACTGCCAGCATATTTGAGCAGCCTCGTCTGTTATTGAATAATCTGTAAGCTTCAATTAATTTTAAATTTATTTTTCTTCTATCCTATTCAGTTGGTCATTACTTTCAAATGTATATCTCCTCTAATGGACATGGTAACACCATTAAAATTTATAAAGTTCAATGATACGTTTTTAATTTATAACAAGAAAAGTTCAAAATCCATTTTTCGTTAAAGCATAAGAGAAGAAATATTAAACAGTAGAGAACGTAAGAAAAAGTTATTGATTAAAAAATAGTTGGATCTTATAAAATATATTGTTTTTCATATGAAAGTGAATTTAAATTCTTTATACGAGGCATGTAGCTTTTCAAATGATGCTCAGATCTGTTTGACAAAGTAGTATTCCTAGTCCAGTTCTTACTTTTAACACCGGGAGAAGACATTCTAAACCAAGAATTTTTATGTTTTGTAGTTTTTTAGAAGTGCAAATGCATTCTATTTATCATGATATAGGTAAAATTTTAAACTAAATAAGTTTGTGAAACTGTGTACCAGCTTTTTTATATATATAAACACCAGATTGAGCCATAAGTTCTTTCGTATTTTGATGTCTAGCTAGTAGACCGGAAAGAATCACATGCAAATTACAGTTCCTGCGCAGAAGGAATAATTTGGTAGAGCAGGGTTGGACCTAGTTAATCGTTATCAGTTGCAGCAATTTCACGTACGCGAGCAGTTGTAGTCTCTTAAAATGACCGACGATAAGCTAGCAAGTCGTGTCATTTTGCATTTCCTGTGGGGAAAAAAGGCTTAACGCCTTCGTAATAAGTATTAACGATGGGAAGCATTCTGGTTCTGTAAATAACGATACAGCTGAAAATGAGTTTAAGCCTTTTAAGAAAGGTAATGCCAGCCTTGAACACAAACCGAGATCAAACGGCCCTCTTTTAGAAACCATTAGGGTTTGCAGCCCCGGAATCTCGGGATTTAATTTTTGTCTAAATTATATTTTGAAAACTTTTTTCCAAAGAATTGTGAATCTGGTATTACATTTAATATAACTTATTTACTTTTTTGTACTGTACACGTTTAATGTCAGTTTTCTTACGTGTTGAACCTTGAAGGGTTCGAGGCAGGTGTGTATGTTAAATCGTGAAATTTGATATGTTTTCTCTTATTTTCTTCTGTAACTTTCTCACCATCGCGAGTGGGGTCAGAAAATGGACATTTCTCCCACCCTCAGGATGCCCGGTGTCAGCTAACTCGGACAGAGGCAATTAGAATTTTTGGAAGATATCTAGTAGGGTTTTCAACCCCGGGATCCCGGAGTTTTATCCAATCACGAAATCCTGGGATTAAAATAATGAATCTCGGGATTTAATTTTTGCCTAAATTATATTTTTTTAAAAATTTCTCATAACAATTTTCTAAGAATTTAATTTTTTTAAAATTTATATTTTGTTTATAAAATATGTACGGAGAATTTTTTTTGTGCAATTATAAGTGCTATAGGTAAAAAAAATATATGTACGGCTCTCATTTCTCGTATGGGACAACGTCGCACAGATCTAAGTGATGGCAATGCTTACACAATAATATAAGCAACGAGAACAGAATTTGTCGCAGTTCCTTCTTCAATTAAATGCCGTTAATTAATAGCGGGTTGCTTGGAAGACTTGAGACACTTCAAATCCCATTGCATTACTAAGAGCTCATGCAACTGCATCTTCAATTTCATATGAGGTAACACTTGAAATTAATTCACATTCTGATTCAATAACTGGATCAATTTATATACAAAAATCTTTAAGTGTAGCAGAAGAACTAAATAAAATTATCAAAGAGGTATACGCACCAATGCAATCTTTTAGATATGAGACACTTTCATCAAAAATTCAAAAAGAAAAGTCTCTTTTTTGGAAATGGAGGGAAACGTGGTGACTACCTAAAAAGAACATACTCCTATTTAATGACGATAATACCTACTAGTAAAGAATCCTAACGTCCATTTTCTTCGGCAAGACAATTTGTAACAAAAATAAGAAGCCGTTTCAACGATGAAACGCTGGACGAACTGTGTTTTTATAAGATTGTTTACTGAAACACAAGGAATGAAGAAATGCTTTTTTTAAAAAAAATTTCTTTATGTACTATTTTTATTTGTTTTTTATCATGAATTAATTATTTTTATTTGTTTCATTAAAATAATATTAAATCAATTTTTAATTATATTTTCAGTTTTATTATGCAATTTCAACTATGCTAATATGTAAGTATTTTTAGTCCAATAGTCCAATCCTCATACCAGGATTTGGATAATGTAATCTCAAAATCCCGGGATTGAAAATATGACATGGGATTGCAAACCCTAGAAACCATTGAACACCAGCCAAATTCCAACACTTGGGCATTATCCGCAGACCTTGGTCCTTTGCAAAGCACCGCTAACATATACCTGAAACATCTAGGGCCTGTTAATAGGCGTTATCGAGAGATTCCTCGTAAAGTGAAACAATCACAAGAGCAACTGCATTTGGAAGTGTGCAAAAAATTCATTTCTAATCCCCAAAATCTTCGATTTCGACTCATAAATAAGGAGAAAATACATTTCTTCTCCCGAAATCCAAACATGGATAAACAATGGCAGCACCCCGGAGAGCTCACAACATCCGTTGTTAAACATGGTCACAGTGAACAGATGGTCATCATGCGTGCCTTCGCTGTATCTTCTTGTCCACCTTCTGTGCTATTTCGAGTAAGCGCTTCACTTTAAGTTTGTTCCCCGCAGTCTCATTGAGGGCCCTGTCGTCTAGAGACAACTGCAATTTTTTTACATACTGAAAGCATCGAATCCACCACTAGTCTGTGGACAATGTGCATTCCTATAGCATAATAACTTTAGATGCATTTGGCCAGAAAGACCAAGAAACATTTTAAAGAAATGTATGAAAGTGTTGCTCCCCCTCCCCTCCCCGGTTCTTTCCCCGTCTGATTACCACCATTTTTAGTCTTTAGCTCACTTCCTTTTCAGACAGCGGTTCACTAATTGATTGATATCTGGAAGGGATACCAAAAGTTATTTGTCTATAAGCCGTCAGAAAATGTTTCAACCCTGAAACTGAAGTTTTGGTTAAAGAGATGGCGAGTGAGTAAATATTAACGTCGCCCTGTTCAGCAACACGAGGGCTTTGGGTGACGGACAACGTAATTTTGATCCATGGTCAAGTGACGCGGACGACACCTCTCCTAACTACCACACCACACCAACTGGAGGACGTTTGAGCTCTCGACAGATTTGACATGCATCGCGCTCCTACACGGTGGGTCTTCAGTGGTACTGGGCTCGAACTCATGACACGCTAGCCATGATCTGTTGCCTTGGTCACTTGGCTACCGAGGGCACTAAAGAGATGGCGAAGCACCGTACCAAATAATGAAATTTCCGTCGAGAAATAAACTCTTACAATTATTTTTAATTTCATTTATAGTTTGCGAAAAAAAGTTTCACCCAAAACTAATACATATATACATAAAGAGAGAATTAATTAACTTTTTGTGTCAGAAAATTTTTATTCGCTGTTATTGCATTGCATTGGTATAATTCTATATTGCTTGAAAAGTATCTTAATTTGATTTGGGTTATTGATTGAATGTTTTGTGTTTCAACGAGTCAGAAAAATACCTTATTTCTGAGCCACAGTCAAACGATAAGGATGACGTTAAACTCTCCTAATGCCTCCCCAACATCAATACCAGGATTTTGAACTCTGACAAACTTAATGAGCACCAGTCCCACAATAAGAGAATATTCTTAGAAGGACTGAACCCAAGCCATTACTTTTCAATTACAAATTCCTTCCGCGGGTCCAAATAACTACAAAAAAAAAAATACTGTTTGTAAAAAATGCAATATCATGAAGGAATAATCCGAATGAAATGAAATTAGCCGCAAATGTCAATTGTAGGATAGTAGTCAAAGTAGTGGTCATAGTAGCAAATGTCAAAATTAGTAAAGTTTCAGAGTCACCAATCTTGCATTATGTGAACAGCGGCCTCTGAGCTGTTGCTAAAAGCGTATAAATTGAGGGCTGTAGCGGGACATTGAAAATCATGCATGGTTATTTGTAAGTGGTGAACGTTTAGTGAGATCTAAGTATTCCTCCAGAAAAAAAACAGGTTGAAATTTACACAACTTACGGATTCTGAACGAGGGAGAATCATCGGATTCGTGAAGGAGGATTTTCCTGCCGTGTAATAGCAGCTCGTGCGCAAAAGAACAATTCTATGGGGAGGCGAGTTTGGAAGCAGTGGACCAACGAGCACCGGACAATTCGAAACTCTGGGAGTGAATGAAGGAAGAGGACATCAGCCCGCGATGATCGCATGACGGTGAATGACCGTACAGCTTCCTCCAGGTAGTTGGCAACATGTTGGTTTACTGCTACAGGTTTATTAGTGTCAGCTTCGTCAATTCGTCGACGTCTGCTGCAACTTGGCTGCATGCAAGGATTCCCTTACGTAGGAATCCCCTCACAGCAAACAATCGATGGCTGCGTCTGCAATGGGTTAGTGAACAAAAAGTCTGGAGGGATCATTGGCAACAAGTTGTTTTTTTCTGACGAATCCCGCTTTAATTTGTGGAACCATGATAGCCGCATTCATGTCAGGCGCTATTTAGAAGAATACTGCCTTCCAGAGTGACTTATCGAACATCGTACTGGCGGAGCACCCAGAATTATGGTCTGGGATGCGATTTTGTATCATGGATAATCTCAGCTGCTACGAATTGAGGTCTAATCTGAATAGCAACAGGTACGTCCGTGAAGTGCTAGAGCCCTATATCATTCCCTTCCTTCGAGACATCCCTGAAATTCTCTGTCAACAGAGGTAATGCATGCCCACAGGTTGCAAGGAATGTTCGAGACTTCTATTCAGCCCAACACATGAAACTTCATCCTTGGCCAGATGTCCATCCAGATATGTCACCTATTGAACAGGAATAGGATTTAGTTGGTCGGCGTCTGGCTCGTTATCTGCGTCTTGCAGCTGTTTCAAAGAACGAGCTTTGGGTGCGCATACAATCAATATGGAATTTTCTTCCACAAGCAGACATTTAACATCTATTTGATTCTATGCCACGTCGTATAGCAGCACTCATTGCAGCCCGTAGTTGCTACACCAAATACTAATTTCGGACACGTAAAATTGTATTTTTGCTTTGAAAATTTATTCATTTATTTGCCCTAATACAAGTGGTTTGTGTATTATATTTCATTTAATTCTGATGACCCCTTCATGGTGTTGCATTTTTTACAAACAGCACTTTATATAGTAGCTCATTGAAATGAGATCCTACACATTTTCAAGGCCATTCTACAGAAGAATATACACTGCTGGCCACCGTAAATGCAACACCAAGAAAGACAAGAGATAGCACATCAAAATTTATTTTGTAGACAACATGTTGACCAAGTATCAAATGATTAAATTTATAGACTTCTGTGAAGTGTGGTTCCTGCCAGAATCAGTAGCCAGAGTAGCCGCCATTGTTGGAGATCACCGCTGCCACACGCCTCGGCATTGATTCAAAGAGACTTTGGATGTGTTCTTAGGGTACAGCAGAGACCAAGCAGCTTCCACACGTTGTCAAAGTTGATCTGGTGTGGCAGCTGGGGTGTAATCTGGGTCAATCGTTGAGCAACCATGGACCACATGTTTTCTATCGGCGAAAGATCCGGAGAGCGAGCCGGCCAGGAAGCAATTCAATCTGGTGATTGACGAAGAACCTTTGGACAATGCGTGCCACGTGTGGTCACGCATTATCCTGTTGAAATATGGTTGTGGCCAAGCCCTGAAGGTAAGGAAGGACAACTGGCTCCAACATCTCGGAGATGTAGCGCTGGCTGTTTAAAGTACCGGCAATGCGTACTAGAGGAGTGCGAGAGTGATATCCAATACCGCCCTATACCATAATACCCGGTGCAGGACCAGTGTGGCGGTGCATAACGCAGCTTTTCAGCATCCTCTCTCCACGGTGTCTCCAGACTCGAATCCGACCATCGTGGTGTTGCAGACAGATGCGTGACTCTTCAGTAAAGACAACTTCATTCCATTCTGCCATCCACATCCTTCTTTCATCGCACCATTGGCGGCGGAGACGTCTGTGGTTCTGCGTCAAGGGTAGACCAAGCAATGGACGTCTTGCGGACAGACCACTCTGATGTAAACGGCGTCGAATGGTACGCGCAGACACTGAATGATGCGTTACAGACTCAATGTGCTGTGCTACGGTTCGTGATGTGACTGAGCGATCCGTCACTGTCATGCGCACAATTTGCCTGTCCTCACGTGAAGTGGTGCACTGAGGTGGATGTGATCGACCACGTCAGTCCATCGTACCCTCCTGCAACCAACGGTCACATATCCGCATTACAGTTGTTTGGTTTCGTCCAACACGTGACTACCTATTTCCCTGAAAGATAATCCACAATCTCGGTATGCCACTATCCTTCCTCTGTCGAACTCGGAAACTTGATGAAAAGCTGATCGCTGTTTTCTACGAGACATAACTGATCGTTTTTTGAAGAAAAAAAAACCACAAGAAAAACACAATTGCCGAACTCGAAGTCGTCGAAATCTCCAGCCTTAAATAGCGCTTTGAGGTGGCGCCACAGGCGTGCGTGATGTGTGTGTGCGCTGAAATTCTAATCATTTGCATATCTTTCCTCCGCTAATGCATGTTGAAAATTTCATGTTATTTGCGTGCTTCCTTCAGAGTGTTGCATTTACGGTGGCCAGCAGTGTAAATCGAATGGAAGAATTGAAGTTTATCCTCTTCATAATAACGAATAATCTAACACTCACTGATATTATACATGAATGTATATATGTGTATACGTACCCACACATCATATATATATATATATGAGGATTTGAAGTAAAGGATTTATATGTCCAAAATTAATGCTTATTGTGTGACATTTTGATAGAAAAAAAGAGAGTCAAGGAGAAAGATGAGCGTGGAAGGACGAATATATAATGCTTAATTGACTTAGATATGATGGAATGGATTTTGTGTTCGTGTGGTATAAGTATTAATAGGAAAAAAAGACGGGAAAAATGTTCTTATTTTTCTCTTCATCCCCTTCCTCTACACAATTTATGAAAGATTTCATGCATATTTTATAAAAGCTTTCCATTTAATTTTTAATCATTATCGTCTGTTTTTATTAAGGCTTCAATAAGACTAATCAGCGGATTGTTGGTCATAAATTTGAACTACTGTCGAAAAACCTCATTGTTATAAAGCAGATTTGATGTGGTGAATGGTGTGACACATCAAGTGCCATTTTATTTCATTCGACCTTGGTTCAAAATTATAAAATGTATTGTCTGTGCTTAGCACAGAAATTTCCACCAAATATAAACAGGCATTCGGAGGGGGATGTTTTAACTTTGTCGCTCTTCATTTCATCTTTTTATTAAAGACCAGTCGTGTATAGGGACAATTAACATTAGACATTAAATCTTTCGGGAATCAAAATCTCTAGTGGTATGGATATATGAAAAGTTATAAGCTCTGGTATCGAATTTATCATCTGGCTGTGATTCAAAATGACGATGCATAAAAGCTGAGGTTAGTGGACTTTCTAACGGATTGAAATAAATAACTGAAGCCGTTTAGTTAGCAATTTCATTTTATATCCTTCTAAATAAAAATAGCAAGTTTGGTTGGCTCATATTTGCTGTAGCCCAAATGGATATTGTCGTGAGCTTTTGCAATCGAGTGATTTCTGATGCTACTCAACATTGAGTATCAGGACTTAGTGATGTCTTTCACTGGAGGTTTCACATAAATCATTTCACTTAATAAAATTGTTGAGGCAACAGCGGTAGTCGGTCATCGTCAGGGACGTCTTAAGGCATTGGCCCACTGGGTCGGGCCGAGGGTCTCTCCCTCAGTGGAAGCCTCGTTTTGCTGTCGAATCTGTCTTAATGAGATCATGATCCGGATAATTTTAATGGGCAAATACACTGAAGTGCCAATATGATTGATTAATGATATAATGATAGCAATGACTATGCATATTGTGTAGTGCTGTTCATCATTTATGCCCAAGTGAAGGCGTTGTGGTAACTGCATATGAAGCGCGTACTGTGGTTGTTCTGAATTAGTTGTTGGAATTGCCAGTATGGGTAAACTGCCTAATTTGGATGATTTCGATCGCGGACAAATCCTAGGTGCACGAAGTAAGTCATTCAGTTTCCGATATCGTCAGACAGCTATGATTTTCAAGATCGACAGTGTCGAGTATACCAAGAATACATGGACGGTGAACAAAAAACTAGCTATCGGAAAACTGCAAAGGACAATTAGCCTTGAAAGTGCGTGGTGAGACTCAGGTGTATTGTAAGTAGGCAACGAAGCCAAACATTAGCTCAAATTACCAACCAGTTGAATGACGATGCCAGTCGCACAGTCAGTAAACGGACTATGCAACGCTCACTTCACAGTATGGGTTTCGGGAGGCGTCGACCTACGTCATTACCATTACTCCATGCTGAACACCGGGCTGCACGTCTTGCTTGGGCAAGAGAGCACAGAGACTGGATTGTAGAGGCCTGGAAACGAGTAGCATGGAGTGATGAGTCTCGATTACGACTACTTAACGCCTACGGGAGGCTGAGAATATGGCGTCAGGCTCATGAAGCCATGGATCCTGCATGCCAGGTTGGAAATATACAAGGACATGGACGCTCAATCATGATCTGGGGTGTTTTTTCGTGGCACTGTTTTGGATCTTTGGTGCGTGTACCAACCTCCCTCAATGCAATTCGGTACTTAGAGTTGCCGAGGATCACATCCATCCATTTATGCTATTCTGTTATTCGCACGGTAATGGAGTTTTCCAGCAAGACAACTGTACCTCACACAAGTCATGGTTGGCTACTGGCTGGTTGGATGAGCATTCCTCTGAGTTTTCTGTCATAAATTAGCCACCTAGAAGCCCAGACTTAAATCCTATTGAGCATCTTTGGGATGTTTTGGAACAAAGTGTGAAAAGCCATCACACAGCACCAACGAACCTAACTGAATTATGGACAGCTTTAGCCAACATATGGCAAGTCGTTCCCGTGGAACGCTTCCAGAAACTGGTTGAATCTATGCCTCGTCGTGTGGCAGCCGTTATAAAGGCCAGAGCAGGCCCAACTCGTTTCTAGGTAGGCATCCCTAATACACACAATGGCACTTTAGTACATTATTCCCGTACATATTCTTCGAAAAACAGGGAATTTCAAACTGCATGTGAACCGACAAAAGTGGTAAGCTTGTATTATTATGTGATGACCGCGTTGTTCATGTTTAGGACAAGGCTTAATACCATGAAAAATTATTCGAATTATTTAGTCGAATTATTACCGAGCCGGTTTGTGCCTAGGATTTTGGAATTTGTGAGTCGTTCACATTTATTTGTTTCAAATTACCATTTGAACGAGTATTTGACAATGGATGCTATATACTGTCAACCTTTAAAGATCTCAGGTAGTGCCTACTTTTACATAGGGGCCCAGGGCCTCAATGAGTTTTAAGACGTCCCTGGTCATGGTCGCAAACTCGTATCAGGCACTGCTTCTGTCGAATCTTGATTGCACTAACAACGGGCTATTGCACATCAAATCTCTGAAAGCTCTAAATCCTCATCTTTTAATAAATCGGAAGTTTGAAAAGTGGTGTACCATCTTGGATGCCATCCTTGTCATTTAACCATGATTCAGAATTATAAACTCTATTGCTAATATTTTCAGTTTGCTTCAAATGCGACATTAATAAATAATACTAAATCAATTTTTTAATTAACTTGAGTCTTCAAATCCACAACTCTGTATTGTGAATCATGAAAAGCGTCTATGAGCAGATTGACCGTGAAGTATTTGTTGCCTGATAAAGTTATGAGAGAAATACAGCAATCAAATATTTTAAAAGAAGTTTCTTTTTTTTTTCCTTTTTTTTAATTAATTTGTAACTTCAATAGAAAATTGTTTGTAAAAAGATTTTCTCACCAATATAATCTGAAAACTATTCGTCATATTTACCACATTAAAATTTAAATATATTTCAAATGAAATTTCGAATTGTATGCATATATATATATATAAAGGGTGACTCCAAATAGCGTGTACGAACTTGGAGGGGAGGTAGAGATCATCGTGATGAGCCATAATTACATAGGAAAACATGGGCGGAAAGCGAAAGATGACGCTTTGCATGAGCTCGCAAGGTCGGCACATGCGGTTTCCTCATTTCAAACATGGACAGCGTGCGATGAACATGAATCGCTATACGAAAGCCGAGTTGGTGGATTTCCACTTCATCTACGGCCTAGCCAACGGAAATAGGAGTGTTGCTGCTCGGTTGTATAGTTAGAGATATCCAACGAGGCGGCAACTGAATAATCAAACGTTCGCTTGGCTGTATCAGAACCTGGCGGAACATGAATCTTTCAGAGCCAGGATTGACATAACGTCCGTCAATTTTGAAATGGAACTGGTGGCACAAATATCCATCGCTGCTGCTACGATCCGTGATACGCCTGGTATTTTCGAACATGTCCGTCAATTTATGTCACGTCGGTGTCGTGCGTGCATACATGCTAATGGCAGCAATTTCAAACACTTCCTATGATGCTTTAATGTTTTGCATTTCATTTATTAATGTTTTTTTTTGTTTTGTTATAAAGCGTTTTACACTAAATTCTGTATTGTAGCCTTACTGTTTTTGGGTCTCTTTATCTCGTTTGGGTTACGTTTCTGCTCAAGCTTTCCAGTGTAATTATGGCTCCTCAGGAAGTTCTTTACCTCCCCTCCAAGTTTGTACAAGGCATTCGGGGACACCCTGTATATTTTTGTTATATTCTTGATTTCTCAAAGATATCATGCGATATTTATGTAAATCTCATTGCAGCCTTAGTTTTTAAAAAAGTGCCGTCTAATTTTTGTAGTATGCTGAAATAATAATGTCGGCCATCGGATCCGATCAATTGTATGCTGAGACTTAATAAATTTGTTAGTATAGAAGTTTAAAAATAGGCTTGTGAATTTTCCTAAAATTGAATCCTCTAATTTAGGGATCTTCAACCTTAACCATATCAATAAATTCACACTGATCCGCGGGTCAAATCAATAAATTTACAATGATCCGTAGGCTACACGATTGTCAAAACATAATGTAGTCAGGAAATTTAAATAAGAAAGGGAGGCTTATTTTACAAGATTACAACTGATTTTCTGAGGGAAGAGATGGTGTTACAGATTTGTATATATGCTGCTTTTAAAAACGTTAAATGGAAGTCTCGAATAAAATACTTTGCGGGTTAAAGATAAAAGTCCAACTTTTCTTCTGAAAACTTCTGAGATTTTATGCAAAGTCAGGTTTCTTATGTCTAAAATTATTTAAAATCCAATGAAATTTTTGAAAAAGTTTTCATTTTAAGAAAATTTTATCTCAAATGGATATTAAGCATCAAATGCAGGGCCACTAAAAGGCCCTCAGCGGGTCATTCGTGACCCGCGGGCCACAAGTTAAAGACCCCCAATCTAGCAGAACGGAAAAAAATTGATTGTACAGAAATTTTTAAATTATATCCATTTTAATTTGTAACTCATACTAAATGCACATGTTGCATTTATTTATAAAAAGATTTATTAATATCAAAAAAGCGAAAAAGTAATAAATTGTTCGAAAAATTAAAAACTAAAAAAAGAGGATTCATTTCTTACAAAGAATAAAATGAGAGAGAAAATTGGAAAAAATTAATTTTCAGTACAGAACGGATAAATTACTTTTTGATATTGTAAACTTTATAATTTTATATCATTTTGGAAAAGTTTTTCACAAGACAGAAAAAACAAAATTTGAAAAAATTCCTATTTTTAAAATTTTTTAACTGAATAAAAAAAAATTTAATCTTAATTTACTCAAGCAAACACGCATTTTTTTACACTTCAAATATCAGAAATAATTAAGTGTAAAAACTGAACAGAAGTTATTATGAGTTTTGATGTATAAATAGAAACTATTTCTTCCACATTTTTTTTATTTTAATTCAAAATTGGAGCAAACTTCTTCTTTTAAAGTTTTTGTGTTGATGCTATGAGTTAAGAAACTACTCTAATATTAACATAGCCTTCTATGAAACGGTAAGGGAAATTTTCAGCTGTCTAAAAGAGCATTCACACTTAAGTATGCATTACGATCTTCAAAAGGTAAACGGTACTTCAGCGATTACTCGCAAGGCAAGTGGAATGAAATCTCTCGCGCTAGAGTGCTATTTTTGATCTTCCTTCATGCATTATTTAGCCACCTCTCGGGGCATTTTATTTGTCCGATTTCTCTTGGGAGGGTGCGATTTGCTTCATTGTGTCGGATTAATGCGCCAAACAAGGCGGACTGTTGGGTCCTAAGCGCGTAATCAGGCTTGTAGCACACCAGTCAAAACAGACACTTAGGATTGTGTTGCCGCTCTAAACACTCACCAAACCATATAATTTAAATCCCATTGCACACACAGCGTGCAAGAAAGAGCCGATGGTCGTACCCCCGTGTGACTGCTGCTGCTGCTCCCCTCGATTCCACACCCCGCGAAAAAAGGCCCCGCCCCCCTTCAGAGAGGCCGCTGCTTCCCCCTCCCTCTCCCGCAAAGCGCGAACGCTTCATTGGTCAGCCAAATTGAAGCGTGGAAGCAATCGATGAGGCGTTACCATGGTTACCGGTGGGGGAGTACCAAGAGGGGGAAGTCACACACAGAGAGATTGCGAGAGTTGCTGAAGGAAGATGGGGTTCAGGGGGGTGCTGTGGGGAGGAGTTCGAAGAGGGGGGAGCCCCCGAGACGTACCCAAACGAACATCTCTCCGGGTGCAATTCCAGATGGGAACGAGAAGGTACCTCGGAGAGGGTGCAGAATTTCACACGATTTAAGCGCGTCTTTTTCGACGTGAGTTGCGAGCAAGAAAACCAGTCGCTTTTTTTGTTTTTCCGATCACACCTGCAATTTTTTTTTATTTTTTGTTATTTTTCTACTTGATCGGTTGTATGGTTTAATTTTCAACAGAGACAGACAGAAAGAGAGAGAAAGAGTTGCAAGGGCATTGTCTTTTTTTTAAGTTGGGGGGCTCTACCGAGGGACCGGACCACCCACCCACATGCAAATTGGCTTGCGCAGCGTTGATGCCACGTTAGCGGTGAGTGCAGCGTCGTCTCTGTTCAGGTAAGTGGCCGTTTTCCTCATCACTGCATCTGTAAATTTGTTATCTGATTGTGGCAACGCAAATGGAGCTCCGTCTTGTTTTGTAAACACAAGGAGCTGTGACGGCGGATGAAACGTCGGGAGTATTTAGGTTAATTTGATATTATCTTATAAGAGCACTGTATAGTGTAAATATTTAAAATGGAAAGATTTATTTGATACTCTTTGGAATATTTTTATACTATAAATATATTTTTACAGAAGTAGAATTAATGGAGATATATGCGTATTCTAAATAAAAACATTAACTTCGGACACAAATTTTAGCAGTTGTTATTCTTAATAAGATGTAAAACTCTCTAATAAAGTACATCATTTAATGTACCCCGATTAAGTGTTAATTTTTTTCAAGTTTCGATTTTCAATATTACTGGATGTGTGGGAAAAATAGCAAATGTATGAACGGAGCAAAATTAATGAAAGGCATAAATAAAAACAAATATTTGAAGAAAAACATTTTAACATTTTTGAAATTAGAAGGAAGATAACTTTATATACTAAAATTCCCAATACTTCATGTTATAAAATGCTACAAATATACCTACATTGATACTCGTGAATTTGCATCAATGATGCTACATTATTTATTGCTAAATGAGAGGTATTGGTTTTCAGAATCATGGTATTATATAATATGTTGAATGTAATGTTTTACCGGCATAACCACAGAAATACATGTATTACATAGGCACGTTCATAGAAACAAAACTAAAGAAATTTATATTTCATTAACACAGCTAAAGAACTTTTTGCTTTTCTCCGCCACAGCTAAAACGGAGTTATACTACGTAAAAAAAATTATATAATGGTTTATGTGTTTCCTAAATGTATATATTCCTCTGCCATGAAATATGAGTTTTCCATGGTTGTTTTTAATATGACTTTCAAAAATAAGTAATTCTATTTAAGCATTAAAGTACTTCTACATAATATCTTATAATTCTATTAAATATATTACATAAGGCAACAATATAATAAAGAATAAAATTTCTCATACAAAAATGCATTAGTTAGTTTGGAATATACTTTATTTTATGTATAGGATTTGACAACCATAACCTGTATGCAACCATACTTCCTCATTTTTCTATCTATTTATTTGTTCAAAAATATTCTACTCTTTCTCAGTAGCTTTTGGGAACAAAACAAAATATATTTCATTCCTTTTGTCTTTAATTACGATGTACAAATATTAATATAAGTAATGGGTAATATGTTATTCATCTATATATATATATATATATATGTATCCCCCCCCCAAGAATCTTATTATATAAAATAAACTTTATAAAATAGAACCTGCACATATTCTTCCTGATATATTTTTCGAATTATTGTTATGAAAGACAATTTTTTTTTTTTTAAAAAAGTGAGAAAACAGTATAGTGATGCGTATCCCATTTTAATGAGTCTGCTGCATTTTTTTGTCAAAGTTAATTAGTAGAAAGAAGTGTGAAAAATAACCCCCATTGTTGTTTTTAATGATGTTTCACGGCCTTTACTCAAATAGAATAAAAAACGTTATCAAGCAAAATAAAAACTTTCCTTGTGTTTTCTCTTTTTTTTTCTTTTCTTTTTTTGCAGAATGAAATAACAATACTAAATGATTAAAATATCTTTTATGTGTAAATATTACGTAATTGTCTTACATAAAAATAGACGGAGATGATCAATGGTTCCTTTCAAAAGTTTACGCTTAGAAATATGGGAATATATATATATATATATAAACGTATGATAAGAAAATATAAAATATAATGTAAGAAATACAAAATTTTAAACTTACAATTTTTAAAATACTTTTATTGTATTAAATTATTTAGTTCCAAATTAATTTATCACCAAAGAATAATTTAGATTTACTGCTGTTCAGTTCGTATGCTAATTTATTAGAACTTCTTCAAATTTCTATTCTGGATTTAATTTAAGGTGGTGTTTAAAACTTAAAATGTATGACAAATTCTATTTTGAATACTAGGCTGGCTGTAAATTCAAAAATGGCTAATGTGAAATCAAATCTAATGTGAAAAGAAATTTATCGTGTTTTTATACTATGTATCATGCAAAGTAGATTCAAAATTATGCTCTACGACTTGAAAGGTATTAATGTAATACAACTCACCAGCTTTTTAAAAACCTTTTTCCTCACCAGTTTTTTTTCTTTTGATATGAATTATTATTTAACAAAATTGAGATTGAACATATTTTAGCCTTTATTTTTCCAAAAGCACTTTCGAAATAAATCCAACTGAATAACTAAAATTACTTAAACAAGCAAATAGTTATAATAATGCGCCTTAATTTTGTTATTTTTCAGATAACAATAAAATAATGGAAAAAATTGTACCCTGAATTGGAAGTTTATCTTGCCGAATTTATAAATATACATACAGGGGCGCACAAAAGGACGGGGGGGGGGGGGTTTCGGACAACCCCAAAGCCCTTGATTTTCTTTTATTGATGATAATCCTATATATAAATAACGTAAAATTTAATTAAGTACTTGTAATTAAACATTTATTTTATTATTTAATGCTAATTATTAGTTCAATAGTTTATTTTTTACTGTTTTTTGTTAACAAAATCAGAAGAATCAATCGGTGTTGTCTTGAGGTGTGATACGAGTTGGAGGACCTTCAACCATGGACCCCCCTCCCTGAAAAATTTTTGTGTGTTGTATAAATATAAAAGAGTATGTGTAATGCTGATATTATAAAAAAGCAACCACTAACACAAATATTAAAAAAAATGCAAAAGAAACATTGTTTTATTTTCTAAAAAGATTTACATGCTGTACTTGATAAGGATTACGTTTTCTAAGAATCAAAATAACTTAAAGAGCAAATTAAATATTATGTACATTATTACAAAATATCAAACTCTTCAAGTATCTTTAATATTTAAATACCATAATCAAATAAATGGGAATATAAAATTTAGAACTAGGGAATTTTTATTGCTTTGAACATTATATTAAAGTTGATTATTCTTATTCAAACCTTCTAAATTACAGCTTTAAGAAAACTCAGAATTTATTTACCTACCTTAGACCACTAACTGTCTAAGGCAAAATGAAATTTTCTGTACAATTTTATTTATTTGATCATTCTAAACTGGAACATAATCGTTCTTTTGTTTGTATCATATCGAGATTATCACTTAGTTCGATAACGAAGTATTATAGATTTCTTCTGCATGTCATCAAAGCGAAAAGATCAATTTTAATATTATCTTGGATATTTTTTTCTTTGAGCATTCTTTCTGTTGAATTTGCAACTTATATTTGGGAGATTTCCAAAAATAAGAAGGGATTCAGAACTTATTTGAAAAATATATAAGACAATAAAATATTCGCACAAAGTTTATGACAAAAAAAAAAGTTTAACTAAATATATTGAACATATATATATAAAATGTAATATATATCCGTTAAATATTTTTTCAATAAAGCGTGACAATACAGATACGATGTGAGATAAATATAATACTAAAAAAATAAATTTTCAACCTTTCTCCCTGAAAGCATCGTTGTATTTCAATTCTCCAAGGTCACAAATGTAGAAATGGACGACACCATATGATTAAAAATAATTTTATCACAATTGTTTGTAAACCGTAAGTATCAATTTAAATAACAAAGATGAGTCCTTTATAATTACTAAAATTATACATGAGACATATTGATGCCATAAAATATGAGTGATACATTTTGAATTTACAGTTTTTGTTTTATCTGTTATTGCATATTTGTTGTATGTATTTCATATCTATAGAGTTCAGCAGAAAATATATATAGAGAAAAATTCTAAATTAAAATGTGGAAGTTCGTTGAATTTCACATACTTTGCCTAACAAAAATTAAATCAGTCTATTTTTTACCAGTAAGATAATATTTCATTCAACTAAAACTATACATATAAATATCATTAAAAAGTTTCAATGAGAAATCAAATTTTTTGGATTTATTTCGAATTTTCAACTAAAAAACAATGAAGTAATACCGAATTGCTGAAAATTCCAACAAATTTTAATTAGCTCCATGCGCAATTGACTTCTCGTTAAAATATTCTAATAAGGTATTCGACTACCCTAAAATTGTGATTTTTGCCAATAATTAACAATTTTTTTATGATTTATTTAATATGCCATCTATTAGCTTTATAAAAATACCAAGTTTATTATTTTCCGTTCACTAGAACAAAAACTACATGTGTTTTAGTAAAAGCAGATGTCATTACTTTAAGATAGATGTCATACTTTAATACGACTTTTGCTCGAAATGTGTTTTTTTGAGAATGCTCAAACGGGGACAGCGATTGCTAAAAAAGTTTTGAAAATAATTAACTGAAATTTTTTGTGTATGTTCTGTATAATAGTAGAAATGTTTTAACCTTCAGATTTATCAATCACTGTTTTATTACAAAATTTACAGTCTCTTATGTTAATATAATCACTGTTTTCTTAAGCAATTTCATGTAATAACTAAGATAAAGTGCTTTAGTCTTTGTAAAAATTAAAATATCTCTTATCCTAAAAGTCATTTCAAAAATGAATAACATAGCAACACTTCAGAATTGAAAAATTGAAAATTTGTTCATAAACTTTTGGTACACAATAGGCCACGTTTATGTCATTTTTTTTTGTAAATTTTTAGCAATTTTTTCCCATTTTAGTAATAATAATTTCTTTTCCTCTTAATTTTAGCATATTTTTCTTAAAATGTACTAAACAAATCTAAAAAAAAATCTCTATATCTCCATTAAAAAAAAGCTGTCTCGCAAGTAGTCTAATATATATATATACCTTAAGTAAAATTAAATATATAATACGTTTGTAGCATAAGTGACCATATTCGTTCATTTACCTCTTTGTTCTACAATTTTCCTTTAGCAAATAATCCCTACTTAACGCCCGTGTCCTATTTGCATTATGCAGAAGCATCCTTGTAATAATCTAATCAACAGTAATAAGTATTTGTAATGTGCTTACACACCCTAATGAATCGTTCGCTTCTGGAAAGAAAATTACATCGTATACAAGCATTCGTATAAAAAAGTAACTTCTAATTTAATTCAGAGTAACGAGCAGTACGAAATTGTTTTAAATGGAATAAAAGAATTACATTGTGCGGCTATTATCACACCAAAATAAGGCAATGCATCCAATCATTAAAAGTATTTTAAGTATATTGTCTGTAAAATATAATGTATACCTAATTTATGTATTTCTGAATATATTGACATTTGAACATAAATGAAATAAATAGAATTTCCCCCCTTCCCTTTTTTTGTAGTCTTAATGTACAAGATAATTTTTTCAGATGTTTAAAGCTTAATAATACAATTTTTTAAGTAATCCATCCGCTTTCCAGACGAAAAAGATACTGACACAGTTTTTTTA
Organism: Trichonephila clavata; assembly: GCA_019973975.1. Lineage (NCBI taxonomy): Eukaryota > Metazoa > Arthropoda > Arachnida > Araneae > Nephilidae > Trichonephila > Trichonephila clavata. Next base: position 330,638 of record BMAO01005074.1, on the reverse strand, counting down.
AAACTCTTATAAATTTAAACACGTTCTTTGAGATTCTAAAAGTAAAATAAAACACTCAGATATACTTATAGCGCACGTTTTTAGTGGTTTTTGCCAAAAAAATAAAAAAATGTCAATTCCAGTCTGAATGCAACTAAAGAACCCTCGCATAGCTTAGCTAATGCAAGTTGGATATATCGAGGTTAGAAGTTCTCATGCTGGCGGGATGTGGAAGTTTGTAGAGAAGGTTGCCACACAGTTTAGGTGTCGTCATTGTCATTTGATCATGCTTTAAATTACGAGATAAAGTTTCCAAATACAATTCCATAAAGATGTATTATTATAAAATTAAGAGAAACACAACAATGTGTTGCTCATGTAGAGAAACACAACAAGCCAATGTTCTATTTAAAAGAAAACTTATCTTTTGATATGTGTTCGTTTTGGTAATTAGCTTTTTAATTCTCTAATTTGGTGCTGAATAGGAATTTGTATTGCATGAATTAAATTTTGAACAATGCTATTTTGTTCATAGATTTTTATCATTTAATTTTTTTAAAGAAATTTTAATTTATAATCCCATTTTACTTTATAAACGAATTTCGTCAATGTCGCCGTTGTCTGAGGAATTAGTGGAAAAGCCCTATTCAAGACAAATGTTAGAAACGGGAGAATCACATAGAATTATTCACATATATTTGAATGACAAAATTTAAATATACTATAATTGTCACACTTCAGTTGTTTTTATGTTCGATTTTTTTTTCTTGGAAGCTCAAGTTACTGTATCTCTTGTACACCATAAAAATATTGAAAATTTATAATAATTTTTTATTAATGTTTACGGATGGGAAAATCTTATGGAAAATTCTTATCATTGAAATATATTTATGTGTACTCTAAAAATACTTCTAATTCTGAAAAATAATACAATTTATAGTTAATTTTTATAACAATATTTTTAATATAAATCCTCCTTCAAAAGGGATGATACAATGGATGTCTACTACGGTTTTTAAATTTGTAGAGATTAAAATGAAAGAGATATTCACAAGTTTTAAGAGAGTCATGAGACAGCATTTACAAATAATTATCTTGATAAATTTTGGATTGAATATTAAATCGCAATAAACAAAAAAGACGAATATTTTACGAGTGTTTTGAATTTGTTTGCCTTTCATCATAACGTTTCTTATAATTATAATTAGAAAGTAGATAATTTTTTTCTAATGGGATTGTGGATTGGTATTTTTATCTTTTGGGGCACCATATATAGGCGATACCAATTGCCGCTCAGTTTCCTTCCCAGAGGGAAGTGACCTGAGCTCTGACGACGCGAAATTGTACTTAGGAATTTAAGTTTGCCAAGAACTCCCAAGCCAAATGGACACTCAAGGGAGTTTTTACATTCTGCATATCCATACGACATGGACGTTGTCGATTTTCTGCACCATGAAAATACATCGACTTGGGACGGGGTCGAACTCGCAACCTTAGGTGCAGAAGACCAGAGACAAACCAGCTACGCCATTCAGCCCACATTAGTAAATAGATATTGAAATAATTAAACATAAGATGCAAGGTTTTCTTTTCTTCTTTTTTATAAATAAACTAAACTGTTTTTGTTTTATTATATCTGGTTTTATTGGAAATTTGTTTTCTGAAAAACTGGAGATTATTTATGGAATAAAATAATCCCTAATATATTTTATGTATCGAGGTCTCGCCGAACGGAAACCAAGTGGTCAAGGTCACGAACTCATGGCCGGCGTTGTCCTGTCCCAGGCTCGAGTCCTGGTCCCATTGAAGACCTGCCTTCTAGAGGGGCTGGGGGCCGTAGTAGCCTAGTGGTCAAGGTATCGGATCGTGGCTGGCATGTCATGAGTTCGAGCCCAATAACACTGAACACCGCCGTGTAGGGGAGCGATGCACGTTAAATATGTCGAGAGCTCAAACGTCCTCTCGTTGATGTGGTGTGGTAGTTAGGAGAGAGGGGGGGAAGCTCAGGTGGTCCTCCTCGTCACTTGACCATGGCTCAAAATTACGAGGTCCGTCACCAAAAGCCCTCGTGTAGCTGAACAGTGGGTCATTAATATTCACTCACTCACCCTAGAGGAGCTGATGCACATTAAATCTCTCAGGGTTTGAAGATTTCACGTTGGCATGGTGTGAAAATTTAGAGAGGGGGTACCAGCTCAGTGTCGTCCTCATCACTTGACTAGGGTTCCAAATTACGAGGTTTGTCTTAATAGCTATCGAGTTGCTTCAGAGAGTGACGCAAATTAAATCTATCGTGGTCTCTATATTCTCATGTGATACAGTGTGGTAATATGAAAAATGAGATACATCCTCTTGATAGTATTGTTCATACAATCATATTACTGCTCAAAATTACGAGATTTTTCACTAAAAGTCAGTTTGAGTTGTTCTTGCGCAAAATCAGTCCAGTAGTCTAATTTCAGTAAAGAGAATAATTGTCAAATTTTACAGTATTTTATCGAATTAAGTCAGTGAAAAATATTAATTGCTTCTTACCCAATAGTGATCATAATAGGAGTTTTGATTCCACACAATGCTAGTTTTATTTTACATTAAAAAATCAATAGTTTTTAGTTTATTGCTAAAGTTATGAATCCCTTCACAGCTTTTACTTATATCGTAAAAATTATCTTTCTGCAAATTTTTCTATAGAGTGTTCATATTTTATTTATGAAAAAGTTTGTATTTCCTTTAAACCTTAATCAAAATGAAACAGATAGTTTTTCCATCAAAAAAAGAAAGAATAATGACAATTTTTTGTGAGTACTCTCCATTTTCATGTTTAACCTTGTTTCCTAACACTTTACAGTTAATAGCAATATTTTAAAATCTTATTACTTTTTAAAACGATTAACAAAAGGGCTACAAATTAATTATAACATGCATATTTCAAACAAATATTTTAAATGAACTTAAATTCCTCCGATCATTCAAAAATCACTATAAATGCCAGCACAAGTTGAAATTTCCCCACATAACAAAGCAAGAATTTATTTTTCAATAAACATAAATTTAAAAGCTCACTATAAATGATATAATTTTTTTATTATTAATTAAATGAAAACATTAAAAACTAGCACACTATAAATTCGACAAACTAAGTTAAAAAACTTTTTTAAATAAGATGTCAAAAACAAAAAAAAATAGAAATTATCTTCAAACTTTGATTGTAAATTGACTGAAGTCGATGTGCGTTTTTTTTTCACTTGTAACCCCTTTAAAATAACAAAACAATACTTTATATCTATGCCACATAAATTTAAAAGTTGTTGCAAGAAATTGAAAAATTACAAAAAAGCAAACGAGAGAGAACCGTAAAGACAGCTAACAAAACTGAACAAATCTATTTAAGTGCACTCTTAAAGTTTCCAAAATCCAGAAATTCTCTTCAAACTTTTAATTACAAAATGATCGAACTGATTAGCGACACGAAAATCCAATTACACAGAAAGAAAAAGGGTTTTTTCCCCTCTCCCAGAATCAAATATTAACACAGAGAATTACATTTAAGCGAAATAAAACTTTCTATCAAAGAGATAAACTCTAACAATTTATCATCCATTGAAAAGATCATATTAAACTAAACTATCACAAATACTTTAATGAGTATTGATCGCATTTACGAGAAAATTAGAGAAATTGAAGAATTGGAAATTCTTTTTGGAAGAGAGTGTAGGATATCGAGGAGTTCAAGATCTGTGTATTTTGATTGTCTGGAGAGGCATCACCTGTTGTGAAGGATTGGATGATGCGGAAGAAGTTGACTTAATCCGGAGTGAGATGATCCGCGCAAATCAGGCGCGGCGGATCGAGAATTCACCGCCACACGCCTCGCGCTCTTTCTCGGGATGCGGATGGGAGAAGGGGATGTTTCCTAATTACCGGAGGAAATGAGACACGATTTTTCTTGAGCACTTTTAGTTGTTAGATAGTTTCTAGAATTGTAGGATACCCCACAAAAAAAATTTTCAATTTTAAATAGGCAGAGGGGTAGAGGAATGTTCTAAAATAAATGGAAAATTGGGGAAATTATAATTTTCGGATGATTTTCTTAAATGGCCATACTGTTTGGTTGTGAAGTAACACTAATGCCTTTTTCGGGGAGAAGGGGGGAGTTGAAGTTTGATAGATTTAACCCCCTTTCTCCCCAAAAAATATAAATAAAAATAAATTTTCTCAAGGAAAAATGTTATGATTAAGATATGATAATCTACCAACAAAACCACATCATTAAGATTAGCAGATCGAGGGCTTGAAACTCAACCCGATTTCTCCCAAACCCCTAATACAGAGTAGTAAGTAATGCTAAATGGGAAATTTTAGAGGATACATATTATTCATCTAGTGCGTATGTAGTCAGTTTTCTCTCAAAATGATTGGTGGTTATGGTAGCCTTGTGGTTATGTTCACGAATTAGTGGCCGATTTGTCAGGACTTTCACCCAATGTGCCATTGGAGATCGGCTGTGTAGCGGGGCTGACGCACGTTAAATCTGCCGCGGCTAAAAATCTTCACGTTGGCGTGATGTGGTAGTTTGGAGAGGGGATGCCAGCTCAGGTGTCGTCCTCGTCACTTGACCGAGGTTCAAAATTATGAGGCTCGTTGCCAATAGCCCTCGTGTTTCTTTGTAGTGTTAAGTTTAAAACACTCACTCAAGGGTAGTGAAATAGTAGTAGTTACGGCAAGTCCGTATTCCACTTAGAGGCCCATCTTGTGGAATAAGGAATGTGTTGCTTTATTTTTTAAATAGTGAGGGACCTAAAATTTTGTGGAGTGCTTCCGAGTATAAAATTTTTTTTTGTAAATATTGAGTTTCGAGAGTAAAGAACAAGATCTGATGTAATATTTATCAAATGAATATAATTTTAAATAACAATTTTAATTTTTTAATTTTCTCATTTTTTATAACTCCTCATTGATGACATGATAAACAAAACTAAAAACAAATTCAAATTGGACAAATTTTCAAACATAATGAAAATATAAATCGAATGTAAGGAATTATTAATAAATTTAAAAAATTAGTAATTGCTTAAATCATGACGCTCTAAACGTTACTCACATTTGTTTTCATTCACTTTAAATGCCGTTAGTTTAAAAGAGAGAGAGAGAGAGAGAGAGAGAGAGAATACAAACACTTCGTTTTCCCGCTCTGTCAGTACTAATTCATTGAAAGAAATATCTCAATTCACTCGATTTTGGTATTGGTGGATTTGGTAAAGATGACGCAAACAAAATGATTGAATGGTCCACCATTTATCAATATGGAACTGTTGGGAATAAATTTATTCAACAATAGTGGGTATTTTCTTACATTCCTCACTTCTAGTGATTAAATTGGTGAATTAATATGTTGTCCAAAAAATTTTTCGCTCCGCGTTTCTTTGTTAGTTGCTTTTCTATTACATACATATTGGACTTCTAAATGAACCATCACATATAGAAATCAAATAAGTAGTTCAAGTGAAAGAAAGAGTTTGAGGAATTCATTCAATTTTGTAATTAAATACGAAAAATGGTCCAGCTAGAGTTTTCATAATGTTCATGTTACATTATGTTAAATATAATATTCCACACAAACACGTAAAATTTATGTCTGATATAGCTTATGCGGGTATTTTAATATTTCATATCATGTCTTTCAAATAATTCCAAATACAGTAGGAAATATAATCAGTCGTCTCTTCCCTTTTAAATTTGATGCTATTAATTGGTTGATTGTTATTGTCACTCAGACGAAGTTATACGATTACAATTGGCCATGAACCTCGTAATTTAGACAAGTCAAGTGACAAGCATGGCATTTAAGCCAGCACCCACTCCCCAAAGTTTTAAATTTGATTATAGTTTTAAGTAAGAAACAGTACTGTACATTAATTATTTCACAACTAGGAAATGTAGTAAAAGTCTAAAATCTTACAGCATTTAGTACGTTTAAGATAAAATAAATTTAAGCTAAGGAAAAGTGTCAACTTGCTCATGTGTAAAGGGTCTATTCGCAAACCTTTCACTAATCCTCTTGGGAAAATTCTATTAAATTAAATATTGTTCAATTGAAAAGTTTCTCCCTAAGGAGAAGATGCAATTTATACAAATCATGTCGTATATTTAAGCATTAACTTTTAGGTTTTTAACTCTCGATGAGAGAGAGAGAGAGGGGTTAGGCATTAGATGATAGAATTTTGAGATTAACGTAAAGTAATTGAAAGTTAGACGAGAGAAACTCATTGATTGATTAATTAATTAATATATAAATTTGATAACTGACAGTTAGTCTGTAAGGTATTAGAATTAGATTCAAATCGACTTGAAGTTGATTATTTGAGATAGGAAGTTACGATTATTTCTTAACGTAAGAGTGTGACTTTATTTATAATTAAATATTAAATATCTCATCTTCCGCTTTGACTTCAATGCTTTATATTCGTGCATTTCTTTCCTTGGGTTTCGTTATATTTATAAAAAGATAAATAAACTATATTTGTTTTAATTATGGCTGGTGTTCATTCTGACTCTCAATCATTAAGAGATTCAAGAATGAATCTCTTACACGTGTATTATTCATTAAATCAATTGGAATAAAGGTATTCATTTAGTGTATTTATATTATATTTATATTCGTGATTCATACTCTTGATTCATGCATTCCACTATTGACAAAATGCATAAATTTATAGCCATATTATTAACTGAAATGCCCACAGATTCTTGTCATCGTTTTATCAAATACTCCTAAATTGTATTGTTATTCATATACAGTTTAAGTGATTTTTCTAAAATTGATCACAGTGTACCAAAGATTAGTTATTCGATTTCACTTATGATCGTATTCTTTTTACTACTTTGAATTGAGAAAACCAATATTTGCAACCTGTCATTTAAAAAATGCAGTCATACCAGATCTTTTCTTATACTTTATGCAAATACGGTCAAACTGCTCAAAATATCCTCGAAGACTAAAAGATTTTTGGTTTGTTTAATTGTTTATTGTTCTCATTTAAAAGCAACAAGAAGTCTATTGACTATGAATCTCGTAATTCTGAATTTCTATCAAGTGACGAGGAATACCAGAGCTGCCCCTCCCTACACTCCAAGCTTCTCCACTTCACCAACTTGAGTACTTAAAACCTCGAAAATTTAACGAGTATCAGTCCGTCCATGCAGTGGGTCTTAAGTGACACCGGGAATGGAATCCACGACTCGACAGAAACAACACTGGCCATGATTTTGTGATTATAACTTCTCGGGTAACATTATCACAAAATATTTTTGGAAAGACATGAAATAATTTTAATTACTGTGAAATCCGGCGCACATTGCGCAACCATACTTTGAAGCTGCAATTTTTAATTTTTATGTATGCTCACCGTATAACGCGCACCTATTTTTTTACGAAGAAATCTGAAATGCACTTGTGCACTGCTCGTGTTTTGAAGTCATTTATTCTAGATATTATTCCAAGCTTTAGAAAAAGATAGTATACTTCTAGAACTACAACCCTTTAAGTTCACAAGGCATGTCGTTTCTTTTAAACAAGCAGTATTTCGTTCCATGTAGGTCTAATTTTTTTTCTATGATCATCTTTTTTTTATTTTCAAAGGTCTCACTTCTATACCCGACGTATAACGCGCCCACGTAAATTTCGATCTTATTTTTTGTGTTAAAAGTACGTGTTATACGCCGGATTTTATGGCAGATAAAATATCCCGATTCTTACAGGAAAAAGCTACTCTAGATGAGAATGTACGAAATGTGCAGTAAAACTTTCATATATATATATATATACATATTATATTTAATTATTGATTCTATGAATACAGCTAGCTATGAGACTATAATTTAAATCCAATTTTGAATATTTAAAATTTCTTAAGATGCTGGAAAGTTCACGAGCCATTTATTGCATTACTTCATTTTTATTTTACTCATGTGTGAAGATTATTAATGGTTCTGATTGGGTATCACTTGCCGTAACAGTAGTACGAGAAGTTGAAAAGGCATTGTGTATGTGTGTTCAATTATAAGGAATAAGGAATAAACTATTTTCGTGTGTATTTTATTCACATGTATTTAGCATACGAATAAATATGCATATTTACTTAATACAGTTATATGTACTTTTATTTGTCCGTAGTATAATGTTATGTTCAATTATATATCTCTCTTATATCTTACATTCATAATTTTGTGCATAATTTTTTAAACCAAAGTTTCGTAAAGTCTATTTGTTTGCTTTACTAAAAGTTTTTTTCAAACTTCCTTTATTTATAATGAATTAGTTTACATATTTTTTTCTTTCTTTAATCTGTGATGTATATTTTTTCACGTATGATATATTTAGACTGAAAATATACAGTATATATGTGCTTGCGCGATGTAATATATTTGATAAAACATATTATACTTTAAATATATCTAATTAATCAAATTACTTAAAGTAACAGAACAAATGCTATAATACATAGTGTGTATTTATTTATATATATATATATATATATATATATAGAAATTACCCAAATATAACGCAATTAAGCATGTTTTGTTGAATTCTTATATATTTTAACAATTACACACACATTTGAGAGAGAAAAGTTTGTCCTAGTATTAATACAGCTATCATACTCTGACTACGTTAACACACAAAGAGCTGCTCATTTTCATGTACCATTCAGTTCCAATTGAACACTTTTAACTTTCCTATGTTTCCTTATTATATTTCCTATATTTTTATATCGAGCAGAATTTTAACTGCATGTGCCAAAGTAAAGAAAAAAACACATAAAATTATCACGCTATCTAGTATGTATATTAATGTATTATGAATAGAAATTCAGAATACTGGAAGAAAAATAAATTATAATTTAATATTCTATGTATAATTGAAAAATTTAGCAAGAAAAAGGAAATCCCAAATCTATCTCTCCCAAATCATTCTGTTAGGTATAATAAATTTAGTACTTGCGATTGGACATTAGGCGGAAAAACAACGTTAAAAAATGTCTCCAAAATGCTTCTAAATATCCTGACATTAAAAAGAGCGTTATATCTTGCCACATAAACAATTTAAAAGTGTGACAACATTGTAGAAAAACTGTGGCCCCCTCTCGACACTCCAAGACTCAATCAAGCCTTTCTCCTACATCTGAATCGAACTGTGACGAAACCAATCAAGTGCTGATGTTACACTATCGCCTGCATCCATCTCCGATATCCGATTTTTTGACGGCAGCTCGGAAGGAAAGGATAGCGGCGGGCAGCAAGGGGGAACGCCGTGTCACACGACACCGGATGTGCCGGTGCCAGCCTTCGATGCTCTTTTAAAAACTCAACCCAAGAGTCAGCTCTTTTTCCACTTTTTTTTAAAATTTTTTTATTCGGCCATTTTTTTACTTCGACAACTTCAGGTGTACCTGGCCTCGATTTTTTTTATCACCTGTCCCCTTGTTTCAAATAGGATGATGGCAAAAAAGGGGTGTAGGCGTTTTTAGACCTTTTTTTTTTACCTGTCGTTCCGAAGTGTGAGTTCACAGAGGCATGCTGATTGGATTACATATAAGAATGATATTGTAGATATGCCCTTTCGCTGTTTTCTCCCCTCGCTGTATTCTTCGGTTTCTTCTCTGTGAGATGGGCACTGGGGGAAAAAAGTGGGCCTTGATATCTTTCTTTTAAGGATTTGTTGCCGTAAGGGTACTATCACGCTATATTTTGAATTTTTTTTAGATGCGTGTGTGCATCTAGGTTTTAGAGACCTTTCATGAATATAGATAAGAAAGTGCAGTTAAAAATTTATATTATAAATTCGGATTAACATAGTATGACTTCGGGCGTATCTTTTTAAGAATGCATTTTAAAGGATTCTTCGCAAGTTTTCTAAAGAGGGAATTGGTTTTAAGATATGAATCTATCATTTAAAACATCCTATTAAAAACTTTTTTGGAATAGTGGCATGATTTTTTTTTAGAATTTTTTTAAACCAATTTTGGTCATTTTTACTAGCGTAGCTATTTCTGAGCAGGCCCTGTATCAAAATTCTCTGAGGGCTCTTTTTTTGGAAAATAAATAAAAATTATCGCATTAATAAAACTTGTTTGAAAATGTCAAAATATTGCATATGTTGGGACTTATGTAGCTTGGTGGCCTCGTATCATTGATACGGTGGTAGCTACACCTCTGATCCTTCTTTTTCTTGTGAAGTTTTTCTGTATCTTTCCTATGACTTCACGTAGTTTTTCCAGTAGCGCACGCAAAAATTTTTCAAGGGGAAAGTTCATGGTCGAAAGTTCTCAAGATAACACCACTTGATTCTTCTGATTTTGTTGTCAAAGACAGTAAAAAATAAATTATTGAATTAATAATTAGCATTAATTAATAAAATTAATTGTTAATTACAAGTACTAAAATAATTTACGTTACATATATATATGATTATCATAAATCGAAAAAAACTCAAGGGCTTTGAGGGGGGGGGGTCTGGATCCCAGGACACCCCCCTTGTGTGCGCCACTGAGTTTTTCATATAGTAATTAGGAGACTAACATGTATTAATGTAAATATTTAAGTTGTCTATTTATTATTATAATTGAAAGGGAAACTAAAAACAACAATAAAAAATAAAAGAATAAAATAAATATGAATAAATTGCGCATAAAAAATCAAAGTTGAGGAACTGTATACACACTCGAACTGTATGTCTAGTTATCATAAATGACTTTCATCATTGAACAAAAAAAAACCTAAGAATAAAGATGATATAAAATTGAATGTGTTAAAAATTTCTAGCAAATTAAACTATGTGCCTAAATTATATAATAATTGTAATAATTACTGATAAAATAAATCGCTCCATCCCTATTTGTTGTACACTCATTTTTATCGTTGAATAAATAAATAAAAATTAGTTCTGATTTTTCATTTTATTTTATTTTTGTATTTAAAACTCTTTTTCCTCAGTTAATATATTTGCATCGATATATGGTTAGAATAAATGTAATTGTATTCGCATTTTGCCTTTTCTTAGACAATTGATCATTTAACGTGGTGAATTTTGTTCTTTTTTTTCCTCATGTTTTACAGAAATAAGTTTTAATTCAGCTCAAAAGTTCTCCAGAACGATATTAATAAATCAATTTCCTATTGGAAATCTTAGAATAATTTTCAAATTCTAAGTGATAAAAACACGTTGATTATTATGGAAAGAGGTAAATAAAAAATTAATAAGTAACTTTTTTTAAAATGGAAACCCTGCAAAATATTGTACAAAATCCATATTAAACTATGTAAATTTTGTGAGGATTTGTTGCAACGTTACGCTTTTTTTTTTTTTAAATACGATACTCTTCGATAAATTTTAATAAAATTTAAATACTAATAATAACTAAAATTCATTGTTTATTGCGATATTGTCATTTGCAAGCAAACAGGATCTAAAGAAATTATTTAAAAGAACATTACATTAAATAACTTTTTGAGACTATTGAAGAAATATCATTTAGATCTCGTTGTCCGCAAAACAATAAAATAATTTTATTTTTACTTTAAGATATTTCTTAAGTAAAAATAAATTTTTTTTACTTTAAGATTTAAGGTATTAAAGAGATAAAATATATATTCTTAATATAATTAAGCAACTTGGAAATAATAAAATACTTAGCGTTCCTTCCTTTCTCATTTATCTTTTCCCCACTAATTTTTTAATTTTTCACAAAATTATTGTGGTAAAGACGAGCATATTTCCATGTGAGGTTTGTTCAGAAGTATTTTTTTAGGTAAGAGATTTATTATTAGATAGCATGCCATGAGAAATATTTTTCTACTAAAATTCACTTCTTGTTATAATTTGCAGCTAAACTTTCATAATCTTGTTATTTTCCTTTCATGTGACGACTAATGTTTAAAAGTATGCAGTCAAATATCGAAAAATTCCCTGGATAAAAATGCTTTTAAAATCTTGAGCTGTATCGTACATAAAGAACATTGAAAAATCAAACACTTTTGTGGTTTATCTTTCTGATAAAAAAAAAAATGTTTTTTATCCTATCGTATCAGAGGGAAAAAATGGAAAACACATTAAAATAAAATTTATGTCAAATGGTGGACAATTTATCATGCAGAACATTTTGCGTTTTGAAAAATTAAAAAAAGAATGAAAAAGAAAAGTTTTTTTTGGAGAGAGAGAGAGATTTAAAAAAAAAAAAATTCTCCGTTTACCAAATGTAAAGGAGTTGCAAAAAAAGGCCCTAGATGGCGCAGCAGTATTGAAGTGAAAGCAAAGAAATTTCAACAACCTTTTCTTTCTCATGCTTCCTTCGCTCTTTTAACCGGCCGTTTGCTGTCATCTCGTTGGAGGCAAACAATCCATCATTTTGTTCGTGCTTTATACGAAAAAGATCAGTTTCGAAAAAGGCAGCTTATTTTTGAATGGATCGCTATTCGACAAAGTGATATGATATTCTGCTTTAAATTTGCTGATATGACCTATCTGATAGTAGTAGTTCTTTTCAGCATTTTTTTTCGCTTTGCTTTCTTTCTTTTTTTTTCTTTTCCGTTTTTTTCTTATTGATAAAATTGTTTGATGGGTTAAAAAGTCAAAAAGTGCCGAATTTGGCACCAAATTTTCGGCATGTATATACACATTTTTTTTTAAAAAAAAATTGTTTGACAACTGATGGAGTTTAAAAACATATTCTTTAAGAAGAAAAAAAAAAAAAAAAAAAGGCCTATCTAATTTCTAAGAGTAGCGTAGCCCTTTAGGTAGGTGATAACTATTTTTTCAAAAGGAATTTAAAATATTTGATAAGTTACAAGAGTTAACAAAAAAATAAATAAATTATATTCTTATTTTTAATGATACACAAGTGCCATGTAAAACAACACTTATAATCAAACATTAAGAGATGAATGGTCTTGCATGAAGTTTCTTCGAAAAATGAATGACATATTTAAACATTGATAGGCCTAGTTTTTTGCAACTTCTGCTTTTTTTCATTTGTTCATCCATTTTTTCCAAAAAGGGATCTAGTCAGTGGAGTAACGGAGAACATTTGGGCCCCCTGCAAAGTCAGGTTTTGGGCCCCCAAGTTGAATTTTACAAAGGGTAGGAACTTATATAGTGGCAATCAGGCTTTGGGCCCTCTAGAACCCTGCCCCCCCCCCAGTAACGGGGGAGTTTCAGAGGTGTACGTTACGCCACTGGATCTAGTGTTTCGTAATATGTATGGGAGAATAAAAGCAAACATCGTGCTTATTCTCAAGGAGCAGACAGAAACGGAATCCCACAGCAGCAATTATGAATAAACTCTTAAATATCATAAATAAAAAGTGCCCATGTCTTAACTCATAATTGGACCCTTGTGAATGAGTGTTTATTAACTAAGGCAACGTGAGGGCTATTGACGACAGATTACGTAATTCTGAACAGTCAAGTGACAAGGAAAGGACACCTAAACGGGCATTTCACTCTCTAACTTCCACACCTCACAGACGTAAGGGCTTTGAGCTACGATAGATTTAACGTGCTTCAGCCTCTCTACAGGTCTTCAGTGGCATCATGACTCGAACCTATGGCTTGATGCCGTCGCCCACGAGTTCGTGACTATAACCACTTGTCTACCACGCTGCCGCATTGTGAACTATAGGTTCTCAGACATAGATTTTGCTGGACCTTATGTATTTAAATAAAAGCTCTGATCAGTGGCGTACACAAGAGGGGGATTGAATCATAATCTTATGTATATAGTACGTAAAATTTAATTATTTGTTATAAATTATTAATTTTATTAATTAATGCTAATTATTTATTGAATACTAAATTTTTTACTATTTTTTGTTCCCGAAAATCGACACAATCAAAAGAATGTGTTGGGGGGCGTATTGGAGCATGGTACAACCCTACCCTCCCTCCCTTGAAGCATTCCTGTGTGCGCCACTGGTTCTGATGGACCCTATGTCTTAAGACATACATTTAATGAACCTAAAGTGTTACAATATTTCGGGCCCTCTTTCAGCGTAGTAGCCATATAAATATCATGATTCTAATTTGTGGAATATTTGAGGTAAAAAAAGAAATTAAGAAACCGGGCCTCAGTGATTTGACTAGCTTTCTCTCTTTTTTACGTTCTTGCCTATCCTTCGTATTATTATAGCTGTTATGCTCCTGTAGGATATTTATAAAATAATTTCTTCCGAGATCGCATTATGTTTGTGATAACATATTAAACTTCATAGGTGTTGATTAAAATCCTGCTTCTAATTAATAGCAGGATAAGCGTAAATAGCTGCTTACTGAGGACTCTTGAACATTAAAGTGAAATCCGTTCCTACATCCTCAAATGGCTAAATGTTGAGCACCAGCATATGATTTCGTAATCTGATCGCAAATGTAAATTGCTACATTTTTTCCCTTAACATTTCTTATGTAATTGAAATATGATTTTAATTTTCAAAAATTAATTATTTATAGTGAATTACTAACCTGCATTATTGGAGCCATATAAAACATTTTCTTACAACACAAAACATCTATTAGATTACTAGTTTGTTTTCAAGCAATCCTTTCAACTTTACAAAGTCTTTAACTTCGTCTGCTTACGATATATTTTTTATTTAAGGAGAATTTTCCCAGTTTTTAGACTTGAAAGCACTTAAAATGAGAGTTAAAAGGGAAATATGAATTACAGAAAAATCGTTCCCTTTATCTTTTGCTTTCGTAAAATTTTATCTGGATAAGAAATTTTGTGTTGATCGTATGAAATACAAAATCCTCAGTTTTAAAAACTATTATTGCAGTGACAGTAAGAATCATCCTAACAGAAATATATCTTATGCACACTGATTTGAAAGTCGTGATCTTATCTCAATCGGGATTATCAAGAAATAAAGAAATATTTCCAAAATTTTAAAGTTTACAGTGGTTAAACAGTACTTTTTATATTTTTTAATGGATTGAAATTTGTATTACAACAAAACTTACAATGTTTCAAAATTTATTCATGAGTACTTTTCATGCAAAAAGATTCAGTGAAAAAGAGGAAGAAATTAATAATTTAAAAAAAGCAAGGAGAAAGAAGGAGAATGAGGGTGAGAGAAAGAGATAGATGATTTTCAAATTTTTGCAGTTATTCAATCTACCAATTTTTAACTACCTGTTGTCGAAAAACCACATCTCAGCTTCATTTTTGATCATATACGTGGATGTTTTTTCGTGCAAGGTGTTTCTTCTTATGGATTGCTTCTCCATTCTTTGAAGAAGGGAATCAGAGACCCTAGATGGCCTGCTTGTTTTAAGGCTATTATGATCATCTGCCCTACCTCCAAAGAAATCATGACATCATTTTGTTTACATGCTGTGAAATGGTAATGTTCCCGTAGACGGAAACTATTCCCTTGTGAATATCCACTGACCACTTACCATTTGCTTTGAGAAAAGGTATGAGGAAAGCACTTCATATTTGACGGTATTTTGAATAGGAGTAGTCATTAAAAATGCGTTTCAACCAGATTCAGCACAGGAATGGTAAATTAGCTCTAGGGAGAAACTCAAACTTCAAAATTAACATTCCATGTTGCCAATGGCACACACAGAAATTTTCAGGGGGATGGGGGGCTCCAAGTTTGGAAGTCTACCATTCTAAGATTATATCCCCAAACGCCGCCAAACATATGCTTTTGATTTTTTCGATTGTCGGGACCAAAAAAAAAATATTATAAATTATTGAATAAATAATTAGTATTAATTATAAAATAAATTATTAATAACAAAAAGGAAATTTTACGTACTTTTGTAATTTAGGACTACAATCGGAAAAAAAATCAAGGGTGATGGGGGATTCAGACCTGTGGACCCCCCCCCCCCATTTGTGTGCGCCACTGCATGTTACCAATATCCTCACCAAAGCTTATCCTTTCCTACTGTATACATGTTGTATCTTTACTTCCTGAATAAGTCTCACACGTAAAATGTTACAGTGTTTGTTAATTTAAGGTAACTATTGACGAATAACAAATGAAGAGATTCCAACACATATATAAAGATAATTTGTTGCACTTTTCTCATACTTTCAAAAACAAAATAATTTTACATATACACTAGGAATATAAGAAATTATACCAATGGTTTTTTTACCAATGTTTTTCCCCCGCTTTTGTGTGCTTTGTTTGCTTTTGTTTTTACTTGGTTTCTAAATCATCTCTCTCTTATCATATTTCCTCTTCATTGTTTCTTAAAGGTATGAGGGGTACACTTAACAACCTCTTTCATCTTAAAATGTAACTGAAATAATTAATAATTATAAATAATTTTAATTTAATAAAATTAAACAACTTTTAATGGCCAGTTCTTCTAATACAAGGAAAATAATTATAATTTCAAATTTTAAAAGCATCCGTTTCCCATAGCATCAGACAGAATTCATTCCCCTCATAAATATCAAACGAATATCAACTATTTATTTCATTCCTTCCATTTCAGTTCAGGGATTTAGATACCCAGCACGTTCAATAGACTAAATTCCAACCACAAATCACCTTTCTCAATAACAAACACACATATACACATACAGAGAGGTGATATATTCTTGACCTTTCATAATAAAAACCTCATTCCTTCGCAAAATAATAAATGGAAAGAAAAAAATATCCCCATGTAAGTCGACCATCGAACAAATGCATACTACAAGTATACGGAAAACATTCTTCAAACACTTCATACTCGAGCGTGATCAAACTATCGTCCGGCACACACACACTTCGAGGATTTCTCTTTGATACCCAGGGATTAACCACCCCGTTTCTAAAGGAGGATTAGGGCGGCATGCATTGAGAAAGGAAAGACCCTCCCTTTTGCTCCTATAATCTTTCGCCTCCCTTTCCCTTCTAGTTTCTTTCGCGTGCTCTAAAACTTCCTTTGCCTCTTTCGGCAAGTTCATAAGGATTCTATGAATGTCTTACATGGGTCTTGGTCAAGTCCTTCAAGAAGAGAGTGTGTTGAGAATTGGAGAAGGGGAATGCACAATTCTTAAGAAGTGTTTTTAAAGAGTTCACTCTTTCAAGAATGTAGCGAGAATGATAAAAAAAGAGAATTGTTGGTGAAAGGTGTAAGTGTTAATAAAAATATATTTAAGGTTTTTTTGGAACTAAGGGTCCTTATACTGTCACACACAGTAGTATTTTAATTAAAGTTAATATGCTTAATTATGCATTTTAATTAATTCTATGATGTGTTTTTTTGCTCATTATTTTACAAATCAGAAAAAAACGACATTTAATATAATTTAAACTAAAACATACACGTCTATAGAATAATGCAAACAAGTAATTTGTAATTTAAGTTAACTCATGTATTTCTTATTCTATTTGCCAATAGCAATGAATACGAAATGACTTAAACTAAATTTTCTACCTACCTGGTACACACATGTAAGGTAAAAATATACCCAAATGTTAATTTAAATTTGTGTAAATGTTGTGCACATTAGTAAGCATCCACTGGCGTGGCAATCTAAGCAATTAAATATTGATCTAGGGAATGAAAAAGATTCCTAAACTCCCTCTGCGATGCACTTGTTCAAGTATTCATCAATTGCTGCTCCAATTATGCAACATTTTATGATTTCTAAATCTGGTGGCCTACTATATGCAATACAAAAACGATCTGCGTGAGGTCTTATGAATTCACTTGCCAAGAAAAAGTATCAACAGCACGGAAGCAATTCAAAGATAAGCAAATGGTAAGGAATCTGGCATTATTGGAAAGAAACGGCAAGCTGATATGGTTGAGAAACGCAACCGATTGCAGAATGGCATCAACATATTGTTGAGCTGTTCAAATTGTATGAAGAATGGTTAGAAGCTACCCACTATAGTAAGTCTTTTACACTATCATACTGGAGGCAATGGCAAAAAGCTTCTTAACACGATAGCTGCTAAGGATGGAAGGTCCAGACCCTTACTCACACAGATCCGATAGTAATTTACACCAAAACTGAAGTTAAATTCCTCACTGAAAGATATGCAACACCATAATGCTAGCAACATTGTTGATAGGCTATGACACTCTTTTAGACAACTCAGCCAATGATGTGAGTTTACAGACAGACGTCTTAAAGGCCCCTGTTAGCGTAAACCCATCCTTAGAAATAGCTGTTTGATATGTTGAAAGTTACTACGCGAAAAGTATGTAAAAAGTTGTAGAATGTTAGATAGCGTACAATGATGTAGCTGGAGCAATTCGGGGCTTTCATACAGTCATCCCAATATGCCTCGTATCCGTGCACCTTGACTCTTTCCGGTTACTTCATACGGTCAAAATAGTCAGCAATCGCAAACTCATAGCTGACATTGTCATGGGTTCGAGTCCTGGTAAAACAGATGATCCGCTGTATAGAGGGACTGACGTACGTTAATTCTGTCAAGGCTCAAAGTTCTACCGTTGGCGTGGTGTGAAAGTTTGGAGTGTGAAATGCTGGCTCAAGTGTCATCATCACCATTTCACAAAGGTTCGAAATAAAGAGGATCGATAGTCACCAAGAACCCTAGCTTAGTTTCAAAGTATACTGCTAGTAAAATTCAAATAAAAAATCCAGATCTGCCGCAGCACTTTTACAGATCCATGTCCATACGGCAGAAGGGGCAGTTGTTTCGCAGAATGAAAAACCAACTTCACCTGACTCGACTATGTTTTATGGTCTTCTATGACGTCGTAACAACATTATTGGTTGTGTCTTCAAGGAATTGTACCGCTGGCAACGATATAATTAATAAAATTTCCTCAATTTTTACTAGTTTTATACAGTGCAAGTAGCACAATAGAAACGCAAGCTGTGAATGAAGCAAATCCATACATTGATTTTGAAAATGTATCTATTGGCATACTTTATATAAAGGAATTTGGATAAGAGGTTTCAAGGTTGAGAGGAGGCTTCGGTTCGTTTGTTCGCTTGATTTGTTGCCTCCTCCCGAAAAAAAAGTGCTCATTCCTTTATCACTCCCTGTTCTTGAAATTTTAGAAATATTCGATAAATATGTTTACCCTTTTTAATATATAAAATAAGAGGTCCATGAGGCATTACAGTATAGAAGATAAAAACGGGGGGGGGGGGTGAAGGAACATATATAGAATGCGAATAAAAAAGGAAATGATGTTATTACCTACATATTAATCAGGTTGAAATGTATTATTAATATTGGTAGAATTTTCTATGTAAAAGTAAGATTTACTATAAAAAATTTTAAATACAAGTTTAATCATAAAATCATCTACTTTTGCACTACTTATTAAAACATTTTTATATTAAACGAATATATGTGAAAACAAATTAGGCTAATTGAGTTTGAGAAATAATGTATTAAAACATAACTAAGTAAAAGATGAAAATTTTCAGCTCTGTCATCCGAAAAGATTGGAATTAAATGCAAATAAAAGTTGATGGTGTGAGTAGAATCTAAATAAATGATATAACGATATGAATTAGAGTGAAAAGCATGAAAAGAGAGAACGCTACAAAGAATTTAGAAGAAATGGAACAAGAAAAGAAATTTTAACAAATGTTTATTTTTTCCCCTGAAAAAATAATGCCAAAGCATTCTTGTCCATGTGAAAAAAACAAGAGCAAAGCATTCATCAGTTTAAAAAAAAATTTAAAATGTGGAAAAAAAAATGTTTAAAAAATATATAAATGGATTGCAAATGTTTTAAATGTTCTCTTTTGAAATAAATTTGTAAACTTTTCGCTAAAAAAATAAATAAAGGGGAAAAAAGACAGTAAGTATTAAAAAAAAAAAAGTTAAACAAGTTTTTCTGTTTCTCATCCCATCCATATCTTTATCCATAAAAAAAAGACGATAAAAAATCTCTTCTTTCATAATTAAAAAATATTAACGTTTTTTAAAGTCTCGGAATAAGATAGAGAAAAAAAAAGACTAATAGCAATGTAAGAAACAAACAAAGCGAAAAAATCTCTTTCTGACTTGGTTGGTTAAACCTTTCTTTCAATATCAACAATACAAATAAAACCCCTTTTAAGCAGAACGGAAAGAAAAGTTTAAAAAAAAAATCATTTTAAGAAAATGGCAAGTAAAATGAACTATTTCTAAGAACACTTAATGAACGTCGAAAAACGATAACGATAGAATTTCGAATGAATTAAAAAAAAAGGGTTCGATATATTCCAGAGAAAAGAGAAGAACAAGCAAAATTTAGAGGACGACTCTGAGAAAGCAAACTAAATGGACTTATATTCTAATTTCTCGCAACCCGAAATTCAAACCAATCAGTTCTCTTAATGGCCTTTATTGCTTTTATTATGCTTGGAGCTTTTTTTTTTTATCTCTTCATTCTTCGCGTTTTCGATTCTTCCTTGAACAAAAGAGGGAATTGACTCAAAATCATTAGATTGTCCTTATTCCAAACCTTCCCCTCCCCCTGTTCCCCTACTGGGTGCAAATGGATCCATTTGAAAAGTCGTTATCGTCGATATAAGCGGAAACAGCTTTTCCGGATTTAATAGCGTAATTTCACAATTTGCGTTTTGTTACTGTTGGTCCAATGGGTTTGCCTGTTTAAATGGGAGAACCCATACATGCTGGAATACCCCGAAAGTTAAGGAGGAGCAGGATGAGGCGGGAGAGGATGAGTAAAAAAACAATAATAATTCCTAAAAATTCTATCGCTTCATTCTTTAGGAAAAGGCTCTTTTAAGAGGTATCGAGGAATCTGATTGGCTTATCTCTTTCGCCTCACTGAGCACGCACTGGTCGAAACTGAATGTGACGTCACGAAGCATGCGCTGCAAAAGAGAAAGACGGATCTAAAAATCGATGGAGTTATGCATCGTGTAATCGATTATTTCTAGATCTGGAATTCATTATCGCATATGTTGAAGAAAAGCGGAGGAGTAAAAATGATTTCAATTTTTGTCGTCACTTTTTATCATTATATTATTATTTATTTTTGTCATATTATCATTCTTTAACGTTCATCAAGATGACAAATGTCTAAGTGATATCGAAACGATTTTCTTGCGTGTATATTTTTTCCTCGTTCTTTTTTCTTTGCTCGAAGTTGTGGAGCTGTTTTTCAGCTTCTAGAAGTCGTTTGTCATTTTCTACATTGCCTGCTTACGTCGGTTAATGTTACAGGAGGGTCCATCAGTAATAACTGCTACGCTTTAAACGCTGGGGTTGTTTCGTAAAGACGCTGACGTCTTAAAAACGAAAGTTTCGAATGGAGCCTATAATTAGGAGTATGCAGCGTAGTAATATTTTATTCGATAACTCTCTACAATCCTTATTCCACTATCTTCGAAGAAAATGATTAAAGAGAAAGGATAAAATATTGGTTTTCTGAATAAAAAGTATTAAGCACTTATGCAGTGTTTTTTTCTTTTTAATTTCTCTCTCTTTTTTTTTAAAGAGCTTCTTTTAAAACTGAGAATATTTTATTAATTTCAAGAGATGGCGTTATTGCATTAATAAAAAAACACTCCTTTGTGTCTAATACGGTTTTTGAATTTGAAGATATAAGGCTTTTCATTATTTCTCAAAGTATTTTTTCATGCATTTGTAACACATGGGAATTACATGATAATATTAATTTTCTTAAACTTATGAAAATGAATACATAATTAAATATTTTAACAAGTTGTACGTTTAGGAGAATTGAGGGCTTAAAATGTGTACAGAATTTCAAATTAATTATCATACATAATTTTTAATGTGGACAAAATATTATAATTTTGTACAAGAGTCTCATTTTCACTATGTCGTAATAAAAACTGAAAGAATAATAGATCAAATGCTCTTCATTGTAAACAATGGTTAACAATTAGCAAATTTTTTTCTAAAATTATAAATTTTTATTAAATTTTCATTTTGCTTATTTAATTGAATGGTAGATTGTTAAAATCTTTTCATAAAACTTTTCTAAGAACTTTTGTAAAAAAAAAGTTATATATTTGTTATTTTTTAAAAACATATAATAACAAGAATTACTATTATTAAAATTAGTTTTTTTTTATTAATTTCCTTTTCTTTCACATAATTTTTTCTATATTATTTCCATACTTAATAAATTTTGATTTTTTTCCCGATGCTTTTTCTGCAATTATTCCTTTTTACCAAGCTATTTAATAGATTTTTTAAATATAATTTATTAAAAAATACATCATTAAATAAAAAAAATCATGTATATATTCGACATTAGCTTTGCAAATTTCAATTATTTTAACGTTAATAGCAATGGCGTGGCTAGTTATGAGTGGGGACTGTATCCAAATTCCTCTGGTCCCTTTTTTGGAAAATAAATACAAAAATGAGCGTATTACTAAAACTTATTCAAAAGTGTCAAAATATTATAAATGTTTTTGCCCCTACAGCTTGGGGGTCCCGTTTCATTGATAGGGCTGATACAATGGTAGCTACGCCTGTGATCAATAGGAATTTTCTTGGGAACGCGTTTTCAAGCTCAACTTACAGTTCGATCTTCATACAGAATGTTATCGTCTTTGATATATGAAATCAAATTTTGTGAAATTTGAAGATATTTGGCCTTAATACGTAGACACTTAAATACGTAGAGGAAGTAGAGTAAATCGTTAGGCAGAAAAATTAAAGTTTAGTATTTTAAGTCAATGTACACACAGAAACATACAAAAACTAACTTTCTTAGCTTTTGAATATTAATTTGGTTCATACATTAAAATTCTTTTTTTTTTTTGCATTACTAATAGTGTACCGTGTTTTCATTGATAGAACAATTAGTTACAATGATTTTTACCAGCAAGCCAGCCTTTTATTTCTCCACTGTTGTGAGAAGCACAATAAGTTTATTAAGTTTATAAGAAAAATTAAAACTAAATGAAATTATGTATTAGCTTACCTGAAATATAGTAGATGAACTTTTTTGTAAATTTATTTATTTATTTAACCTTAACCTCTCTTCTTTCTTCTTTTTAATATCAAAAATCCCCCTACAAAAAATTCTTTTTCTTAAAATAAAGTTAATATTAGTAATTTCACAAATAGTTCGCTGTAAAATATTTAAATGCAATTTTTAAAAATAATTTATCGGTATCAATATATACACGATATTCCCCTAATTTTAATACCTTCCTAGTTGCTAAAAAGCAAAAACTTTTTTTACCTATATTAATTAAAAAGAAAAAAAATTGGTAATTCAAAGTATCCATATGTCAAGATAAAGAATCCAAGAAAAGTTATTGAAATTCACATTTCTTTTTCTTTCTTACACAAGTTTTCCTGAAATACCAATAAAGTTTGAGATAAATTGTTTTGAGAATGTAACTATTATTTTCTCTTACAGTCAACAACTTTTTTGTATAAAATGTGCACATTAATACAAACTTATTTAATTATTATTTAAGCATTTTAATATCAAACAATTCAGAATAAATTTTACAAAAATTGATAACTTATAACACAATTATTTATTTTGAAGATTTCAAAATTTTTGCGTGAGTGCATGGTTGTAATTACTATGAAAAGATGGAATACCAGAGAGGAATTTCTTTTTTTAATTAATCAGTTATACATTTCCTGGTAAAAAAAAATCAAAATTGCATTTCTTGAAATAGTGTACTTTTGGGGAACTAATTACAAGGAAAATTTGTATAAATTTGCTTTAAAAAAAGTTTGATTAAATTATAATTTGTGAGGGAAATAATTTATCAAGTTAATGCTTTGCATGAATAACTTTTATAATAGCAAATTAGGATGAATGAGACATAAAAGTAACCCAAGTTATTTTTTAAGTACATTATATACTCTCTCTCTCTGTTTTAAAATGTGCATGACATTGGATCATATTAAGAAAATCAACTACAATACATTGTATTAAAAAATGTAATGTATTTTCTTTGATGCTTTAAGCATACAACAAAGAGAAAGTCATCAATAAAAAAAAAGAATTTCAAATTTATTGTGAAGATCAAATTTGTTACAATGAAAATGCATCATAATAAAAATTATCCGTTTCAAGAAATATTTAGAGAGAAAACTAGTCCATAGTAAAATAACAATAATTACCAATTTAGATCAATTTAAAATTAAATTTACTCATATTTCATTATTGTATAATATATCTATGCCGAGACATAAAATAAAAAATTATTTATATATTTTTTAAATTGTGTTCTGATGAAGTATATTTTCTAAGGCCGGGGTGGGCATTACGTCGATAGCGATCGACCGGTGGACCGCTAAGACATTTTGGGGTGACCACCTAAAAATTTTCCCAGTTAGTAATTATATACGGAAAATTCAAGATTGGTTGACAGTACGCAGACTAAGCCTTCTACTGACTATAACAACAAAAAATAAGTTTAGATAAAAATGTTTTATTCTTTTTATGTATTTTGAATTGTTTCATAATAAATGTATCAGTTGATATAACTATATTTCGGGCAATTATTATTAAGTTTGTATCTTGTGTTTTTTGCTTTAAACGTGGTTTTAAAAGTCGTTTTTTTATTTTAGTTCTGTGGGTCTCTCTCTCAGTACATATTCCGTACTTATTATTAAATTATAATAATAACCTTTTCCTCCCCTCACCACTCCTACGACATTGGGCAGCAGAGTACACAAGAATTTTTAAGGATCGAGAGTTGAAGGTCTTCCATTCTCGTATCATACTCCAATACGCAACATATTTTTTTTTTATTTTGTCGATTGTCGGAAACAAAAAACAGAAAAAAATAAATTACTGAATAAATAATTAACATTGGTAAATAAAAAATGATTGATATCAAATACTTAATTACATTTTACATACTACATACATGGGACTAAAATGAATTGGAAAAAAATGAAGGTTTATGAGGGATGGTCCGGACCCGTGGACCTCTCCCCCGCTCTTGCGTGCGCCAATGACACTGGGTGAACCGCAACTCCTTGAAAAAATTAGAAGTAGCCCCCACCCTGGAAAAGTCTGCCCATCACTGTTCTAAAGCATATTTTTTAAATCTGAAATGAACTATTTTAAATTGAAATTTGGATACATATGAGTAAAGCGAATCCAAAAAAAATTTTAAAATATAGAAGGAAAAATAGTAAACTATTGCACACTAATTTTGTTTCAATTACACTGGTGTCCAAAAGTTAAGCATAATTGATAATTATGTGAATAAAGAAGGAACTGTAAATCAGAATGGCGGGAAACGTGATATGTGAGTGTAAAATGGCTATAAAATAAGGAAGCAAATCAAAAGAATGATAATAATAAATTTTATTATCCAAAGTAGCAGATTGAAAGAAAACTAAGCATAGCAAGGATTCACACTTTAACGAAAAAAAGGAAAGAAAACATTTTAAAAAATACTGATGCTGCAGTTTAATAAGGCGTGTGGTCACCTCTGACAGCCAGGCATGCTGCACAGCGATTTACCATACTTGCTATGAGATGATGAGTTGTGGGCTCAAACGGTTCCAAGCTTCTTGGAGAGCTCTCTTCAATTCTGTAGTGGAGCTTGGTGGGTGCGAAAGGGCTGAAAATTGTCCCCCGGCATATACCATACATGCTCGATAGGAATTAAATCAGGGGAGTTCGCAGGCCACGACATGCGCTGGATGTTTTCCGTTTCAAGGAAGTCATCAATCTGCACCACTCAGTGACATGGCGCATTATCATTCATGAATATGAAGTCAGACCGACAGCACCTCGAAACATGCGAACATAAGGCTCAAGAACTTCGTCTCTGTATCTTTGAGCAGTCACAGACCCCATGTCAAAGAAATGGAGGTCTGTGCGGCCATCCATCAGGATGCCTGTCCATACCATTACTCCCTTTGATGGAAAATGATGTCTTTCCGTTATGTTTCTTGGTTCAAAACGTGTTCCACGTTCTCTCCATATCGTTACACGCCGAGAATCACTACTCAGACTAAACCGGGACTCGTCGCATTGGCCCACTCTCCCACACTCCAATGTTGATGTTTCAAACTCCAGTTCAAACGAGCGCGTTTATGCGCATACGTGAGGGGAATGCAAACTGCTGGTCTTCTGGCATACAAGCCAGCATGATTGAGTCTCCTGTAAACAGTTTGTCTCGAAATTCGTATTCCTGTGGCGACTGTGAGCGCCGAACCCTGTGCTCTGGCAGTACTGCCCCTCTGACGTCGCGCACTTATTAGCAGATATCGGTCTTGGCGAGGGGTTGTGACTCTTGGTCGACCTGATACTGGTTGTCGGGTAACATCTCTCGTTCTTTGAAACCTCTGCCACAGTCTTGAGATCACAGACTAGTCCACATTCAGAATTCGAGACACTTCGGCTTGTGATCGTGAGCATTCCAGCATTCCAACGATTCTTCCTTTCGTAAACATGTCCAATTGGCCTCTTTGTGCCCTCATTCACCTTGTTTGATGGTTAACAACGTTCCTTCGCACAGCAGTTGCACGAAACTTGTCTGAACTGCCTATGCTGCGTGAATCGGTTTCTCCGCGTTCCAACATGCGCCGGTGTTTCGCGCAGGACGTAGTCGACTGAAAAGTTTTGCATAAACCCAATGTTTCTTCTTCACCCAATTAATATCCGCAAGAAATTTAGAATAATTTTACGAATATTTACTCCATGTTTTTCGCTTTTTACGATTTATGCTTAACTTTTGGACACCAGTGTATGTATTTGAACTGCTTTTTTTTTTGCAAAATTTTTAATAAAAACTTTGTTATCACGCTGTTTTTAAGAAAATTTTAAGTCAAACGAAGCAGTAATTTTTAAGACTGATTTTGATGTGTGATATTTTAAAATAAATTCTGTTTTAAATAAAACACCGTTGTTAACATTGTTTAAATTACATTTTTCGTATTAAGATTTATAGTTACAAATATTAACTTTTATTCTTTAGCAATTAGGCAGTTATCAGTACTCGACAAACTTTTATATTTTTCTCATTTCTTTGTACACTGATGAAATAAATTAAGAGAATTTGCATATTTGAAAAGAACTGAAATTGCATGAAAAGAACTGAACTGAATGAAAACCACTGCTTCTAGATAAAAATGTAAATCTTCTACGGCAAATGCGCAAGCGTAGACGTGTGTGTAGGCGGAGACAGCAGAAAAACAGGCTTTATAAGCGCGTGTAAGTTAAGACGTATTCGTTCGCCAGTACACGTTGGCGATTTTTTTGGTGTTATTTTGAAGCAATGGGTTCAATTCAAATTGTAACAGTAAAAATGAATAACCACTAATGTTTAGATGATGGAATGAGATGGCGAATTGTGGGGAGGCTAGAAGCAGGCTGATGTCAAATCCAGATTTGTAGAAAGTTCAATTTAACGTTCAGTGTCGTGTGTAACTTATGGAAACAGTTCCAGGATACTGGATCCATCGAGGGAAAGCCTGGGCAAGGTCTTCCAAGAGCCACGACGGCCACAGAAGATCACCATTTGTCGATTATAGCGAGGCGTAACAGAGGGGCTACAGTTTCTCAGCTCCTTCGTTACTTGTATGCAGCCACAGGAACCCGTATATAAAGGGTGAATGCTTCAAAAAGACTTCCTGAGAGAGGGTTGTTTGCCAGAAGACCTGCTGTTTGCGTCTCGTTCACGTCTAGGAACAGGAGAGTCGGTTTAGCATGGTGCAGACAGTATAGGGATTTGAATATGGATCAATTAACTACCGTTCTGTTCACCGATGAATCCCGTTTCAGCCTAAATACTGACGTACATATGGAGAGAATCATGGACCCTCTACCTACACTATAAAGTCTGCGAAATCGACAATTATATGGTGGAGGAGGTTTAAAGGTCTGGGAAGGCATCATGTTGGATGGCCGTACATCTCTCCATGTCTTTGTAAGAGATTCTGTGACTGGTGTGAGGTGTAGGGATGAGGTTTTGGAGCCCTATGTTTGCCTTTTCAGAGGTGCATGTAGTCTCGAGTTTATTTTAAAAGACGATAACACTGGGCCTCATAGTGCTCTTTTGGTCGACGAATTTCTAGAGTGAGGATATTCGCCGTCTGGATTGGCCAGCCAAGTCTCCAGACCACAACCCTATAGAGCATATCTGGTACACTCCGGGGAGGGCAATTGCAACTTGCAAACCCCCTCCGAGAACCGTCCAGGAAATGAAAACAGCTCTTCTGAACGAGTGGGACCAATTGCTACAAGAAATAATAAGCTTCCTTATTTCAAGTATGACATCTCACTGCGAGGCCTGTATAGCTTTAAGGGTGGACTATACATCTATTAACCCATTTCTTATGTTTATTCTGTAACCGTTGTTTCATACCTCCCAACTCCAATGAGTGTTACGCACGACCATGCTTGTGTATTGCAATTGTTGAATGGTTATTTGTTTTGTATTGTATCAATGTATGTACGTATCAAGTTTCATTAAAATTGGTCCAGTAGTTCTAGAGATAATCGGCGAAAAGTCTGCAAATTCTGTTAATTTCTTACACTAGTGTATTTGCAAACATCGTACAGAATTTGTGAAGTCAAAAATATATTTCAGAATATTTAAATATGAAACATTTTTTTAAAGTTCAACTAATATTATTACACAAACATTATCAATAATAAATTGTTTATATAACTGTACATATACACATAATATGTAAACTATCTAAATAAGATTCTATATAATCATTCTATTCTTCTACTTTCGTTCTTCTACTTTCTGCATAGTATTCATTTAAGATAAATTGTATTCATATTTGATGAGGAAAAAAAAAGAGATTATGGTAAATTACTTTGAAATGAAGTGACTCTTTTATTTAACGTAATCTTAATTATTGTTACCTCAAATAATGTAAATCTATATTTTTAACTAGAAATCGCGTATCATTCGTGATATACATTAAAAAAATATGTGCTTCAATGAACTTATTATTTTTCTCGCATAAATTTATATACAACGTGACATGAGAAGTTTTTATCATTCCGAAATGAAATGAAACGAAATCCTTTGTATTTCATAATAATAATATTATTAGTTTTTAAGAGAAAGATATTTTTAAATTAAATGTTTGTCAAATCAGGAGTAAATTTTGTAGCAAACTATAGAACTAAAAAATAGTAACAACTGAATACAAAAAAATTAAATATGATTATCTTATTTGGCATTTTAATACATATATTTAAAAAAAATTTGTTAATTATATAAGTTATAAATGTAAAAAGAGCTTCTTCAAATTTATGTATCATACTGAGGAATATTCACGCAATTTATTATACACATAATTAGGAAAAATAACGTTGATTATTCCTTATCACATTAATGTTATTTTTTCTTTTAATATCTGTAAAAAGAGATATTTTCTTTCTTTTCAAGGATAAATTTTTATTTCTAATTATTTCAGTTTCGAACTTAGTAAGTGCATCTATTTAGTATGCTATTTCATATTTTGTATCATTGGGTGGACTACTTACAAAGTAAAATATCTTACAGATATTTAATAAAGATAAAAATAGTAATGTAATAATAATAATAATAATAACAATAAATGTAGTTTAAAAAAGAGACATATATATATAAACGATGTTCTTAGATTTTTCCGTTTTCTAATAACTTTTGAATAAGATAAAATAATTTGAAATTCTTCGATATAAATATCTGCTTTTACTTCTGTCATAAACACAGCATTTTAATACTGGATTTATGACTTATTCTAAAGTAAATGTTGTATTTGAATTGCCCTTTTAATTGATTTCATTTTGGACTAGATTATTGAATTCCCTGATAAATTATAATCCTAATGATACTTTGTTGTTTTAGTAACTAGTTCAAGATTAGATTATCTACTGTTTTTAATTTTAGGTGTGTGTGTGGGGGGGCTAACAGGGAAAAGTTTTAATTTAAATAACGTAAAAATTATCTATACTTACTTTTGTTTGCAGGAGTATTTGAAACATATAACTGTTTAGTCTTCCGCTTTCTACTGTCACAATGCTGAATGAAGAAAATCGAACGTTTTTTAAAAATTCATTCAAGATATTTAAAGACATAGTTCTAAAAGAAAGAGGAAGTTTACTGTGAGATAAATTGAGAGTAAGGTTTTGTTGTTATTGTTGCTGTTGTCGTGTCCTTCCCGAAGGAAAGGAATGAAAGTTGCCATTGCCTGTGAAATAGGTTGGACTTCTTAACGATAGATGGCGACACCACCTATCTCCACCTCCACAATTTTGGCATGGAACTGAAGGGGAGGGAAATATTCTCCAGCCCCCTGCACTCGTGGTTTCTGCTGTGACCGCCACACAAGACTTTCGGACCCACTGATTTAACGAGCACGTACTCCGTGTGTACTCGGTGGTATTTAGTGGCATCGGGCATCGAACCCAGGCCCTCCGGTCTGGAGTACGATGCTCTAACCACTAGACTACCCACGGTGTTAATGTGGATAATCATCCACCACACAGTAGCGTATACAAAGTGGAAGGAAGTTCATCCTCCTCATAACCTCCCAATTTTTTAGCATAAAGATTGAGCCTCGGCCCTATGTACCCCGTCCTCTATAAAAGAAGTCTGTGTCCACCAATGTAACTGAATTATATTCAATCCATGAAATCATAAATAGCAGATAAGAATTTCAAAGTTAATGCCAAAAACACCTACATGAACCATATTTTATATTCCTAATGTTGACATTTCGAATGTAACACATGAAAGGTAATAAACATGTTGTTATTTTATTGCTTATGTAGGCGATCATAGACTTTTATACCTGATTTTTTTCTGAACTATAGCTGATTAATTCTTGGAATATAGACTAGTTTTTAAAGTGTTCCGAAACAAATATTCTTGTAAAGAAACTCTTCAAAATATATATTTAGAATTACGCGGAGTATTATAAAACCTATTAAGAAAACCATATGATTTTTTAGCTACAGTAATCTTGGTTCTTTAATTGAATAGCGTATACCAAATCTTAAAATATTTGTAGTTGAAAATTTATTTTTGTTAAATAAAGATGTATGAAATAAACTATTGCATTTTTGATTTTTTGAAACTTTTAACTGATAATAAGGTCTTTTGTACGAAAAAAAAAGCTAGAAAATAATATTCGTTTATTTATTTCTTTTGCATTGTAAATGATCAGCATTTTTACAAGCTTTTATTTAACTTGCAATGTATGTATGCAATTTGTTCGGGTGGAATCTTGCAACTCAATTTTGAAGCTGATATCTTCAACCGATTGAGCTGAAATTTTGTATACAAAATTATTTTGGATGACAGTGCAGATTTTGACCATTTACATTCTGATATTGCAATTAGTTAAAAAGATATTAATTAAAAACCTTAAAACGCATAATTGTTTTACCCCTGTGCGCTGTTTGTTCCGCTATGCTCGGCGGCGCAAAATGAAGAACTAAAGGGGGATTTTTGTTTGTTGTTGAGTTTTTTTTTTACGTTTTTAAAACAGCATCTAATTTTTTTTTTAAAAAAATCAGACAAAATAATTATAGAATCGGAAAGATCATTTATTTCGCCACAATATGGTACAATTTTTCTTACAAAATAATAATATTTGTATTGTTTACGATTTTTTTAAATGAGTCAAATTCGATACGTTTTTATGAAAATGATGTCTAAATTGTTGCGCATGAATTTTTTTTGTTTAATTGAATCGACATTCCGTACTAAAACAACTCATGTTTTGCTCTTTTAGAATCAGTCACTTAAAAAATAAAACGTCGAAAACTTTTTTTTTTACGATTTTTCAAAAAGTACTCAAAATTTTAATTAAACATTTCACAATTTCGTCATTTGTGAAGATAGCCTCAGGAAACTTTTTTTTCGTGTGTAGAACAATACTACCCAAGATCTGTACGAAAATTGAAAAAATTGCTTAAAAATTACGGATTTTTTAAAAAAAATTGTGTTTTTCGTCTAATACCCTTTCTGCGAGAATTGACTCAGCTAAACCAGGGATGGCGAACCAGCGTTGGATGAGATGAACAGGCTGAGAAACCTATCCTGCGATACTAAAAAGTAAAAAATAAATTAAAAGTAAAATTTAAAAAAAAAAAAAGAACAAGCTTTTATTTAAAGCGCTAAAAAAAAAAAAAAACTTTCCTTTAAAACTTTTTTTACAATCAACTTATAACGTCATTACACAATTTATAGGATATAAAAGTTTGTCACGAGATTTACCTGTGTAGATAAACAAGTAAATTAAATACTTTGATCTGCTTGATTTTAATTTTTAAAAATTTTAAACTCAGTAAATACGAGTAGTTAAGTCTTGCGACAAGCTTTTATATCCTATAAATTGTGTAATGAGGTTATAAGTTGAAAGTAAAAAAAAAGTTTTAAAGGAAAAGTTTATTTTATTCTTTTTAGCGCGTTTAAATAAAAGCTTGTTTTTAAAAAAGTTTTTTTTTACTTTTAATTTAATTTAAAAAGATGCTTATATCGAAAGGTAGGTTGTTCCTTTTGTAACAACCCAACTTTCACCATTCTCCTTAAAAGCTACAGATTGATCACCACCACGCTCGACCAATCCGACATCCTAATGCTTTTTTTTCCCATCGCTGTGTGGATATTGGAAGCTGCAAACAGCCAAAGAGAGAAAACTCACAAGAAAAAAAACCAGAGAGAGAGAGAGAGAGAGGAAGGAAAAAGTAAAAAGTAAAAAAGGCCTAAATCCATACAGCACTTAAAATTCCTTTTCTACCCGAAGCGGGATAGAGGCCACGTTTATTTATGGGTCCTCGTCTCTTTTAATGCTCTCAGGCACCCTCGACTCGATGAGGCTGAAAATCCAAGACCAGCTTACTTATTGCCGACGATTAAGGCTAGCGCCTAAATGCATCTTTTGTGGGTCCAGCGGAAGTGACTGCACTGTTCTTTTATGAGATCTGGACAATGTCCTTTGAAGGCATTTCTCTGACCGCCTATATATGTACACCTTTTTTTTATATCTTTGGCCGTGATATCTTCATCAACGCTGGAGTCCTGGAATGATATAGGGTGGTCCGATTTAAAAATCCCATAATGAGTCGGCATGATAAAAGGGTGACCATATGTTCGCTCAAGGAAAAGGATTGGGATGATGATGACCGTCGGTGCCTTTGTGGTGACCAAAGGGACAAGGCGCCTTGGGGACGGATTGTGACTGATATCTGTCCATCTGTGTCTGGAGGGTATACCTGTCGCCGAGAAGAACTTCTAAGGTGATTTAATGCCAAAGACATCTTTCTTTTCGAAGTGATGTTTCCTTACAGAACTCTTGAGAGAACTATAAATCCTTGATCTAGAGCCTGATTTTTGTGCTATTAAAAATTTTTTTAGTTAATTGTAAATTCCTTGTGTTTTATATCATTTCTAGAGGATATATGCAAATTTGCAAAAATTTCAAGAAAAAAAAAAGAAGCGATGAGTGGTGAAAGCCTATATACAAATATTCATCTTAAGTTGAAATATGTTATTTTCACGCAATAGTAAAATTATGTTTGAGGGTGACTTACTTAATCTGAAGTTAAATCTATTATTACTACGTTGTAGCCCATAATGAAATATTATTATAATGAAATTCATGTGAATCTTTATACGTGTGTGTGTTAACTGGGAAACTTTTTTTAAAAAAAAGCTAGCTCAATATTATCCGTAAACTAAATAACGGAAAGCCCAGAAGTCTTGCAGTGATGAATTTTTAATTTAATTTCCTGTGTGTGTGAATGTTTTCTTATATAATGTGAACAGAAAGTATTAAAGAGACTTTAAAGTACTTGGAGGTTTTGTATCCGAAAAAATTATTAATACAATCTAAAAAAAAATATTAATGCAGTCTTGAAAAGAGCTTTGAGACATGAATCATTCAAAGTGTTAAAAAGTCGTAATAAACACATTTATAAAATTGAGACTCAGTGATTTAAAAATTTTTTTTATAAATTCCTTATGATTTTATGCTTTGTCTACTCAATGAACTGAACTGATCTCAGTGGCGCAACAGCCCATGAGGGCCAAGGTCTACTGTGCCCAACTCAGTATTCCCTGAGGTGCATGAGTAGGTAGTCAGTCTGACTCGAAACCCCAGTATAAAGTTCCCAAGAAAACCTGGTACTCATTTATCGACCCACTGAAGGGATGAAGGACTGAGCCTTCAATCCCTTGCCCGGCCCGGGATTTGAACCCCGGACCTGTAATGTGGAAGCGTGATACACTACTACTCAGACCCAGGGCTTCATTCAATGAACTTTTTCCTCGCAATATCGTTTTATTTTTCTTTCAATTGAATTAACTGATACTGATATTTAGACATTTTAAAAATTGGTCGCGGCTTCCTGGTCATAGTCATGACCTCATGACAGGTGTTGCTTCTGTTGAGTCCTGGTACCGCTAAAAATCTGCTATGTAGAGAGGCTGGTGCACGTTAAACCTATCGTGTTTAAGTCCTCACGTTAGTGTGGTGTGTAAGTTTAGATAGTGGAATCAGCTCAAGTGTCGTTCGCGTCAACTGATCACGGTTCAAAAATACGATATCCGTTGCTTATAACTCTCATGGTCTTTCGATGTGTGACGTTAATAAAGAATCAATCATTCAACATACAGTGAAAATAGTTCAAAACGAAACTGAGGGGACTGAAATATTTTTTCGGGTTAAAAGAATTTCCTGTTAAAGGATATTGAAGAAAAAAACTTATATTTAACAAAATTAAGTTTATTATAGTATATTTTATTTACATAGATATGCATATATGCATGCATTAAATAAAAATCAATGAAACAATAACATTTATAAGAACTTAATGAAATTGGATACAAAATTTAGCAATAGCAAAATCTTTACAAATTTCCGTTTTCATCTGTTTTTGATTAACAGCCTTAAGCAGTTCTACGATCATTTTAAGCGAAATAGTAGTTTGCTTTCCCCCTGAGTCTTTGACATTGTGCTCGTAAGAAAATTCTTCGAAAATGGGGGGGGGGGTGAGAACCAAACTCACTGATCTTTACTCACACTGCGATGCACTCTTCACCAACTCTAAGCCGACTGTTGTGAAATGAGATGTTTTTGTGGCGTTTGTAGGGATGGAGGGTGAAAAAAGTAGCTTAGATAAACAAAACTGGCACGTGGCACAGTCTATTCCGAGGGTATTTCAAAGTCAAGTTAGCCTCCTCTTAACGAAATATGCGAAACGACCTCTCTTTCTTTTCACACCCTTCTTAAATCTTGCCTTCATGGCTAGTGTTTTCCATATTTCGTTCATTCCCAGAAGGAAAATTTTTTCGTGTAAAGAGAAAACAATACATGAAAATACATAGTAGTTTATTGGATTCGCTCTATTATTTCGTGTTAACCGATATTTTACCTTAAGCGTTTTCGCGTTAAACATGTTTTACTGTACTTGAAAAGGTTTTATCTTACCATGGATAATTTCGATTGAGCACATCGACTAAGGAAAAAACAATCAATGTTAAAATTTGCTGCTGTTATTTAAATTCTTTTATTTATTTCTTTTTCGAATTTTTTCTAAAATATAGTGGTTTGTATAAGTGTTTGATTAAATAAGTCACCTATTGCGTTAGAAATTATGCATTTCGGAAGGATATAAATTTTATTTAAATTCCTCAGATAAATAAATTATGATGAAAGTAATTTAATAATTGTTTACTTTATTTACAAAGATTTTCAAAAGAATCTTATATGAAAGCAAATCCAATATACATATAGAAAGCGAAGATTATATTAATATTTGCTTTTTAATTTCAAAAAGAGTAACATTTATCTAAGAAAACATTAAAAATATCAGATGTTGTTGCTGATAGATAAGATATAAGAAGGCAGCACCATAAAACTTCAAAAGTTACTATCCTCAGCCTTAATTTTGACACTGTCAACTTGAATCATATAAGAAATCTTACTGCATAAGAAAAACATGCACATGGAAATCTGAACTACTTATCATATACCGCTTGAGTATACAAGAAATCTTCAATAATTTAACTTAAAACCAAACATATCTTCGATCCCCACCACCTAGACCGAAACTTACGATTCCAATAAACCTAAAAAGTAATCTCTTCTATGACTTTCTCCGAAATAAATCGTTGCTATAAACAAAGTAAATAAAGTAAACAAATAATTTTGTGGGTGTCATAAACAAACGCACTAAAGGCAATAGCCGCTGAACGACCACACGACATATTTACTACAGCCAGATACTGACCAAACCAAAACTCGCGGTCGTCGGCTCTGAGACTAGGGGGAGAGCGAACAAAAGTACATAAATGGGTACAAAAATGTATTAGAGGAAACGTCCCGACCCCCGATGTCGATATCAACCCCCCACCTCCCTGTGACGTCACATGTTTGAGGGCCGCATCATGGATCGGTGATATTTTCAGCCACTTGCACGTTTGAGCTCCAACGAACAGTACGATGTGTGGTTCAAGCGAGAAAGAGATGTTATTCTCCATTAATTGAGGGCTCTGTGCCACACTGAGCGTAATTGTAGGGCGTGAAATTCCTGCGCGTGTTGTCGATGTGATGAGTCCATCGTAATGTGGATGTCGTTTCGAGATTGAATCGGCTCTGTGAATTAATTGCTAATCTGACGTCCGTTATTTGGTTGGGCGGAAGTAAATATTATACGTTGATTGAGTTTTGTAGTTACGTGATGTGAATGTGAATTGAAGAGTGGACGCTTATTGTGGTCTGGTTAGAGTAGAGACTGCCGTCCTGTACATGGACGGATACCGCTTGTGAAAGTACTGACACCCGAAGAGCTCATATGGTTATACGGTAAGTTGTTAGGTAAATAATCTGAGTGATAAGTAGTCGTTTTTTTTAAATGGTTAGTCAACAAAAAGGCTTTGAAACTATTTCACAATAATTTTGTAAAATTGTCATGGTATAAAAATTATGTGTAAATAGTACTATCTTAGAAAATAATTGTGCTCTGATTAAAAACTGCATGTTTATGAATTAATATTTGTGTACAAAAATAAAAACAAAATTTTGAATATAAAAAAAACTAATATTTAATGTTATATGAAATCACTATCGAGTTACTGTAAATATAATGCGTTACTAGTAAAAGCGCAAGTAAAAAAAATACTAAAAAACGTATATTTTCCTCAAATTTTATCTCATATTGTAAGCGTTAATGAACGGGAGTATTAATTGCGCTAATTAAGTAAAAAACCGTTTTGGTTCGAATTGAACGTATAAGTCATATGAATGCAATTAAATTCTTTTAATTCCATAAAGATTTTATTTTAAAAAAATTCTGAAAATATGTGAATTATTCACAGGAAAAAAAGGGGGTGAGGGGGGCTTTGCCTTACATAATCATTAAATTTTGTAATATTCATAGCAAGCGCATTATAATAATATTCTTCTCTTTTCAATTCATGTAAATTAAATTCTCAGTTAATCACAACGAAAAACTTTTTAAGGGGAAAAAACAATGAATTCTGACATATAAAATAGTTATCAAATTAAAAAATTTTATTAATTAGATTTTTGGTAAATTAAGAAAAATGTTCTAGAATAACTATAGGTAATAATTACATGTTTAAAATTATCACATATCAATTAGAAAAGATAAACTTTTCAAAAGATACTCACTTTTAAATTATAATATCCAGAAAAAAGAATTACCTCCGGCCAAAATTACGTTCAAACAACAACAACAAAAAACTTTATTCAGATACGCGAATAATTTATTTATATTTCAATTTAGAGTAATAATGTCATTCAGATAGAAATATCTTACAAGAGTATAGCTTATTTTAATATATCTCTGTTAATAATATTAAAATGGGGTCGAAGTCAGAAAAAAAAATAACATTCTTATTTTTTAAATTCAATTATTATTATTTACATAAACAATTTAATAATTTTTGTACCAACTATTGGTAGTTTAAATTCAGATTAAACTGTAATGTATTAAATATGTTTTATAAACAGTAATTATTTCCAAAAAAAAAAATTACGTACAATAAAATAAAAATAAATTGCTACATTTACATCCAGGATATTCTTATTGTATTATATGGTATCATTCTAAAGGTATTTATTAAGCTTATTTTACTGTTCTTTTTATATAAAATAATTTAAATATATATTTTAATTAAAGATATAATATATTCTAATTGTGGTACCTTTTTGAAATTTTTTTTTCGAATACTGTTTTGAAAGTGATATTGTATAACTTGAAATAACAAGAGAGTTAACTTGAAATAACAGTTCCTCTAAAAAATGCCAGATCTTATTGTTATGGAATGTTAACGATATTTTGCAATTTATTTTTGATGGGTATTTTCATCTGGAACAGTTACGTAGTTAATCAAAAAATTATTTTTTTTTAATTATGGAGATAACTTTTAATTGTTATATTTATGCTTCTCTATTCATAATCATTTTGGAAAAATTGTTAAAAGAATTTTAAATAGCTTCGTATTATTGAAATACGTATTAGTAACAAAAAGTTTTAAGTATTGTTTTTTGTATATTTCTCTATTATACTTTCTATTTTAATATATATATATATATATATATATATATATATATATATATATATATATATATATATATAACGATTGCAAAATTAGACTCATTGAAGGAAGAATAAAAAATCCCAAAATGCAAATCCAGAAATTTTCCGAGAATAAATGAAATCTATTATTCTAATTGTAAATATTGGGGAATTGTTTCTAATTAATATTGGGGAATCATATTTTACAAATACTTTGTATGTAATTTAAGTAAACAAAAAAAATATGTCGCGTTTTTTGTTAAAGGATTAAACATTTTGAATATTTTATGTAAAACTTACATATTATACATGTGAATGATGTAGAGAGGTAGAGGATAGAGTTTGTTACATACAAACTATCCTCTAATGCAGGCAAGAGAATTAAAAACTTAAAAAAAAGGTAAATCGTAACTTTTCTGTATTTTTATTTTAGTAATTTTAATGTAAGAACAACCGCAACAAAAACTTGGATTTTTTAATTGTTTTATTTTAAGAGAAAATAATTGATACTTAAAAT
This sequence comes from Trichonephila clavata, assembly GCA_019973975.1. Classification (NCBI taxonomy): domain Eukaryota; kingdom Metazoa; phylum Arthropoda; class Arachnida; order Araneae; family Nephilidae; genus Trichonephila; species Trichonephila clavata. Next base: position 291,663 of record BMAO01005074.1, on the reverse strand, counting down.
AATTTAAAACCTTTCTTTAATTAAATAGTTGAAAGGGCTGATCCATCCATTTCTTGAGATTTAAATATATCTCATGAGACAATTATACATGTATAAAAACATTTAAATAAAATACACTAGTTTAAATCATTAATTATTACTCTTAAATAATGAAATTGGTTTATATAAAAATAATTCTTAATTATGAAAAATATATTTTCATCATGTGTTTATGATTTATGAATCATTTCATGAACTTTCACTCTTTCTTGCGAGAAACATTTGAATTAGAAATAAAAGAAGCATTTATAGATAAACAGAGACAATTTAAAAACTTCAGTCAACTAACGAAAGTTTCTTATGATTGTAAAATTGTTTTATAAAAATCTTTGTTTGGTGAAGTTACTAAATTATTTATAATATTTTTTTAATGATATCTCTGTAAACTTTTAGTTTAGTGAAATATTTTACAAATTGAAATTTATTTGAAATATCCTGTTACATACAACAGTACAATTTATTAAAATTGTTATACTTGATAAAAACATTGACCACAATTTTAACGACAATTTGAGTGAAAGTAGTTAACAATTTTTATTCTGAAAAGAAAAAGGGATAACCCATCTTAAATCAGTGAAAATAATTTGCTGCAGAAAATTTGGATTATTGAAAAATTAAAAGAGAACAATCGAGTTTATTTCATTCTTTAATCACATATATACGGATGAAACATAATTTCAATATTGACTTATTAGTAAAATTATTCTCAAGAAGAAATATGTGCTGTGTTCGATTCTTTCCTTAAATACCTCTGAATCGAAGATTGTAAAGAAAAATGAGTACAGAATTTGTTGTATATATATTATATGTGCAATAAGATAATCTTTTATAAACAAAGTAATAATGATTCAGTAATTCAAATGTAATGATACTGTAATTTAATTCATTTCAATTTTGTTAAAAAAATGTAATAATTTATATAATTTTATTAAGAAGATAATAATTTTCGCGAGATAATGATTTTAAACTATACAAATTATATCAAAACATATAAAAATATATAAAATATTTTTTTAATTTAAAAACGTTATTATGATATCATAAGGAAAATTTACAATATTCTTCCATTTAATGAAACGTATTACTTTTCACACAAGGAGTATTTTATTTATTACCGTAAGTTTTGCCTATTTATTTATGTTCAGTTTTGTATCATCTAATTATGGGCTAATGAGAACGAAGTGCGCTAATTTCAGAAATTGTGGAACAATTAATAATTAACATAGCACTCGTGTGATCCTTTAATTAGCCACAGAAAATTTCATTGTTAAATGCTTTTAAAATTGCATTTTACAATTAAAATTTATTTTCAGACATGATCTCATTAAATAATAAAAAATTGCAACATTAAATGTATTAACTTGTAGATTAGGAGATTTGTTATATTTTGTTAATATCCACTTCGAAGTAACATTGAGATTATTGCCGAAGGACCTCGAACTTATGAACTACGATCAAATGACGAAGATGACATTTGTGCTAATTCCTCGCCCTCTAAGCTTCTACACCAAATAAAATCCAGAGCTTAGAATTTCGACAAATTTAACCTTGCAACAGCTTCGTTAACAAGGTTGGTTTTCAATGATAACGGAAACTCGAATTCCCAACTCTCCCAAAACAACACTAGCCATTCTGGATTAGAACCATTCATTCACCACAGACACATTCTCAGAAAACGAACAATATATTTTAAATCAGAATATTAAAAAAAAAGGTTCTGGTGGAAAAGAAAAGGGATAAAAAGAGGCATTTCTTAAAGTTAACAACTTTTTACTGGCTTGAAAATTACTTAAAATGACTAATTATGCTTATATAGTTAAGCGTCAGATCAAAGGCGCAACATTTCAAATTTCAAATGAAATACAACAATGTAAATACAATATTTCATACCTTTGAATGTCATAGTAATCCGTGAATTTTATAATTATGTGAGAATACTCAAATTTAGGCGATATTTTCTATATATTTTTAATTTTTGGTTGTTAATTCTTTAGAAATAAAGTTTCTGTTAAAAAAAGATGGAGAGAGAATGAATCTGAAAATGAATGTTTTGGAGGTTTTTTTTTTTGTCAAAAATGTATTTTCTCTAAATGTGTTTTCAACATTTGGACCCAAGAGTTAAAATGGCATTACAGAGTAAACATGAAAATAAAAAATGTTACTTTTAGATAATTATTTTCATAAAAAAAGAATAATCGAATTTTTTAATTTTTGTAACCCCCCCCCCCCTTACAATCGTCTACCAAAAATCTTCCCCGGTTTTAGAGTCGAAATATTTCAAAATAATAAATATCCACAGTTATCAAAAAAATTTTAAAACTCGGAAAAAATTCTTTGAAATTTTAAAATTTTCTTTTAAGTTAAATGACAGCTATTTATTAATTGCCTTTACTTTTCTCTTTCGAACTTGTTTTAATATAATTGCTTTGAGCAATTAATAAGGATATAATTTGACCAATTGACACGAACTTGTAGCCAGCTTTGTCGAATCATGAACTCGAGTCCTGGTATTACTGAAGACCCACGGAGTAGACGGGCTAATGAATGCTAAATCTGTAAGTACTCTCGTTGTGGCGTGATATTGAAGCTTGGAGAGTGGATTGCGGACTCAGATGTCATTCTCGTCTCTTGATCAAGGTTTAAAATTACGAAATCCACCTACAAGCCTTCGATGTGTAATTTAGAAGTTCGATGTTAAATCAAATCAAATTCACCAATCAATTATTTTAAGCTATTCTATAATTTTTGCTCCTGACTCTTGAATCGAATTTCGCTGCCCAAACTCCCAAATTCTACTCAGAGAAAAATATTTTCCAGCTTCATTTCTTAATAATAATAATATTTTTCTCGTGAATTAATTCAGAAAATTTGTTTGATGCTAGAGAAAAATATGTATAGAGAATATATGTATAAAAATCATGTGTTTAGTCGATTGCAAGTTATTTTTCAAAAACAATCTTGACATAAAAAATATTTTCGTCTTATTTCTTTAAGTAAAAATATGGTAATAAGAATTTACATTTATTTTAAGTACAACAATTGTAAAAGATTATCCTAGTGTTAATCAGCAACGTCAAAAAATATTTCGAATTTATGAAAGAAAATGATGCATTTTACCATCGTCCAAAATTAATAATAATAATAATAAAAGTTTTTATTATATAACATTAAAAATGCTGTTATCGAACCATTGTTATTGAAAAAAAGGTTCATTTTCTCCTAAATATAGAGATTTGAGTGTTCCCGGCCAGAGTTCATCCATCACCATTCCAGGGGCTGCTGTATATCAGGGCTGTGCAGGGGCAACTGACGACGTCATGCCTCACAAAGGTAAATATATTAATTTCTTTAATTTTTATAACGCAACTATTTTTAAAATTTTTTTAAAATGTAACACAAACAATGTGACTGGTAGAAAAAGTTATTCGAAAATTTCCTCTTGCCATTAAAATCTTCACGCAATGTTTTTAATTATTTTTTATATTAACCTATTTCAAATGCTAAAATATCGAAAACTTAAGTTCTCTGATGTCCAGTTCATAATTTTAGAAATAAATCCTATAAACAGCAGTAATCTATAAGAAATTTTTTGACTATTTAAAAAAGTCATTTTTAAAAATATTCAAAAAAATTTAAAATTTTAAAATTTTAAATTAGAATTTTGTTTTTAGGTGCTTTTTTCTTTTTCCTTATTTTTTCTAAGCTGTTTGAAATAAATGTTACGCTATTTTAAATATTAGAAATAAACTTTCTAAAACATGTTTCTGGTTAAATAATTTAGAGAAAAATTTGCCTGTATCATTTTGATTTGTCACAACTCATTTCAAAATGCATATATTTAGAGTCTGAAATTCAAAATGATGTAAATCGTTTATTAAATTAGTTTACAGTAAGCCAATTATACGAAACTACTTAAATCAATTAATTTCAATTATTCTAGTTTATGTTTACGTAGCTTCGTTTAAAGCACAAGCCCTTGAAGCTAAGATGAAATTATTAAAATATAAAGCTGGGGATGAAATAAATTATAGAAATAACTGAGATTAATGTATTCTTTCTCTTAATCATTAAAAATATTTATTCATTAATAAAAATTTAGTTTAGCAAAGTAAATGAAGTTTGTTAGAATTGAATTGCAACAAATTCCTTTGTGTTGAAACGAAGAAATTCGTTGTTAACTTATTGTCAAAAGTTTATTTACTGTTTGATCTTGGATATTCATTCTCGATTTTTTTTTACTCATTTAAAAACTTTTTTTACTTATAATGTTTCGATAATTGTAACAAAGACACTGGTCCTCCTATCTTGAGTTGGATATACAATATGATATATATAGAATCATTCTTTCTCTCTTATAAGCAGACATTTAAGTTACATGTTTCAAAATATCTAAATTAAATGTCAGATTTGTAATTTCTTTTAAATAAGGATATTTGTACAGCTTTTTCGGATAAAGAATATCACTTGAAAATATTCCTATTGAAAGTCAGTTTACTGTTTAATTCGTGATTGTACTTGAGAATGATGTTAAAATATTACAAATTTATCTATTAGCTTGGAATTAAATATTTGTAATACCTATTAAAGCAAGGTATACGATTCTTAAAACAAATACTATTTCATTAACAGCTGATAACTAATTACTTAATATTTTTTAAGTAGTAAATACTGTTAAATTACAAAAAAATTTAATGATACATTGATTATTACAATGACTAAGGTGTTTATAAAATCTCGATGTTGTACTGTTTTAGCAGTAGATGGAAAAATCTAATTTTATTAGTAATGATGAGTATATGAGTAATAGAGCATATATAATAATAGTAATACACAACTTTACTTTTTTGAACATGAACGATATTTTCTTGCCTAGAATATATAATTCATAAGCTAAGGTAAAAAATGCAAAATTCAAATTTTCTCACAAACCTTCGAACTTTTTTTAGTGTGTTTTATCTTCTGAAACAAATCAAAAACCTCTCAGAAAATCTCATTTCAATGGATATGCAAAACTTACGCGCTAAAGATGAATAGGAGGGAAAAAACTTGTCAAAAACAATACAACCATAAATAAATTAACAATGCAAATACATTGTTGCATAATGTGAGTAAACACTAAATTAAACATTCATAACAAGCATACCTCTTCGCGATTAGAAAAAGTTGCAAGTGGTAAGAGAACGAAACAATGTCTCCAATTTTTTTTCCTTGCCGGCAGCGACGACTACTCATTGCGAACAAAAATCTTAATGCATACAAAACACGTGTTTTAGCCACTGCAAGTGAGATGAAAATGGTGGCGTTGTTGCTCATTTTAATGCCACACGTGGAGAAATCAGCCGAATTTCGTGAAAAATTCGTTCTTTTGCTGACGCAGGGTCTGTCAACGCTGCGTGATAAATGGATTCTTTCGAGTCTCGCTGGCCGTTTTCTTTATTCATGAATTTATTCACAGCTCCGGATGATTATTCCTTTAATGTTCAGGTTGAAATTCGGACCGTTTTCGGTCTACATGAAGAATAATTGTCGCGGGTGAGGGAGTTTAAGTATGTAATGCACAAATGTTAGGAATGAGAAGAGAACTCTGCCCCTTTTTATTCGTTTTTAAATTCATTTTCATCTACGGAGTGGGATGGAATTTTGGGGCGATTTTTCTTAAAAGGAGTTGGTAATGCAATCTGCTTTGAGTTAGAAAACTTTTTTGCTTTAGAATCAAAGTGGTGATGTGTGTTATATAGGGTAAATTAAAAGTCTTTTGCCGTTATATAAATATTTAATGTGCCCAAACTATTATAATGTGAAATATATTTTTTTCGATACATTGTGTAAGTATTATTATGAATTACAATAAAGTATTATATTGTAAGTATTATAAGAATATTTACCTCAGCAAATTGCAACGTGTACCCCTTTGGTGGCTCGAAGAATGTCTACGCCAGGGGTGGCTAACCCAACTGACCTTGCGGGCCACTTTGGAAAAACGTTATAATCCCGCGGGCCACATCTGAAAATATATATCTTCATATTAGATTTGAACCTATTACAAATATTTATTGAAGTGAAAATTTAAAACTTTAAAAGTTAATTATTATTATTATTTTTCATGTATACAAACATAGATAATTTAATAATAATAATGCAATGATCAAATATGCCTAGCTCTAGCAATAAGCAGCGCGATAAAGTTACAGGAATCGAGCGTGATGCTGCGAGGGGGGAGGACGTTGTAATGAAACACTGCTGACTTATAAGTATATATAAAAGCAGAAGTGACGTAATAAAGTAGAAACAGTTATGAGATATATTTGTTACAAACTACTATACTAAAAACAAAAACATTGCGCAAAATAATCGTATTTTGTAAAGTTGTAATGAATCTCTTGGGCCGCAAAATTATTCAAGGCGGGACGTAGGTTGACCACCCCTGGTCTAAGCGGTATTCTAATTCCAGTCAAGTGTTCTTTAACATGTCTTGTACTTTGTAAGGATGCAACCTCAGTATTTTATGAAGAATTCTTATCAAATTTGCTTGCGATATTTGAAGTTCACGTGATGTTTCTCAAGTTGATTTAGAATCCATTGAAGTGATTGTCGAACGTATTCAACAGTTGCTTCACTCTCACTAGGCCTGCCACTTCTAGAAAGGTGCTTAACGCTCCTTACTTTTTAAAAACATTTCATACCAGCACTTTATTGATTTTGCTCCAGGTTGTCTGCTTCCACGACAGTTTTAAAATTATTTAAGATGAGCTTTAATAAGCTATCTAATTTCGTGAAACAAAAGCACACATTGGCTTTCTCTCGAATCGACGCCATTTCGGCAAAAAATGATGCATTTGTCTTAGAAATATTCCTCCGAGTCACACTTGAAGAAGCATTTGCGCCATACACTGCATAAAAAATACCAAAACTGACCGGTTCAATGATACAAAAGTTAGATTATTATATTAAATGGTTATTTTGTGATGAATTTTTTTTTGTATGATCAGGGCAAGACTTTTAGTTTACCCTTTATTTAACATGCACAACGGGAAGTCACTTATGATCCTAAATATAAAATAAGAATCTGTTTGTAGGAACAATGCTTTAGTTGTTGTTGTTGTTGTGTCGTTCCCGAAGATAGGTTGAACTTCTTAACGATAGATGGCGACACCACCTACCTCCACCTCCAAAATTTAGGCATGGAACTGGAGGGGAGGAAAATATTCTCCAGCCCCTTCCACTCGTGGTTTCTGCTGCGACCACCCACAAGACTTTCGGACCCACTGATTTAACGAGCACGTACTCCATGTGTACTCGGAGGGTATTTGATGGCATCGGGCATTGAACCCAGGCCCTCCCGTCTGGAGTCCGATGAACAATGTTTTAGTATTTTATTGAATTACAGTTTTAATTGTATGGTGAAACATAATATAGTTATATTATGTTAGTGTGCTAAAAGAATTATGCATGTAATAGGATCTTTAAAATTTTGAATTATTATGTATATATTCTAAAAAAAGTAACTGTACCAAATAATTTTAATGCTCTGATAGATTGTAAAATATCTAGGTGGTTGATTTTATTTCTAATACAGAGTAGTGACCCTTGAAACAATGTTGAAAGTTCAGTGATTAATAATTTTTAAAAGTTTTACATTTTTACTTAAGAATTGTTACAATGCGTCCTACTTGAATATATACAACATACTTTAGATAAACCATACTTTTATGTAATACAGAAAGGATAAAATGGCTATTATTTATAAACCAAATTGTGTTGTACATCAGTTAAATATTATGAATAACACTGGTAAATAAAAATAAGATAATATTTTGTTTTGAATAATCTTAATTGGATTTTATTAGACAATTAGAAGAAAGTCTGAAAAATTCTTTTTGCCAAAACTCATTTATCAACACGAATAATTTTTAAATGTTTTGACCTAAGAAAAATCCATCCCTTTTAGCTAGAAAGTTAAAAAATAAATAACTTCAACGAATTCCAGAAAATCTATAAGAGAAAAATAAATTATCGTTTGAAGAAAACATTTATGATCTAATAAAGATCTTTTAATGTCATTAAATTTACAATAATCTTGAAGCATTTATTAAAAGACCTTATAAATATATTTTTTAATCCATTAAATTTAAAAACCCATAATACATATATTGCCAAAACTGGCTAATATTTTTTTATTATTATTTTAAGAATCTGTAACAGCTTTCTATACGCATTTATTAATTTAATTTCGTTCAAAAATATTTTTTAAATAAAATGATTTAATAAAAATCAAACATCACAACCAGTTGAAAAAAAATTGCAACTCTCAGCACCTCGCAAATTATCTACTGAAATGAAATTTGGAAAAGCTGAAAAGTTCTCAGACATTTCCTTATTTCCCTCTCTGTTTACTTCACCTTACTAATACAAATTTTCTCAACAAATGAAAGAGTTTTTTGCTGTGTTGAAATAAACAAGCTGTTTCTTGAGTATTAAATACATATAAGCATAACACAATTTGTGATGCATTCACGAAAATTCGACATTGATCTGATAAATCGTCAAACCCAAAACAACTGATTATCTCTCACAGGCAAGCTGAAACGAAGCTATCTAAATTCCATACACTAAAAGGTCAACAAAATTTGTTAGAATCGCAAACCAATCCTAAACGAGCGTTCTCACAACAATCAGGCAAACAGCTAAGCAAACCCTGGAGAGAGAGGCTGTGTTTCCTTCGATTAACTGACAGTCTCCAAGAAAAGCATTGATTTTCCTTCCTCTGCTCCACCATTTAGCTCGAGTATGCAAATTCATCAATGTGCTCCGGGCGCAAAGCGATATTGATAAAGAGATCAGCTACAAGTTACCAGAATCTCCACTCTGTGCTACGTTTTTTCAAACTGCGTCTTGTAATGTTTTATTGCATTGTAGTGGCTTTGACTTCCTTTATTTCTTCTGGTGATCGCGGTATTGTTGGACGGATTTCCCCATCCAAAGAGGGGAGGTATTGTGCTTCCCGCAGGCTATTTTGCGGGACGTTAGATTAAAATCGAAGCCTAAAAGCGTTGGTGGCAAATATGGCGGATGAGATTTAGATACTAGGGTGCTCAGGGGGGTTGTGGCCAAAGTGAGAGAGGTCTCCTACAATTATTAAACATCATTATACGCATATTTGTTTACTGAAAGTATTGTTTGTGATTAAACTGTTGCAAAATGACAAAGAGTTCCAATTTCTAAGACATTTAGAAGCTTTTGTACAAGGATTCTTTTCTGGAATGTTTAGGAAAAGTACTGAATAGTTAATTTATTATTTTTCCTTCGAATTCTAAATAAAAAATAAATATTTATATGAAACGACACCTTATATATAAATCCTTAGTTGCTGTTATTGTAGTCGGAGATACGCGAGTATATATCGTCTTAACTTTTCCATCTTTTACTTATGGTTTCCATTACTTTTTCTTATACCCAAATAAACATTTAGATTGAATTTTTTTAAGGAACTCTAAATTGTGAGGCTTGAACTTAAGATTTAAATTAAAAATATAAGAAACTTTTACTTTGTGGATTGTTTATTATTAGTATTATTATTATTTACTTTAAAAATTATTGGTTTACATTTTGTGAGTTTAGTGATTATAAATAATTTAAAAACAGTACATATATAATCAATAATAATATACTAAATTGCCATAAATCTAAAAAAGCAAAGTAAAAATAGAAGTATAACAACACAAAATAGGCGAAAAATAAAACATAGCCTCAGTAATTTTTTAGCAAACTTTTAGACTTAGGAACTAAGATGGCAGAATTTTAAACATAGTTTTAAGGCCAGCCAATCTTCTGTAATTTGCCTATACTACAGGGCTGCAAAAGAAAAGAAAGTAGAGTAAGAATAAGCTGTATATGTACTATGTATGTGGGAATGTGTGTAACTTAAAAAGCATCACTTGATGTTAAGTATAGTTTTAACGGGTTTCCCCCAATATTTAGAAGTATCTAAATTTTAAACCAACCAATGAGACTCATATCACCCTAATCACTCATACATTTTTTTAAAACTTAAGAGAAGTAATTACATTGATAAATTCATATGAGTAATGATGAACCATATAAGATCCCACTACTAAAAATTAACATGTTTATTACCAATTAGATCTGTTAAAGTGCTACACGTAATTTAAATTTGTTCTCCAGTTTTTGAAACGAAACATTTTTGTGAACCAAACATTTTTTTTTAAAATTCCTCATTGTAATCTCCGTTTTCAAAACCCTGACCGATAAATAGCACCTCCACTGAAAACCAGATCCCCGTAGAGAGTGTTGAGTCTCATAATTCGTCATAAACACCCTGGTTCCTGTTCTATGTAAGCTATTCTTGTTTCTGGTCGTATGACGCATGTCCACACTACGCTAATGAGATCTCTCAATTGTGAAACGTGTACATAGGGGTTACGATAAATATTCTTATGATTCCGGTGGTGGGAAAGGGGATACCCAAAGGGGGTACTCGGGGTGCGGAAAACCCTGTGGGAAACGTTTCGGTTTCGGCTGACTTCACCTACAGCCTCTTTTGCGGCAGAGAAACACGATTAAATATAAAGATGAAAAATGGGAGCAAACGTTTCGCACTCAATTATGAATTTTGCTGTATGACAAATATTCAGTAAATGAGTTGTTGTTGATGTTTCGATGGGAAAATTGCTGACAGCTTGAAATACACGTGTTCATGCATTTTTATTATTTTTAAAAAACAAAAATTCTAGTTTGGTAAAGTTGTACTTTTTCAATAAAAACTCTAAAATTAATTCTCGCATATATTCTTGCATCAATCTTTTTTCTCAAAAACTTAAAAATTTTTTTATGTGAATTTAGAAATTTTTCGGTGTGTTTTTTTTAATACAAACCGTAAAATCCGGCGTATAACGTACTCCTATACTTTCAATCTGCATTATTTTAATTTTCAGCTACATTCCCCGTATAACCGTCATCCCCCCCTTTTTTTATGAAGGAACGTGAAATTTCCTCGTGCAATAAATGCTCTTATGTTTTGAAGTCATTTCTTCGAGGTATTATCCCAGTCTTGTGAAAATATTGTATACTTTTATACTAAAACCCGTTACGTTCATTAGGTATGTCTTTTCTTTTAAATAAACAGTATTCCGATCTATAGAGAAATCTAATTTTTTTGTATACTCATCTCTTTTTGTTTACCTTTGTAACTATCATTTTTATACGGCGTATAATGCGCACCCGCGAATTTCGAGCTTACTTTTTATGTTCAAAGTGCACGTTATAAGCTGAATTTTACGTTAGTAGAAAAGTGTTTTTTCTATTTACAGAAACCAGTTCGTTATTATTTAATAATAAATAATATAACAAATATCTAATAATTTCAAATAATTCAGAGGTAAAAAAAGTACATTCATATACTATATCGTTAGTTTTGTACAACGATGAAGTAACATTTGAATATTTAACTCTTATATGAACTTCATTATTATAATACAAATGTAAACATTTCATAATATGCAATAAATAAATGAGACCCAAACAATTATACTAGGATTCGGAAAGATTCGGTGCAGTTTTATTACGTACTTTATAAATTAATTTTTTTTTGCTTTTCTTTATCATAAATTGTTTATGTTGAGTGTTATTTTTCATATATATATATGTTGTATATCTTAGTTTAGTTAAGCAGGAAGGTTGACATTGTGCATTTAATCACCCATAGATTCCCGGCGCAGTGTCTACAGTCCCATCCCTTTGATCGCCGTCCAAGATCCAGGTCAGTGATTTTAATTTATGTCATTCAGTTCATGACCTGCTCATTGTTACATGCTTACCAGCAAAGTGTACTTCCTCTTCTTTAAGTTCTCAAGAAATAAACATGTTGCCTTATGATGATATTACTCTATCCCACACAGTGTTACGAGTTTGAGCTTCAATCTAACATGTCTTCGGGATGTAATAAGGAACAAGCGTGGTAAAATTTCTCTTAAATTTATAAGAAAGTTTTGATGATGGAATTCATTTTTTGCCATTACCTGTCAATCAAGAATCAGAAATTTCTTAGGCGGATTCATCAATTAGGATCTTCAATGCTAAATTATTCAATCAATATTTCGTTTTTTTTTAATGTAAGATTCAGCATAAATTTATTTTTAGCTCTCTTAAATACTTCTTTTAAGTACAAATTACGTTCAAAAAATAGTTAAAAATGCAAATTTTATTCGAATTTTTCTTGAAGGCTAAATTAATTGTTAAAGAATTTTTTTAAAAAAACTCTACGTGCTGAACGTGAAAGAAAACATTCCTGAGATTTCAAAAATAGTACTTAAAATTTAAGGTGATTATTTTAAGTATTTGTTAAAATTTTTCCGTTTTGATTATTTGGAATGAATGAAGAATAAATATTTGAAACAGGTCAGCAGCTGTCAAGATCATATCTTAAAATAACGAACGATTACAATATCTATATTAAGGAAATTTACCTAAGAGAAAAAGATAATACTTAAAGAAAAAAGATAATTTTATCTTTTAAAACATAACATTCAAGGATAAAGATTATATTATTGTAAAGTAAGAAAAAGTTTTTAAAAGGTATTTTCTTTACATGTGTTATACCCATCTCTAACAGATCGTATAAGATGTATTAAAATCCTTCAGATTATCTATTGACACCTGTGTGATATGTTTGAAAATATACTTTGTTGAATTTTTTTTACCACTTTTTGTATTTTCCCCCCTAATTATTATATAAATGCTTTCTAAAAAACACAATCTTCACTAAACGTCTCTAATTGCTGCCAAATCCTGAAAATTCTTTGCTTATTATTTCCCGTTTACACGTTTGATTGATATAAAAATGAAGCTTGGAAATTTAACACTACAACCGATTATGCACTTTGGTTTCTGAATCATAGTAATCGGTCATCAACCCTTGCGGAGAGAGTGAAGGGGTGACAGAATCCAAAAGAGCTAAAGAAGCTTAAGTAACTAAGATTATATAAAATTGGAATAATAAAAATAGATTATAAATTTACATGTGATCATGAACACATGCACAGCATATATAAGGAATAAAAGTTCATTAAGAAATAATAATAGGTAAACAAAAATTAGTTAACTATTATAAGTTCAACTATTTTTTTTAAAAAGGAGGAAGCGATTTTTTTTGTCGTAGTTTCAAAATTATTGTGTGTGTGTGTGTGCATAAAGATATAGCTTGAATCAATGTATTTTTCGATGTGTTTAAACCGTGTTTCAACTTTTGATGTTTTTAATTTATTTTGTACTTAAAACACTGAGTGTATTTTGTAGCTTATTAATTACCAATACCATTTTTTAAAACAATTAAACATGACACCTCGTTACAGAAAAGGTATTTGGTAGCTAATATGAAGAGGGAACTGCACTTTTTTTTATTATAAGCCCAATCTTATTCTAACGTTAAGTTGATAGTAAAAAAATTTTAAAGAAAAATTTATTTTATTCTTTTTAGCGCGTTCAAATAAAAGCTTGTTTTAAAAAAGCTTTTTTACTTTCAATTTATTTATTATAAGCCCAATCTTATTCTAAGCTCGAAGTAATCGCATAAATTTAAATACACTCAAAGATTTTTTAAAAATAATTTGTGATTTGTGTTTTAATCATTTTTCCTATTACACACAGTTAAGATTTTTATTTAATTATCAGCACATCATTCACATTAAAATCTGGAAATATAAATAACATGTATAATGTATACAATTAAGTAACTAATAGTAATAAATTGTAAATAAAATCAGGCTCAAAATGTCAATAATTAAAAAATTTTGTGTGCTGCTTTTTTATTTAATAACTCTTTTATGAATAAACATAAAAATTTGTTCAAATACACTCTTCTATATTAAAATACTATTTTATGTTTAGTTAAAGTATATTTTTTAATTCATTTAAAAAATTCGTGAACCGTAACAACAACTTGAAAACCAAACAGAAAAGTAATTTAAATCCAAAATATTTTTCAAGAACTGGGTAATGAATATACATTTAAAGCACAAAAAATAACCTTTATAAGTTCGTTAATCTTCAAAGTTCATTCAGCGTATAAAAAAGGCTTTCATACTACCCAATGTATAATACGACAAATAACTTTCAAAACTCAAGATCTTACACTTCCTATCATTGAAGCCAAAAGAAAGTATATTAAATTACAAAACGAGAGACAGAGATAGATAGATAAGAGGCCATGTATTTTTCATTGCCCACTCTTCAAGATCCTCGACGATCAGATTTAATAAAAATATTTTCTTGTTTTTATATCTTAGCCCTCCCCCTCTTCGCATCCTTTTCCATTTCTTTCTTTTAAGCCTTTTTTTTATTTCTATTTAGTGGCATGTGATTATAACACAAAAGTATGTGACGTTTTAAATAAATGCTTCAGAATAAACGTTTCCGGGATTGGGTGGTTGTGTGTTAAGAGGGGGTGGGGGAGAAATTTTTTTTCTGACACCCCCGCAAAGCAATGTGTATTAAAAAGACATTTCGCTCCAAAGATTAAAATGAAATGGAATTATTAACAGCAGCAAAAAGAAAAACGTCCTTCAAGGAAAAGAGGAAAAAAAGAAAAGAAAAAGAAAGATAAATAAGTAACAAAATAATAATAAAAAAAATGAAGTAAAATCTCGTTTTAGTCGCCGAGAAATTACTTTTTCTTTTCAAGCAAAGCAGCAAAGGGAAAAATTAAAACTTGCCTCTTGAGAGAGCCTTTGCGCATATTAATTTATGTAATTAATACATCTTCTTTTCTCGAGCGCTTTTGTAGTAGTTGCTTTTTTCTTCCCTTTTTTCCCTCGTTTAATTATTAATATTTTTCGCATTCTCAAAATTAAGCACTGAATCGTGACTAAAATGAGTTCCGTGCCGCAGTGGTTTTAGTACCGAAATTCGCGTTGTGGACGGGACTAGAAAAGTAACTAAAAAAACCTTTGAAATAATTTAAAATTTAAAAAAGTTTTTTCACATTAATCTTTTGTACTTGTTTAAAATTATTCATTTTAATTTATAATACAAATAAATGTAACAGAAAATCTGTAATAATATGTAATAAATTATCACTTATAAATATACAGGGAGAAAAAACTATTCATAAAAATAATGGACTAAATGCCAACTTGTTTTGAAACACTTTCCGTATCTTATTTTTTATTCTTTCAATCACAGACAATTATAACGCCTAAGCAGATGTCAGTTTGTGAGTATAAACAAATAATAATCATATCAGCAATCAGCATATCTCAACATTGTTTACTTATTTATTGTTTATATAGTATACAGTCAATCCTTATTTTTCTGTAAAATGTGTGTTCCATAATTATTTAATAATCGGTATTTAAAAGATGCAAACAAGCAAGTGAAATTTATCGGAGTTAGATTTTTAAGTGGTTTATAACTAAAAATACTTTTATTTTTATTTATTCTTAATAAATTTACAGCTTAATTCTTAAAAGTGTCATCAACAGAGTATTGATAACATCTAATAAAGCAATATTGTAATTACCAGTTTGCCTGAGATAGTATTGTTGATAATGTAATATATTGTTCCAATCACGATAGCACTATTAAAAGTTAATCTATTTATAGTTATCAATATAGAGCAGTGGTCTTCAAACTTTTTCATCTCATGGAACTCCTAGAACTTAAAGGTGTTTTCATGGAGCTTCATTCCATACCAATACTTAAACGAATATATCTCAGAATAATATTTAAAGAGATCAACATGTTTCAGGTACTATATGCAAAGGCAATTAAAAAAAAGCAAGGCATTTATTAATAAAGAATTCTAATTTAATTTGTTTAACATAATTTACTCCTTAATAACATTAATGTGTGATCGAAGTGTCACCTAATGGATTATAATTAGTAATATGTGGGATACGTGCTTGATTTTTTTTCACACAACTGTCGAAGTCTATGTCTATTGAGATTAAATGCTATGAGAAATACTATGTATTTTGCATGAGTTTACAACACAAAATTTAGGAGCTGTTCTTATTTAAGTTTAGATTTATCGAATCTGAAGTCGAACAGAACATCGAATATAAATTGTTTCTTTTCCTTCATTATAGGTATTTGTTTCCATAAATGCTAATCTACTCGCGGAAAATTTTCCATTAGAAAACTATTCAGTTTTGTAAGACATTGTGCTATCTAACAAGTATAAAGTTATCCCGAGGAATCTGAGAGAGTAACCAATAGAATATTCACAATCTAGTAAGAATATGCTTAACCTTTAAGAATAAAACCTTTTAATACTCTTTTATTATATTATAATGGAAGTTTAAAAAGTGCTGCAAAATAAAGTTATTATATGTAAATAAAATTTTCCGTTTTTATGAATATGATGAGATTTAGTAAATGAGATATGATTAAGTAAGCGAATTTGTAACTGTAGAAACTTCATAGAGAATGTGAATCCATTTTGCATACATAATTATAAGTTTCTTCTAGATTTTAATATTGTGACTCGTGTGGAACCCCTGAGTTCCATGGAAAACAGTTTGAAGACCACTGATATAGAGCTATCGATAATATTAATGGCCACAAGAAGTTAAAAACAAAGTTTTAAAAACTTGGTTTATATTATTTAGGTAAAATCTCTAGGTCTTAACTGACAAGTCAGAACTTTGTTTTAACTCATTTTAATCAAATAAAAGTGCACACCGTCCTTATGATGCTACATCATATTCTTATTTCAACTGTCAATAATAAGAATGACAGTTCAATCAGTTAACTGAACTCCAAAATTCTTAATATTGAATAACTAGATATTGTTATGACTTGGGACTTCTGTTTATATAAATGATTTCAACATTAATAGTTTTGAAAACATTCAATAAATCAGTATGATGATTTTTGTTGCCATTAGTAGGAAGAACATCGGCAGCGAACCTGAACTTAAAAATCACTAAAATGTATTGATCTTCGATTATTCATATCCAAAATAGTAAACGCAATTTTGAATATGTTCTAAGTAAAAAAAAAATTTGTGGTAATGGATTTAAATAACTTAAGAAAGAACAATTTACTTTACTACGATTTAAATCCAAATATTATAATTTTGGTAACAGTGAAATTATAAGCCGTTCCTTCAAAAGGGTTTGTCTAAGGGGTCAGTGAAGTAATTATACGAAATATCGATAGAAGTAGCTTTTGAGAGTAATAATACAATTTTCAATAAGAGTTAAATTTAATTCTTTTAAGAAATCAAAGAGGAAAAAAAAGATATCCTACCTCAGAATAAAACCTATGTCAACTCATCGTTCTTTCGGAAAACATTACATTAAAATAATTTTTTTTAATCTTATGCTCTTCTCCAACATTTCGGCTATAAGTCAACGAGCAATACAATGTAGAACGATAAAAAAAAGTTATCAAAGGCACAGCAAACAATAAAACATTTAAGGAAATATAGTTTTAAACATCAGGGCATATGTTGAGAGGATCCCCAGTCATTAATTAAAAAGTAGGTAGGAATTTGAATCTGCCACATTCCTTATTCTGTACAGGTAATCCTGTAAGAAGCCATGACCAGTAGCAAGTATAAACAATTACGTAACAGGCATATTACAGTTTTCATTTTTCCGCTCCCACTATTAGCTCCCACTCTCTCCCTATATATATATATATATATATATCTTATTCAAATTTCCAATCGTTAATAAAGTACTTTTTATTCATCCACTGAAGTTCAAAAACATTTTATTACACTTGTAGTGAATGGCAATTGATGTTAATACAGTTTTTCAAATATTAATTCATTGATTAAATTTATTTTTTAATTTTAAATTTATTCTGCGTTATATTTCTGACGAAGTCAGATTTAGCATCAATAGATGGCGCCAGTAACTTTTCCTAACGAATTTTTTCTTGGCTTCAAATGTGGCCGCGGTAGCCGAGAGGTCTAGGCATCGGATCATGGCTAGCGTGTCATGAGTTCGATCCCAGTACCACTAAAGACCCGCCGTGTAGGGGAGCGATGCACGTTAAATCTGTCGAAAGCTCAAACGTCCTCCCGTTGGTGTGGTGTGGTAGTTAGGACAAGGGGTGCCAGCTCAGGTGTCGTCCGCGTCACTTGACCATGGTTCAAAATTACGCGGACCATCACCAAAAGCCCTCGTGTTGCTAATCAGTGCGACGTTAATATTCTCTCACTTGGCTTCAAATATATCTTTTAAACTTGTAGTGGAGGGCACTTATTGTTCATACAGTTTTTCAAATATAAATTCATTTATTAAATTTAACTAACTAAAATAAAAATTTTCTTTGTTGACCTAAGTAGGGATTAAAAAAATTTGTTTATATTACTTGTTTTAAATAAATATTTTAGTTTAGATTAACTTGAATTTATATATAACCAGTGTTTCGTTTAGTTAAATTTTCAAAAGTCTAAGAACTTGAAATGAGGTTCCTAAAAAGAAAATCCCACGCATTATGTATTTCATTCTGTTCTGAAGAGAAAAAAATTATTCGTGTTAAATACTATTCATGTGTTCATTGTTCTTAACTATTAATTAAAACGTTTTCTTGAATTAAAAAAATTAACAAAGAAAATGAAATCTTTCGACTGCTATTATTAGCAAATCTTATTGTGTAATCAGTAATTAACTTAACAAGCTCCAGACAGTTTTGGTTTTTCCGTAATAAGAAGCAAAACCATCCATATTTCTCATTACAATACAACACTAATACTCTTATTCCACTTTTAATTCAAATCCTCTGGATGCGTGAGAGCTTCACTTTTCTTTTAATTTCAAAGATTTCTTATTATGGCATTTCAACACGATTACTGTTTTGTTTATTATAGTAAAAAACGTCCCCCTTACCCTCCCGTCCATTCGTTGAGAGTTTTTAATTCCCTTCTTCCCTTTTTCTTAATTCTTACTGTTTTGACTTTCCGTGTGTTGCTCTTCTTCATTTCCAGCATTTCTTTTTATCTGTCTCCCGTACATTCACTCTACGTGTTTCCCCCCACCCTTTTCTTTTCGTATTAGTTTTTAATTAGAAAATCCGGTTCCCTCTCTCTCTACTCCGAGATTATTGAAAATTAATCCACAAAGCGCGAGGATTCGAAATTAAAACAAATATTACATCTACTGTTAGCGACCGTGTCAGCGTACAAAATGAAGCATTCCGTTTTCAGCGAAGCGTTCATGCAAAAAGAGTTGCTGCTGCGCGCCTGTATGAGGAAAACCCTCCTCAAAAGTTCGCGAGGACTAATTAAAATTCCGGGAAAATGCAAAGCTCCGTAATGTCAAACGTATTGATTAAGAGATGCTATCGGGGGATGGTAATATTCTCTCTTTAATGAAGGCGTGCCGAGATTCCCCTTTTCTTTTCGGTAAAAGACGAACGAAAAGCCGTTTATTGGGAGTCGTAATAGGATTTAGTTAAGAGAGCAATGATTTGAATAACATCTTAGGAAACAAAATGAATGGTTTTGGGATGGCGTTTTGAATCCTTAATTGACGGAATTCAATCAATGATTAATACATTTAAACACACCGGCAGAGGATGAGGATGCTATTTGTCTTAATCTTTCATAAGGATAGTGTTTTGATGTTTATATTTTTAAAATTTTGATTTTATCTCATTTTAACTAAAGATCATATTTTGTTTATTTGTGAATTAACTTTAGATAAATGTACCCATGTTTGTCGACACGATAAATGTCTTTACAAATATAGTTAAAGGGAATTATTTTCGGATTGCAATATATTATTACTTATTCAAAGTGTTGTTTTTATAAAATTTGTTTGGGCTATTAAAATGTTCAATACAATAATTTTTAGATAGTGCCGGTTTATCCATTGGGCACTTGGGTGGACGTGCAGGGGCCCGAATGAGCTGGACTTAATCACATTTTCTGGTTATAAATTTCGAAACTCCAGTACCAAGGGGGACTGTAGATGTTCTGCACCCAGGGCTCCGAATCATCTTAAATCGGTACTGTGTTTAGATTAGATTATTAGCTTTTATATCATTTCATTGCCTTAAAAAGATTTAGTTTAGTGAAAGTATCTGAAAATAAACTTTTAAGATGAATTGTTTCGATGTTTTGTAAGAATTCTTACAAATCAGAAATGAACAGTATATGTAAAAAAAAAGGGGGAGTAGGGGCCCTATTCATAATTTTTCTTTTAGTAATTTATGTATGAAATTGCTTAGAAATCGGACTAAAGTTAAAATAAGAAGTTTTATAAAGAAATAAAATATTGTAACTTTCTTTAGTTTATTCACTAACAGAATTAATTTACGAATACATAAAAATGCTGTTATTAGGACTACCATTTACAACGATTATTAATTTAAAATCAAATTCCTGTGTAGGAAAAGAAAGCTTCATTGAGTATTCTGTCACGCAATTAAAAATAAAATGCTAAAAGAGTCAATAATTATATGAAACCTAAGGGCTTTCCAAATATTATTGGAAGTTTTGTTGTTATTAATGCATCTTAAGCGATATCTATGAGCGTTAATTCTTTTATCGTTAACTATTGAATTGATTCAAAAACTAATTAGTTCATAAACATTAATTTATGATTAATTTTCTAATGCAAAAAAAAAAAAGAAGTTACAAGTGGGGTTTTCAATGACGTTTATTTGAATAACTTAAAATTTGAAATTTATATATAACTCATAAGATTTAATAAAACCTATTAAAAACAGAAAACTGCGTATGAATTAAATGAATAATCTAATTTTGTACACCTTTCGAGTTCAAAGAAATATAATCCATTACTTGAACAAACCTGTTCATAAAGGTGTTTTAAATGTTATTCGTTTTGTATGTTATCTTATATACAGAACTTCTAACAAATATTTGTTTTAAATACAAAATAAATAAATTGGTTGATAAATTAGATTGGTTAGGTTATAAATAAGTTCATTCATTTATTTAATCAGTTACTTCAAATTACAATTATAGCGTTATTTGAGCTGATACAAACAATATCCCCCCCACCCCTTAATGCTGTCTCCGCGTAATGTTAAAGAATAGGACGCGAATTTGGAATATTTTTCAGATATAAAAGTACTCAAACATTAATATTCTACTCTAGCTTCATTATTCGATACAGAGCAGTATATTTTACATAATTTTACTCATTTTTATATAAGTTGATCCATTTTTAAGCCTTAAACCTGTCTTCGCCAAATGTACAAGAGAGGTGAAATAAACGCGGAGCACATTTTCAAACTGGAAAATGTCTCAATTTTCATACAAATTTGCAACATTACAATTCATACATTATTTTTTTCATTTTTACACATAAACGGATTGCTCTTTTAGCATTACGGTTGTAATAAACCCCCTTCCCGTCTACCCTGAGACCTGGCTAAAGGCGTGGGAGGAAGTGAACGATGATTCGACATGATAATTTCCAATTATTTTATTTAGCACTTTAATCAAATCAAAAAAAATTCAATGAATCAAAATAATTAGATGTTTCCGATTAGTCAACAGAGGAAGGGACGGGAGTCGCTTTTTTGGAGAACACATCTAATAAATTAGCCACTTTATATTAATCAATCTTCTACCTCAACATTGCTTTACATGGTAGATATGTAACTAATTGCCACTTAAACCTCTTTATAATTCAAATATCAAAGTATTATAAAGGTGATTAATACCTGAACTGTAGGCAGTCTTCTATGTATTAAAGCTTTATCTTTCAATTTCTTTATAAATATCACCTTCCTGTCTTTATTCTCTCACACGGACTTTCTAACCTTCTTCCTTATTTCACATCTTCTTATATCTCACTTGTCACCTTTAGTTAAGTAACTTTCTCACTCTCTAACTTTTTAACTCTCTCGTAAGTGAACCTGAACTATATGTAATAAACTTAATTTGCATATAACGTCTTCTTCTTAGGAGAAGATTGTTATTTTTAATAGCTCCAAAGATTTCCCAAGAGGGTTAATGAAAGAACGCGTATAGATCGGTCACACGGTGTAAAAGGGAAAATGCGAAACACATTTTATATCAGGAAATAAAGAAAGATCAACTCAGATGGAAACGAAGAGTATGATAAAATATGCTGCTCTCTATCGGATAGCGATGCCAGAATATAATATTAATGTTTCAGTTCTTTTGTACCTTAAAAAAATATTGCAAGTTCAATTCCTATTCCTTAGCATTAAGCAAAGACCGCCTTCAGTAAAGATTAAGACTTCGAACTCCCCCTAAGAATCGTATTACTGTATTCCTCATTTCAACAAGTCTTCGTATCATTCATCACGATGAGAGGGAGAAAGCAATCTTTCGGGAATCGAGACCCTTTTGGCGAGTGTTGGCCTGCTGACCTCTGGGGGATCCAGTGGTTGAGAGGGGATAACAGCTACTGCAATCAGTGCTTGACCGCTGGCCATTTTCATTCCCCACCCTTCTAAAAGCCTTTCAATAAAAGAAGGTCATGCCGGATTGTAGATATTTTCCCAAGGCACTATTCATCGGAAATCGACATGACAACTATAAAGCGGATATTGTCCCAGTTGTTTTTATTTGCTTTGAACGTACTTCTTTTGAAATCTTAAGGTAGATTTTCGTATTGTAAGGTATAATTTCTATATTGCAATGAACGATGAAATTATTCGCATTATAGGAATGCGTTTTCATTTCAAATTTGAATTAGTTAATTTATGAATAAATTTTTAAAAAATCAAATGCAGTTACAGTTAAGAAAAAATAAGTTGTTCTTAAAATTTTTATAAATGATCATCAATAAATGATATGAATTTGCTAAAATTTGCTAAAAATCTTTTTTGAGGAAATTTGCGAGAAATCAAAGATAATTCAACTTCTCATGATAAAAATAACAATAGTTTAAGAATACATATTTTCTTTTTACTTAACTTCCGAAAGTTTAATCAAAGCTTTTTTCCCCTGACTGTGACTTTTCTTTAACAATCTCTTGCTGTGTTATAACAAATACAACACGAACTTATCCATACACAACTTCATTAAAATAATAGCATCTTAGTTTGAAAATTAAAATTGATTAGTTTAATTACTTGAATTAAGTTTACATGATGCCGAATGCATATTTTAATTGCTTTAAATTGAAATCAAGTGAAAAGTGTGTTTTTATGGTGGTTCGACAAAATACTTTAAAAAAAAACACAATATATAAAACAAGTTAAAAATATATATATGTGTAGAGTTTTGGCGATATTTTCTTTTGTTTTTCAAGAACTTTAAGGAACAAATCAAGCGATCTGAAATTATAGTATAGTGCGGGGTCCGCCAACTTGAAGCTGTGTTGTGTCAAAGCAATGCACTAATATGATTCAAGATGCCACACAGTGCTTGACGAACTAAACGAAAGGGAAAAAGAGGCAAAGAGGAGAGACGGGGGGGGGGTACGATTTAACTTTATAAAATAATTTTGTAGAGTGGTGTAGAGGGCCTATGAAAATAGTACCACGTGCCAATTTTCGCACGCATGTCGTAGGTTACCGATGAGGTGTAGTGCATTAATATTTTTTCTATTAACTTTAATTTCATATACTACATACTTTGAGGGTCCGTAATTTTCTGATGTAATTTTTAAGCAACTTAATGTTAATGGGAATAGCAACTTTTTTCTGGCTCAATTCCAAGCATTTATATTTCAGATCTCCCAAAGTAATGCCTTTTTAAAAGAATGAAGATATATAAAGAGGAATACACATAGTAGTTCTGATCGTAAATACTAAGAATATTTAACTTTTGAAAGAAAGTTTATTTGTTATTGAGGTAACTGTCCAAGAAGTTCTCTCAGCTATTCTGATTGCTAATTTTGGAATATTAATATGAATTGCTTTGAATCAAAATGAAAGAGATTAAGAAATATTTATCGCTGTCATCAAATATTTAACACTTTTTTATATACATATGAATAGGTATTGTATTTTTGTATAAAGGTATGTATATTTTTTGTCCGGATTATGAATATTAATTTAGTGTTTTTATTTTTGTAGTAATATGTATGGTATTACCATCATTTTATTTTTACAATAAGTTGATTTATCTTTCAATTCGTAAGTTTAAATATTGTAAGACTTCTCCATTTCTTATACAAAATGAATTATTGAGAGAAACTCTATTAACATGTAAAAAAAAAAAATTTCAGGAAACGGATGAAATAATTTTGAAATTAAAGGAAAAAGTTTGCCTTCATTTCAAAAATTTACATTTAGAAATTCTTTAAAAAAATTTTTTTTTGATGGAAGAGTCCTTTTTTTAAAAAAAATTAATATTTCTTTAATACTACTTGAAATATTGACAACGATATAAGCAGACATCGTAATTTTAAGCTACAGAATGAGTGTTTAATAGCGACGCACAATAAGGCAACACAAGGGTTATTGGTGATGGATCTCGTAATATTGAACTATTGTTAAGTGACGAGGACGCCACCTGAGCTTCCACTCCCCCTTCTCAAACCATCACACGTCAACAGGAAGATTATGAGCCCCAAAATTTAAACCAAGGATAAATAACAAAATGGTATTGCAATAGCATGAACTAATATTTCACTCTCTTAACTTTATCTCTGCGCCACACTTGGCATTAAAAATTCAGTTCTATTTACATATTACATATGATGATGAAATCAAGACCCAGAGTCACTTCTACATACCTTTACCTCCAGGCTCCATTTGGAACAGAATCTCCTCTAAGATCTAAATTTAAATTAATAAATTTCCCATTATATAACAAGCAGGGCCTTTAGTGGAATAAGGATGTTAACTTATCCACTATGAAGCTTGTCTTCGTGAAAATTGAATTACTGTGTTCCTCTCCACACTAAAAACTTTTGAATCAGAATAATTGTAGAATCTCATATTTATCTAGTACTTAAACAAGCCATTTCTCTTTAAAACATCGCTTCATTATAACTTTCAGAATCTCAAATCCGAACCTTCTAAACTCTGGGCCATCTTGTTAAACAAACACTTATAGTGCTCCTTAAAAGCATTATCCATCAAAACACTCTGTGTAATAAACGCCCGAGACGTTTGTGAGCAGCTAAGGCCCGAAGAGCTCAAGACAGTGGAGGAGAGGCGATTCTTCACTCTGTGGTGCAACGTGATCGATGCCAAGCATGGGGCAAAGTCGACGTATCGCATCCCCTAGAGAAAGGATTCTCATTACCGGAAGAGGGCGATTGTTCTTAGCCAAAGGAGGATAATTTTTGCCACCACATTCCTCATACACTGGTGATTTGTTTTGGTTTCCGTGCAGAAAGTCTTTTATCTCTGACTTGTCTGACAAAGATTTGGGTATTCAGTTCGGAAGACATTTGAGAAAACACAAAAATGTATATTTAATTTTGTTGTAATAAGTCATTCAAATTTAAGATAAATTAAATACAGAATTTTAAAATAATGAGAATTTGTTTTTATTTTAAAATTGTTTTCAATTTGTACGTTTTGGGTTTTTTTTAGATTATTGTCAAAGTTAATGGAGTTTGGTTTATCGAATTTGTTTTGTCGTTCCTGTGTGTGATATACATATATATTAAAGCTCCTCTTGTTTTAATACTAAGCAATTGATTTTCATACCATAGGGGAAAAAACGACTCATTCACTCACTTATCAGATCTTGGACATAATTAGCCCTATAGTCTTGAACTTTGACAAGCATTTTCCTTTTGTTGAGTAGAAATTCACTAAGAATGGATTTTACGAAAATAGACTCCCAAGAAAGGCTAATGAGTTTCCGGAGGCAATATAGACAACAATTTCCGTTTTTGAACTATTACATCCACGGACTTGAAATTTGGTAAATGTGTTTCTTTTACTCAATAGAGATATGCTAAGAAAGTGTTTGGTGGTAATCGATTCTCAAGGAAGGTAGGGTAAGGGAAGTGTTATAGAAAGAAAATAACCGTTTTTGAGCTGAAAGATTTACAAACTTGGAATTTGGTAAACACGTTTCTTCTGTTATGTAAAGATCCAATAGGACGGGTCTTGCAGAAATCGACTTCCAAGATTGGTTAAGAGGGCGTTATAGATAAAAATTACCGTTTTTGAGCAATTATACCTACTAACTTGGAATTTAAGAAGCATGTTTCTTTTGTTGAGTAAATATCCTCTAAAAAGATGTTTGAGGAAGTCGACTACGAAGGGGTTCACAGGGCTGTAAGCGATAAAGTAATTAAAAGAAGAAATTAAATGTCCTTTTCAAACAAAGAGGCAAATGCTATAAGAAAATTTTTCAATACACTCAGCTAGATTAGATCAATAACCTAAAAAGAATATATAGTCCTACAGCGTCATCAAATACCCAGGAAAGCGTGCAGGTGACTACTAGTCAATACATAATAGATGAAGTAAATAAAATTTATTTGTGCATATGTTAGATGAATTTCTCTTATTGATGTATTTAATTCGAATCAGTGGTGCACACAGGAATTTCTCAGGGGGGTCAGGGTCGAAAATCCACCATTTTCGTATCATGCTCCAATACGCCGCCCAACATATTCTTTTGATTTTGTCGATTTTCGGGAACAAACTGTAATAAATTATTGAATGAATAATTAGTATTAATTAATAAAATTAATTATTAATAACAAATACTAAAGAAAATTTTATGTACTATATACATAGGATTATAATCAATCGAAAAAAAATTAAGGGCTATGGGGGTGAGGTCGGACATGGGACCCCCCCTCTTTGTGTGCGCCACTGATTCAAATCGTAACATTTTGAACCTTCAGTGCTTCAGTCCGTGAAAATTATGTAGTTTATCACGCATTAGAAGCAATAATAAATGCTTATGTTAAGTTGTTTTAACTTCAAGATTTTTCTTCTTAGCTTAGAAAGAAAGCCTTTTAAACATAGAATGTATCTTACAAAGCTAATAGCTCTCGCGTTGCTTCAGATTGTGACGTTAAAAAAATCAAACACTTAACAAAGGGTAAGTTGAAAATGAAACAGAAGATCGTTCCTTCTATTGCAGTTGTAACATATTATAATATTATTGCCAAAGCCTTCATTCAAACTTTAAAAAAATTTCACTCAAGGGATAACTTTTAAAAATTTTGTTGCCATGACATCGTAAACAAAAAGCTTTAGGCAAGTGAATAATATGAATCCTTTTATAAATCACTTGTAACAGATTGTATTGATAACATTCGCAAAAAATATAAATGAAATGTCTTATGTCAACGGTAATCAGTTTCATTGTGGCACTTTTTTTAGTTAAAAAAATCATCTTTAAAACATGTTCTTCGGATGCATAAATGCGTTACATTCTTCTTACTTTTATTTTAATTTAAAGCTTACTAAGAGATTATTAACTAATAAGTAAAGTAAAAAGACGAGTCCAAAGTTTTTAAATAAAATCTGAAGAGAAAGTTTGTTTTAGACACGTAAATAGCGTATATTAAAAACGCATTGTTTCACGTTACTCAGACTAATTGAATATACACATTTAGTTTTTTCAATGAATCGTGGGCCTTTTAATTTTCAATACTCGCTTACAATCTCATCATCTTTTTGCTTTAATTCTCCTCGTTACCTCCACAGAGATTTTCTTAAGCGATCACTTCTTATAATCGATAACAACAGCTCAGCGTAAGGTCATATAATCGATAATAGTATTTGCATCTCACTTTCTTCACTTTGATATTTTTTTCTTCCCCTTCCAGAAAATGTTCCCCGCAAAAACCTCTATCGACTTTTGAATTTCGTTTCCCCTCACCCTTCCCGAAAATGCTTTTCCTGGGAATTCCCGGAATAGGAAAAAAATTATTTAATAGAAAATGCTCCCCCTTCCTTCTTCGCATTCCTAAAATGCAGATTGTTCCCTTCTAGATAGAAATGGGGGTGGGGCTAGGGAAGGAAGGATCTCCTATCTCGATTTTATTATTTTTATCCCCTTTAGGTTTTTCTTCGTCCTATATCGAAGACTATTTTAAAAAGAGATTGGAATTTTTCTCCTCCCCTCCTCGTGTAGTATCTGTCTCTAACCCTCCCCCGTTTTATATATGTATATGTAGAATATCTGCATGAAACAGTTTTCGTAATATAGGGGGAAATTTCATTTCTAGAGAGGATGTGATATGGAGTTTGTACTTTTTGTAGAGCAGTAAAAAATTTTATAGAACTTTTTTTTATGCGAAAAAAATATTAAGAGATTATTGCAAAAATTCCGATTTTTTACAATCAGTTGAATATAAATAGAAAAAAAAATTGCAATCTTTCTCCAAGTGATTGCATGTGAAATCCATAACTAATGGGTTAAATGTTGCAATTATTCTATTTGATCAAAGGTTATCTGTATTTCAGAATAATTAAAAAATGAAATTTTTATTTTACTAATTTATTGTAAGCAATAACAATAAAGATTTATCATGAAGTTAAGGAGGAATGAATCAAGAAATTTTGTTTCCAATTATTGACAATTTCAATACGAATCCTTTGAATTACTGTTACTATATTTTTTAAATTTTGTCACAAAACATCGACTGTGTAAACATTAAGGTAAATTTCGGCAAAATGCTATTTGTTTATCGTCTGTTACTGATAGCTTAAATTATGTAATTTTTTATAAAAGAAAAGTTTCGCGCGCCCCAATTTCTGTGGCTGAGAAAAATATTTCTATAAACAAGAAAATATCCCAAAAATATTTATCTTAATGTTATTAGACGTCATTGTTTTGATTGCTTCAGAATTTCTTGGGAATAAAAAATATGCCTGAATGTTAATTTGTTGTTTTTAAAAATGTAACCAAATCTTTTCTCTCAAATTCTTTGATTCGAAAATGAATATATTAAAGTCTCATTAAATCAAAGTATTTTCTAGTCATGTTTCTATCCTTTCAACTAATGGCTTAATTAATTTTTAATATCAATATTTTTTAATTCTCACAGAGTAAAGAGAAATGCAATTGTAGATTTGTATTCTAATTTAGCAACAATTTTGTACGAAGTTAAAAGGTTGATTGCTTTAATTTCTCAAAAGTATAATTTCTTAAGCACATGATTCAAAACTTATGAAAATTGAACTGATTAATCAGAAATTAGGCAAAGGGGGAATAAGCTTATTACAAATATATTAAATAAATAGTTTAAATAGTATATAATAGTAAATAATAAATAGATTTATGATTCTATTTTCCTAAAAATGATTTTTATTTATTAGTGCTAAGAAATAATTTACTATTTTTTTTTATAAACTAAGTATTAATAAATGTTATTTTATTTTTACCATAAAGAAGTGTGGCATACATGGACATTTATGGTACCATGAGAAAAATGAAAGATGGATTAAAAAATTTTTAAAATTTACCTCGAAAATCATAAAAGTTGAATTTTTAAACTCGAGTGAAAAATGTTTCATAATGATTTAATTACCATGCATTGATTAAAATTGTTTTTCCTTATTTTCCCTATTTTTAACCTTAAATTTAATTTATTACTTTTATAAAACCGAGAAGCATTTATTTAAGACAGAAGAAAAATACCGCAAGCATCGCTTACGATGTATACTTCCCTCTACAAATCCTTAACCGTTAACCAGACTATTACGAAATTTGCTAAATTCGCATAAACGAATTCAGCTTTTAAGAAATCATTGTTTAGTTTGCTGTTCTTCTTCAGTTCAGATTCCGGAATGTAAACAATGGCTCGTTGAGAATAAAAATGCTAAGAATGCATTCTTGCGAAATGCGCTTGCGCGACTTCTGTCCAATCATCGCGGTTGGCAAGCGCGGCTTCTTCAGCCACTGTGACAAAGACTTGAGCCTAGGGCGGTTGCTGAAGGCTTGTTGTCGTTTCTTCGTGCGCCCGGACTAGCTTCAATCAAGCTATCCAACCGACCAGAAGTTGCCGGACATCACGTGGGAGGTCTTCCTACATGTATGGTACCGATCACTTGATGCATTATTTTCCCCATATTTGACTTTTTATGTGTTTCCTAAGCCGAATTTTATACATAGTATAGCGATCCAAGATCGAATATGAATACCTCGATAACATTAACATACAACACACTTTTAATGATCCTAAAACCTTAATTTACAATTTAGAGTTACTAAATTTATTTAAATATATTTATTTTGTATTTTACAAACATGGCAATTACTTAGAGCTTGAATTCAAAACATAAACATTTAAAAAAAAAATCCTTTACCCATATTGACAAAATAAATTAAAATAATTATCCTGCTTTAATTTTATTTTTAACCACAAGAATTATTTATAATCAAATTAAAAGCAAACTTTTAAATAAATCAAAAATAAAAACATAAAATAAGCAAATGTAATCAGACTTTCCTAGAATCAGATGTTTTCAATATGAATAATTTAAATTCACAATAGTTAGACAAGATTTTATTTTTTTATTTTTGGTAATATGGCTAGCTTACAAAATAATAAAAAACACTATTAAAATCAAAAGAGAAATGAAACATGCAAAGAAAACATGGAATTATTTAAACAATTTTATGTGTATAGGCTATGGCAAATCACACATTACAAATAACTAGTTCTACTCAATGTATTATTTTTACTACACATTTTCTATTTTCACAATGTAATTCTTTGTCAGTCTAATTTTTGAAGAGAGATCAAAGCATATCTGTCTTGCTGTAAAATGTTTCCTGAATGAGAAAGACTTAATGTATTATAATGTAATCTCGTACACATACACATTTTGTTTTTATCTGAAACTAAAAGTCACACTTAAATAGTTATTTTTAATCTTAAGAAACAGAATCATGGTAACCAATTAAACGTCAATCTATGAATCCATCGAGTATAAAGGCTAGCTTTGTGCTAGTAATTTATATTTTCTTCAATTCTCTGAAAAGTTTCATGTAAAATAAGGCTTCTTATAGATTTAACCTCTGTCTTTTCTTTTTAAGTTGTACCCAATTGTGATATAAATCCCTCTCAAATCTGTTGAAAATATGTATTATCTAAGTATTTATGTAAATTAATTTTCTGTTATATGACTGTCAGTAATTAGTTCTCCGTGACAAAACATGAACAGAGTCTTGACTAGTTTTTTCATCAACAGTATAAAGTTGAGGATCCTCTCTCTCTCTGTGTGTGCATTATTACAAAACAATACCTTCAAGTGTGATCGTTTGAATAAATGCAGTAATAGGGGAGTTGTTAATTTTAATTATAATTATTTTGTTTGCCTTTGATTTGCCAACCTAGAATAAAACTACCTCCTCTCCTAAGCGACGAATGAGTTTGAAATCTACATTTTTCATGCTGCTTACGCGTATTTTTTATGCGTAGGGTTTTTTCAGTCATACTATGTTTATAATTTCAATCTAATAAAAAAACTAAAATACGTATTTACTTAGAAGTTAAAATGAAATTATTATAATCAGAGATGAATTGAGATCAGATAATGTGTGTTGTTTTTCTTAAATAATTCGTAATAAACATTGAAGCTATTTATGTTTAAGTACATTTTGCAGCAAAAAGCTATCCTTGTCTCTTTTTATTAAATTTAGTCAATTATCATTGATCAGCATGTAATTGTTTCTTACATCTGTGCTATTCTCATTCATATGTTCTACTTTTATGATTGTGATTCCTATATATAATAATAACAAAAACAAAAAAGGGGGTGGAGAAGGGGCGGATTTTTAGTCTTTTCTTTTAAAAAAAATCTCTGGTTCCCTTGTTAGTAAATTAAAGGAGACAGTTTGATAGTCCCTTTTTAAAATAACTGTTTTATCTTTATAAAACAAGCTTGCGTAATGTTTCAAACCAGTTACATGAAACATAGATAACAGAATTTATACACAGTCGAAAATTATATCCGTTGCTTTTTAATTCCTTAAAATAAAATTACATTTTTCAAGCAAAAAATGCATTGTAAGAAATAAATTATTGCAAAATGCTTGAATAAGACACTGAAGCTATATGATATGGGTAATTTGTATAATCAATCTAATTAATACTCTCTGCTTCTCTCTTTGCTACATATAAGTACAGTAATGACCAAGCTAATTTTAGTGGAAATTAAAGGTACTAATTTATTTATTTATTATTCGAGTTCAGAGACCAAAAGTTATATATATTTCATGAATCCTTGACTAAAACTAGAGGGAAAAATGTATTACTATTTCAATCAATAAGATAATAAAAGGTGGGGTGAAATGACTTAGAAGTCATTTAATTGCAAACTTAGTTCTCTTTGAAAGTTTTGAAACATTTTTTAAAATTTGTGTAAAAGTGGATTATATTTCGAATCCTTGCCCTCTAGATATTAGTTATTATAGAAATGACACGTAAAAATTGCATGGCATGCACAAGCCCACCCAGATCGAAATGTTCCCTTTACTAGGTCTTACAAAGGTTAATCTGTCATTAAATGAGATTCACCAGAACGTCAAAATCATAAAATTCTTCTTCTCAAAAAGCTAACCGTTTACAATTTCGGTAACATTTCTTTCCTCGCTCATTAAAAAAACACTGACTTGTAGTATACAAATAAAAATAATAAAGTAAAATGTTCATCATTCAGAAAAAATAAATCAAATTTTCAATGCCAGCAATACAAGAATAACAATATTGAGGAAGAAAAAAAACTCGCCAAGTGTATTTAGCGCATGCCACAGATGCTGATGCGTAGCACTCCAAGAGATCCTTCTCCTCTTGTACCTCAAAAACTTTCATCGGGACTCATGGCGAGGAAAACCTCCTTTTAAGAAAAGTAGTTAGTTCGAGTTAAGACAAGCGGAAAGAATGATGCGGAAGATTGAAGCAGCGAGGAGGGGGGTTTCCCCTTGCCAACCGTGCCTTCCCATCCCCTCTCCAAGAGCGGCTCCAGCCCTCTGATGTGCACCAAGACACGTTCACGCTTTTCAGAACTAATCAACTCAGCCATGGTAAGACGCACTTTGGAGGAATGCTTCTTCACGACAAATCCTCCGCGTTATAAGATCGTTGCTGGAAGGGGGGGGGGCAACTACGGTTAATAATGAATAATGTAGGATCCAGGCTCGACACCCCTCGTGAAACCACCATGCCCTCTGATGGAGTCGGAACGTGGACCGACCTACAAAGGAATCGGGCATTTTTGTTGTTGGTATATAGGTTCCACTATGTTGTATCTATTTTTTTGCGGTGGGTTTTACCCCCTGGAGGTTCGATCAAGAGATAAGTACCGTCCGCACTTTCTTTTTGGTCGGTTTAGTTTCTCATTGGGATGATGATGTTGTTGTTGGGTGGGATATTTCATAGTGATGTAGGTACTGTGAGGGAAGAGTTGGTGCCTCAGATTGCTCTGGTTGAATGATAGTCTTACAGGTAAATATCTCAAATAAATCTTCTCTGTGTCTGTAAACTATGTGGTTTGGGCTCTTTAATTACTTGTGAGTGTATTCAGTTGTTTTAATGTAATTAAGCGTCATTTTCGAAGATGATAATTAATTATTTATGATAATTTCACTATTCCTTACCTTGTTAAATTATTAATTTTATATATATATAATTTTATCTACATAAAAATAATTAAGGCATCCGAACGGACGTGACCGGAATGGAAATCCGGAAACGTGACTTTTCAAAAGCCTTTCAACGAATATTTTTTTAAATATTTAGTGTCACTTAGATTAGGATATAAAATTATTTTAAGAGTATTATTACAATAAAAAATTATTTAAATGCGATATTTTGGAGAGAAAAAACATAGGATTATTTTTTTTCAAAACATTCTCCTTTCGTGAAAAATGCTTCTATAATAATAATATTTTGCCTTTTGATAGCTAAGACTTTTCCAGACAACCTGAACAAGTATTATTGAAAAATTCAAATTTTTTTCAGATTTACCTAAAATTGAAACAATAATCGGTGTGGTTTTCCCAAAATGTTTTTATTTTGATGTATTAAAATATGGATAAATCTACTTCTAAGTTATATACTTCAAAAATCCATGTTCAGGTTCTGTACTGAGGTCTGAGCTATATATAGCCAAAACATTATTGTTATAGAAGCATTTTTTATAAAAGGAGATTGTTTTGAAAATAAATACTTCTATGTTCATTTTTTGCCATAATATCGCATTTAAATAAGTTTTTATTGCAATAATATTCTTAAAACCATTTTATAAGTGTATTCTAATCTAAGTGTGACACTAAATATTAAAAAAAATATTCGTTTGTACGCTTTTGCAAAATCACGTTTCCGAACGTAGTTGGATATCTTAAGAGCAAATATTTCAATCAAAACAATACAATTTAAAGTTATCCTCAAATAAGGCTGAGTAATATTCTTGTGTTAATTTTTAATGAAACTTGACGTGTGAAAAATCTTATAACGAAAAATAAGCATGCAGATTCATTCCATTAAATATTCCTTTTGTTTCTGCAATAGTCATATCTTTCAATCAGCACGTGTACTAAAAAAAATTAGATGCAGTTAAAATATAGAAAATAGCTGAATGGTTTCGTTGCTATCAAAATATACATTATTTCAATCCTTAGAAAAATCAAACTTATTTTTCTCAAAAGTTTTTCAGACTTGCATTAAAAGTTCAAAAAAAGACTTTCATATTGAGTTACTATTCACTAACAATACATCTTTCTTTTAAGGTAATTAAAATAACGAACTCTTATATCTAAATGTTTTTATATGTTAATACAACATTAATTTATCAAAATGTAGACTTTTAAAACTAATTTTATAAATAGCGTTGATTTTTTTCAATTTTCTTATTTAATAATATGATAATACTTTTATATGCAAATTAAATTAAACTTATACTTATAAAAGAAATAATTCTATGTCTAAGCCTTTTATGTACTTAATTCTTTTTTATTTCATTTTTCGCGCGCGCGCGTACCATTTAGCTATTATAAAATATTATTCGGTTTTGTAAATTCCTGTTTTAAAACTTAGACAAATTTTTGAGGTAAATAAATAATTTAAATATTGAATTTTCAAGTTGAATTTAAAGCATATATAGTCCTCGATTTGCTTCAAAATGCGAAGTTAATAGAAAATCAAAACATTTATTAATTGAAATATAAGTAAAATCCACACCTAAAAACTAAATAACTTCTAACAAACTTATAAAGGTTTGTGTGTTCAAAGATATTTATTTGTGTGTTTAAGTGAACTAGTAAATCAAATAATTGTTAATGATTAGAAGGTAAGCTGAATAAAATTTCACCTGGATTTTTTAATCAGAAAATTCATAATTTTAATGCCATGATTCGTCAGAAAAAATTAAAGTAATTTTTATCTTAAATATTATCCTTTACCTGATAAATGTTCTATTACTGACTAAAAGAGAGATGATTCGAATAAAGAAAATCACTTTCACTTTTCAAGAAAGGTCAACAAACAGCACTTTAATAATTAATTACCTCTTAGTTTTAAAAGTATTTAATTAATGTTCATTATGCTTATAAAATATCTTTTTTAAAAAATTAATGAGAGAATGGCCTCAAGTATTGCTTTTTATATGTTTACGCTGCGTTTCTCAAACTGTGGGGTGCGCTTCTCTTGGGGGGGGATAACTCTATTTGGGGGGTGCTAGCATATCGAGAAGTCAAAGGTAAAAGCATATTTTAAAAAATTAGCAATTTTCTTAAAGGAAGCAAGCCAGACAAAATACATTCTGACATAATAAAATACACATTTACAATGATATAATATACTTATAAATGTATCAGTATTGCCCAAATGTATTTGATAATTAATTAATCAATACTATGGTAAGAACAAGTTTAATAATTACTAGTGACTCCCATGGGGTTGTCATATACAAAATAATATTATCTGAAATTACAATACGATGTAAATCCAAAGTTTAAGGTTGCGCTTAAGTCAAATTACAGGAATGAATTCAATACATTGTTTTTATGTGGAGGGTGCGCGATGAAAATTATCATTGAAAACTGGGTAGCAAATGTTGAAAGTTTGAGAAATACTGTGCTAACGTTTTCACACCCCTTGTGCAATATAAATACTGGAATATGGAGTTATTCCCTACTTTCTTCTCTTACATATTTTCATTTCAGCTTTTATCGATATTTCATGGGAATTCAAAATACATATCGTAATAATTTACCATATCAATTAAAAAACAAAAAACGACCTGCATACACATGCATTCGCACAAAACTTTCTATTAATTAAATTCAGTTATTATTTACGTACATACGTGTACTCCCACATGATCTCTCACATGCACTCCACACACACACACAAACGATAAAATGTCAATAAAATGTCTCACAGTATTGAAAAACTTCGGAAAATATTGGTAGACATGCAAAGATATCTGATTCATTTTTTTTTACTCCTGTAAAA
This sequence comes from Trichonephila clavata, assembly GCA_019973975.1. Lineage (NCBI taxonomy): Eukaryota > Metazoa > Arthropoda > Arachnida > Araneae > Nephilidae > Trichonephila > Trichonephila clavata. The sequence goes on along the minus strand of BMAO01005074.1, from coordinate 255,316 downwards.
AAAAAAAAAAAAAAATACAAAGTTAAATTTTCAAAATTTCATTTTATAAAGCATTTTACCAGAATTATTTAAGACTTGACAACTGTTTCCCTTTAATATGCACAAGTTTTTATTAGAAGTACATTATCTAAAAACTATTGTATATATTTTAGGCCACAGCGGGATCAACCAATTGGGCGGCGTGTACGTGAACGGTCGTCCCCTGCCGGACTCGACGCGCCAGAAAATTGTGGAGCTGGCCCACAGCGGTGCCCGCCCCTGCGACATCTCTCGCATTCTGCAGGTGTCAAACGGTTGCGTCTCTAAAATCCTGGGCAGGTACTACGAGACAGGTTCCATCCGTCCCCGGGCCATCGGAGGCAGTAAGCCGCGGGTGGCCACCCCAGACGTCGTGGCCAAGATCGCCCACTTCAAAAGGGAGTGCCCCTCCATCTTCGCATGGGAGATCAGGGACAGGTTGCTCTCCGAAGGCGCCTGCACCAACGATAGCGTCCCAAGTGTGAGTATGATGCCTTATATTATCCTTATCACTAATGAAAATAAATGCATCTTCCTCAAACCCAAATGTGCAGGAAATTTATTTTAATGCAGAACCAGAGACAGAAAAATTGCTGTCGCATGAATTAAATCGCCGTATTTCCTTTTTTACTTTACCTACCAATCCGTTTTTCAAAGGAATGGTGGAAGAATCAAGCTCCCCTCAGAAATCAGATTTATATCTGAATTTGGCAATGCTATAATCTTCGCATATAAGTCCACACTCAATACAGATAATGATAACGTTATTTTTTCCAGCACGCGCTTAAAAAAAACAAAGAAAATACTCTTGGTAAAAATAACTTTATTTGTTCTTGAAACCACAGTTCAAACTGTTATATTTATTTATCTTTTGATCAAAACATTAATGTTTGGGGGTTACTGTAAATTATTAATTAACCTGTTAATATTCAATCAATTGTAGAAGAACAAAAATTGTATGATGTAGCACTATTCGGTCAAGTCGACATTCGGTTCTTTCATTTTCTCAATCAGGAGATGGTCAGATGGAATGGAATCACAAGCAGAGGCGAAAATATTTAGGAGAAAATTGGCATGAAATAATTGAAAAATAAAGTTTTTCCTCTTTTCGAAATCAGAAATCATTTACACCACTTCTCCGCCAGAAAAAGATTTAAATTATGATTCATAATTTTAATGCTAATTTCGAATACATAGAAAATTGATGCGAAGTGCTAAAGCCCGAACACATGCAATACAGTCTTTATTGATAAAAATGGCGTACATTACGCAATAAAGAAATGAAACATTCAGAGAGCCGCACATGTTGATGTTTACCAGTCAAATGCAATATGATTGGAAGCAGAGTAAGAAAGTTAACGAAAAATAAATAAATGATTTAGAAGACAATGAAGTTCAAGTCGAATTTGGGGCATAAGTAAAATAATATTCAAAATACCAAAAAGTACATATAATTTCTTTAAAATAAATATTTTTATTCTGATAATGCGTCTTTCCTCTTTAGTTCGGAAAGTAAATTGTACGCACGGCAATAAAGTAGACAATAATTTTCACTTCATAACTAAAGCTATATCTGTGTGTGTGTAGATAGAACCTACACACAAGTGTTATTCGAAATGAAATATTGGAATAACTTTACTATGTGTGTGTGATACTTATATCGTATATAATATAAAACATATTCACAGCATTAAAACAGCAATAATTTGTTAATATAGTAACTTCCGAATTATAGTATGCACAAGAAGTGCAATATAACATCACAATATTCACTTAATTTTTTACTAGCCTTTGAATGAAAAGGATTAACCCCTTAACTAGTTTGCCCATACTCCGTATGGACTACCGAAAGCTAGCCACAACTGGTTTACCCGTACGCTGTACGGGCACTGATATTTTCTTCTTCCTATCTTTGATTTGAATGCATTTTTAATTCTTATAGTGAGATTATTAGTGCTAATGTGTGTGTTTTTAAAAGATGCAGTTTGTCCATGGTACTAAAATACTTCACACACGAGATTTTCTTTGTGGTGAAGGCGGGAATTTTTAATTGAAGACAGGAATTTATAGATTCTTGAAAATTTTCGATAAAGAATAGAGATTGGCCGGGTAATATGCAATTTGTTGTTTGAAAAGAAATGAAAATGGGAAGATAATCCAAAAAACCCGTATTATCTCTGTCCCCATTACACCATGGTTCAAATTGTTTATGCATATCTTTATGCACACACACACAAACGAGCATGGAATTTTTTCTAAGTATAAGAGAAATTCTTTTAAGATATATGAAACATTCTTCTCATAGCATGTAGAGTGTACCTAAAAAAAGCAAACACTTAGGGGTTTTTGTGTTCCACAGTTATAAAATAAAAAAAAAGCGTGAAAAATTTAAAATTAAAATAAAATTCTTCCGTTTTCGCATTTTGTTAAATACTATGCTTAGTTATATGCAATAAGAAATGTGTCTTGTTTTGGAACATTTTGAGCACAAAAAAAAAAAAAAAAAAAAAAAAAAAAAACCGCTTAAGGAGTCAAATGAAATAAACTTTGTTTTCAAATACAGATAAAATTGTTAAAACATTTGAAGTACTCATATTGTGTGCTAATTAATATTTAATTCTTAAATTAAGACAAAAAAGTGAAACACAAAATAACAGGGCTGGTTCATTGAGAGAGAGCCTTCGGTAAGCAGCGTATCGACCGTCCACCTTGCGTTTCGCCGGTTACGCATCCATCGACCGTGCAAGTGGCGTGGGTGACGGTGGGTGGTAAACTGGTTAAACACGGACCCCTAAATTAGGGTATCGGTATCACGCGCACTACAATCGCTGATTGGGCTCTCGCACCCAAGGGACACCCCATTATACATCTCCCCACATTCGATGCGTTGTACCGACTTCAGGCGGGATTTTTTTCCAGTGCTAAGCCACGATGTTTCCGATCTTCGTTTTTTTTTTAGTGATAATTTGGAAATATACCTACCGTAAAATCCGGCGTATAACGCTCACCTATACTTTCAAGCTGCATTTTTTAATATTTAGGTTAAATTCACCGTATAACGCCCACCCCCTTTTGTACGAAGGAACCTGAAATGTACGTATGTCGAATTAACTTATTCGAGGTATTTTCCAAGGATTTTGAAAAAATAGTATATCTCTAGAACTGTAACTCTTGAAGTTCATAAAGTACGTAATTTCTTTAAATAAACAGCATTCCGATCTATGTAGAGGTTTTTTAAAGCACATCTCTCTCTTTTTTTTATTTTTGAAGCTATCATTTCTATACCCTGCGTATAACGTAAAATTTGAGCTTATATTTTCTGTTAAAAGTGCGCGTTTTACGTCGGATCTTACGGTATGTAAATAAAAAACTGAAAACTAACGATGAATGTCTTTGGTAAAATTTTTGTACTTTATTAAGAATCTATTGTTTTCTACAGTCAAAATAATTCACAATTTTGATAAATTGCGAGTTGCGAATATAATGAGCTCTCATCAGATAATTTCATGGTTTTTCAGCATATTGTCGGTAATTTTTTTTTTTATCATGTACTTCATTTTTAGCTAAGCGAATTTTTTTTATTTATGCATTAATAAATAGAATGTTTTAAACACAACACCCAAGGATGTACTATATTTTGTGAAAATGTCTTTATATATGTGTAAATATATTCAAACACCTTATTTTTTGAAAGTCAGCAATTTTTTAACGATAGAAGTTTGTAGATAAACAAAATTTAATTACATAAAAATTTTTTACTAAATACGATAGACCTATTTCAAAGATATGAAAAACTATCTTCTGGATTACGTGGTACCAAATATGAGTTTAATTAAAAAGCTGTAAAAAGTGGATAATCATTCCAGCTGTTTCAAGCTCAAGAAAAACATTTCTTTGCATTAGAAAATATTTTTATTATTTTGTAAACTCAAAAGAGAAGGTTATAATTATTGTTCAAATATGCATGCGGTAAATTGCGAATGAGCGCATGGGAAAAATTGGCTTGAAATATTTCTAATATCATTCAATTTTATTCAGCTTGCAAGCAATTGTTCAAATTTCGATTTTCATTTCTAAGTATAAAATAAATTTGAATTACACGAAAGAGTCAATTAGAAACTTAATATTATTTGGGAGCCTTTAAAATTTATTCTATAAAACACAGATTTAAGTTTAAAAGCCTTAGTTCACTCGATTATCTCTAACTTTTCATAGAATTGGAATAGAAATTTACGAATCTATAATAATTTTTTTTTTTCAATAGAAACTTTTCGTTTTTCAAACTAAATATCTTTTTAATGAAACAGTAGTTGTTGTTTTTTAGAAATGAATAATTTTTTTTTACTTTGAAATTCTTAAGGAAATTAATTAAACAAAGAGATTTTTTTAAATGAGAGAAAATACTCAAGTTGTAAATAATAGTTAATAAAAGGAATTTTCAGCTTTTTTCCCCCTTATTTTTAAAAAATATAAATAAAGTCGTGAACTTAATACTTATTTAGAAAAAAAAAAAAAGCAAATATATATAAACAATTTAATTTACTTTAATCTTTGAAGAAATTTATTGAAATAGCCATTAAAAAAATTATTGTCTTACCGTTTAATAAACTCTCTCATTACTCGCGACCATAAAGAGATTTTATATTTTCTGAATTATTTTTTATATACTTTCAGAATTATGGTAAATGCGGACGAAAAATTCATTGACACTTTGTATATTTCTGAATTTTACTTCTTATAATTTGAATTCTGTCTGGCTATTAAAAGTGTTTCTATATTTATTCCCAAATTAACCACAAATCAATATTTTAGATTTGTAAGAATAAAACAAATTTAACATAAAATAATTTGTTGAAATCATATCTGGTTCTAGATAGCTCTTCAAATTTCGGAAAATTCTCTAAAAAAAAGGAAAAACAGTGAAGATTTATGGCGTTTTTATGATTATTATGTAAAGAGAAATATAATTTTTCCACTGAATCAATGTGTTTATTGTGTTTAAGTTTTTTGTATGACTTTCTATACCTATTTTATGGGGGGAAAGGAGGGGGGGGGTTCAATTATTTTTTAAAAAAAATATTTTAATAAAATATTTAGTTTATTTTTCCGATCTAGAATCATTTTAAAGACCTAATTCTATAATTTATTTCAGGATAACTAACATGGGTTCTAATCGCGTCATTTTATTTTGCGAAACATATTCCGCAAGTAGATAGATTTCTTTAACTTAAAACTTTTTGAAACTGGCCTCCCACTTCTCTTCCCTGTCCACCAACCTCACGAGAGGACTTGCGCCTCGACGGCTATTTGAAGTACCTCCATGCCTCAAAATCACTACACATTTACAAACATCCATACCTTCTCCGGGATTCGAACCCAGGTGCTACGGTACAGCAATAGAAATATATGATTTCTACAAATATTTTATCCAGCCAAATAATTAATAATTTTCGTTGGAATACTAAAGGTAAAAAAATACCATTTATTCCTACCGATTTTTTTTATCATCACGTGATAAAGATAGCTTTTCATTATTTGTTTGAACACGGCAGTCTAGTAATCGTGGTTGAGTCGTGAGTTCAAGTCCTGATGCTACTGAAGACCCACACATGTAGAGGAGCTGATGCTCTTAAATTCGTCGTGGCTCAGTGTTTTCACGTTGGCGTTGAATGAGGTTACAAGAGTGGGGAGTTGTCCTCGTCACTTGACCATGATTCAAAATTAAGAGGTCCGTCGCCAAAAGCCATCGTGTTGTTTAAAGTGGGATTTTGATCATCACTTTTTTATTTTTGCTGGATACTACTTTATATGTAACGAATAAAATAAATCGATAATCCGTTTTTCAGTTATACACCGTAAGGTCGAATTTTCAGGGGGGGGGGGAACAAACAAATATACAGTAAAATACGTTTAACGCGAAAATGCTTAAGACAAAATATCAGTTAACACGAAATAATACGACGGTACCGACAAATTACTATGCATTATCATGCATTTTTCTCTTACATGAAACAAAAATCGTTTAACACGAAAAGATTTCCCTTTTGGGAATGAATAAAATACGGAAAATACCAGCCGGATTGGAATAATTCGTTGCAGCAGATGATGATAATAAATTTAGAACCCCAATTATGGCATATAGAGACATTTTGGAGTTTGTTCAATGCTCCAAAAATATCCTTGATGCAGATTCCGACGACGAAATGAAATGAATAATGCACCTCCTGTTCCCATATCATCCAACATGTGGAACATCATGTAAGGTATACTCAGTTATTTAGACACACATTCCAATGGTGAAATGAATAACAAAATGGACGATATTTAACAATGTGTTTCTAAAATAGACAATGCAAAGAAAAATATCAGATTAATTTTCCCAAAACTCAATAAATGTTTAGTTTTTAAAAAACGTGAAAATTTTCTATTAAATTTCATTATTAAGTTCTCGTAAGCGTTTTTGTTTCATTGAGTTTTATTAAATACGTGAATATATTCATACCTACGTAAATAAAATGGTTTTATATGAAAATATGGTTTTTATTTGCAATATCCTGTAACACGAAAAAATATTTCAGTTCCCTCAATTTCATGTTAAACGATTTTCACTGTTGTTTTGTATTATAATGAAACTAAAGGTGGAACCCTGGCACTATTGATAAATTAGATACTCCGTATGCATGCTAAAGGTAAACTGCGCGCGTGTGTATACTATTCTAAAATTTATAAAATAAATGCTCTTGCTATCTAATCCTTTTAACGTTCAAAATAAGTTAAATAAAAGGCTCATTTTTCTAAAAGAGCTTTACCTCACCGAAAAACTCAGATAAAAATCCAAGTAACAATGAAAACAAATATATAACTTTGTTTTTGCAATACATGGAAAATTGGAAAATACTAGAGCTCCTAAAAAAGAAAGGCGCAAAAAATTCATTCCAAAGCGAGATCGAAAAATGAAATCGAGATGTACTTCATGGCTTCATGCCTTCTTTTCTTTTCCCAAATAATGTAAAAATGCGCTCTAATTTTAATTTGTTTTAAGGAGGTCAGAGTAATACAAAAAATACAAAGTATCATACATTTTTAATTTAAAAAATATTGCTTTTCAAGTTATTTATTCTTTAAAACTTCACATACAAACAAGAAGTTGGAGGAGAAGGGGGAGGAAGTAAGAAAAGAAAAAAATATTGTTGAAACAAATCTATGTAAAAATATTTTTTGGGGAACTAAAATGTAAACCATATTGGATCTAATAGATCCATACCAAAACAAATTTTTTCTACAAAGTAGAGAAAAGTTAAATAGCATTTTTATAACAAAATTAAAGTAAAATATAATAACGAGGAATATGTCGTAAGAATGTTATTCACAAATGCATATTTACTTAAAAAATGTAACGATAATTAAATGTATTAATTAAATATATATATCAGATTTATATTCTTATATATTAAAAACAGTTTTTGTGTAATTTCCTTAATGCATTCTAAAACAACAAGTTTAGCATATCAAAAATCTAATCAAAACCAAAGCAAGCATATAAAACTTTTAAAATTACACAGTAATGTTTTGTTTATTGTAAAAACTTTAGTCCAATTACATGGACTGTTGAGTCCGCATTCTTCTCTTTAGCAACATAAGAATCTACTCCTTTTCCAAACCATCATCTCCAAGAGCCTCCTGAGCAAGAAAGATGGAGCAATAACAAAATAGCTTTCAGAACCACTTCTAGAAGGGTAGGAGGAAATAATACTTATCAAAGGGAGGTGCGTTTGGGGGAGAGTGGTCCTCCCCCTGGCAAAGGGGAGGGAAAAATTTTGACAGCTCATCTGCGCTTATTAATTTTTCTTTAAGCCATACACTGACCTTGGAGATAGCAAATTAAATTAACTGTTAATGAAATTTGCGGCTGGTTTTGGATTACAAAAGACCAAGCTCCGCACTGAGATGATGGAGAGAGAAAGCGAGGGGGGGTTGCAGTGAAGCATTCTATACAGGGTAGAAGCGTTGGGAGGAAACAGTGTTGCTAGGCGTAATGAATGGTTCTCTTAAGAGTACGCGGAAAAAGGTGATAATTTTAGCTCTTCGTTTAACACTTTTTGTTCAAAAGGAAATGGAGGCTTAGAGATGAAAGAGAAATAAAAACTTAATAAATAAGTAAAATATACGCTTCGTGATGTGATCTTTAATTAGAGTTTTAATGCTGAATATGCAAAATGTTTATCAATCGAAATGAGTAGCATTAAAGATTTGGGATTGGATTTCTTTTTAACTGCGTAGATAAGGAAAATTTTCCGCGTCTGATTGAATTGGGGGGATTTTTAATGGTTTTGAACTTTTTCTTTTACTCCAATGAAAATTAAAAAATTCATTTTGAAAAACTTAATATAAAATTTGCAGATAATTAAAAAATATGTAGCGCTCTCGAATTAATATATAATCTGTCATCAACCGACATATTTTTTCATTAGATTTAAATAAAATAACACTTTTAATTTTATTGATGCTTTAATTATAATTATAAATAATTTAAGTATGAATAAACATTTGAGTATTTTTTGGAAGCGAACTAAGAAAAAAATAATTCTTTTTTATAAGAATTCTTTCAGAAATATTGTATGTTGATACTTAATGCACTGATATTATTATATTACTATATTTTAAGCTAGTAAGTTTTCTTTAATTTTAATGCAACACTTCTAAAGCAAATAAAAAAAGTTAGTGTTATAAGATACTTGTGTATTAAAAAAATCAAATATGAATTGCAATTATAAGCGGGTAAATTCTGTAAATAATATTTTTTAAATGCATGAGCTCTTGAGATAAATACAAAAATTTGCATTTTTACTATCTAAAAATAAATTTTTGAAGCTATTTTATGTTTAATATTTATTCTTACTGTAGATTTTATTAAAAAATTACTCTGATGGTGTCTTTGTTATTTTAACTTCATTTTGTGGAAGCACTTTTAATTCTATCCAGCGAAACCTTTATTGGATCTTAGAACTTATCTGAATTATGCTGTGCATGTTGAGAAGTTATATAAATAACATTAAAGATATTTAATAATATTTAATAATTCAGATTCACTAACATTTTTGTATTTAAATTCATGATCGAAAAAAAAAATTCTTAATTTTTTCCCCTAGATAATGTTTATAAACCTTTTAACTGCCAAGTTATTTTGATAATTTGGGTACATAAATTGCCAAATTTTTTTTATTTTAAAAATCAAACGCTTAGTACAAAATAGAATATACATAGTAGTTAAAAATTGATATTTTGTATTACACACTTAAAAATTTGTAAGGTTTTGTAGCAACTGTACATTCGCTTGAGGTGGAAGCCACACAGTGTGGCAGTGGTAAAGTTTGTTTCTAGTAGAGCATTATTTTCTAAAAAAATAGTAAATAAATAAATAAAAATGAATACGTATTAGTAGTTCAGTAATTCAATTTTGTGGGGTATAACTGGAAAGACTTTTCTACAAGCACAAACCAACTCTACCAGAATCGTGTATCCTTCCTTATCTTTTTTTCATTTGCATACTTTTTTGAACAACAAACTTTGCATTGTCTTGTGGATTCACGTTTCGCAGGAGTAGAAGGAATGTAGGATATAAAATGTCGTTCACTTAGACGGGCAGGGTTATCTACTGTAGGTGGTCTGCCAGCATTCTTTTGCACAGAAGCTGCATCATCATACTTCTAAAAAAAGCTCTCCTACAACTAGGGTTCGAAATTCTAAAAATGTAATACGTTGTATTCGTGTATAGCATTTTAGAGTAGAAGTGTATTGCCCGAGATAATTTCGGGCATGACAGTTAAAAGGTTAAGGTTTTCGTTTTCCCTAATTTTATTTGAAATTCACAAGCGTAATGATATTCTGAGCGCATCATTCAATTTACCATCATAAATCTAGACTACTGTACTTTTTTAAATGTAATAAAATGTAACCAAACTAGTAAAAATAAGATTTTTACATTTATTTACACTTCTACTCAAATTTTAATAAGTATTTTAAAACATAGTTTAAAATTTTAAAAACTGACAGGCATATTTAGAACGGTACAATTATTTTGAGAATAAAATAAGATGTAATTCGTTAGAAGAGGGGTTTTTTTTGTTATATATCTTACCTAAAAAAAAGAAGAAAGAAAGAAAAACTGGAAGAAGAGAGAGAGTTTCTTGACGCCTTTATCCACTTCCTAAAGAATTAAATTTTTTTCTTTGATGCTGAAGCACTTACGTTTTTGAGTTACAAAAACGAAATTACCAGTAAGACTGATCAATACTACAAATGAACGGATATTAGTTCAAGGAAACAAGGCACCATTGAGGGTGAAAGGGGATATCGAAGATGTTTCCAGGAACTATAGATAATAGGGGTTAAATGTTACACTTTTTGGATGAAATGCCCAGAATTCTATTGCTCTCGGCGAGTTAGGCACCAAATAAAACCAGTTCAAGTTTTATGACCACCTTAAAATATGCTAAAAGAGAGAATAACTTGAATTGTTCAGAAATACTTCAAAAAGAGGGAGCAAAAAAATTGAATCACAAGAGAAAAAGCTCGTTATATTTAAAAAAAGCACTTCTCTGTTGGGAGGTTATTTAACAAAGAAAATTGTAAAATGTTCTTGGTTCCAGGAAAAAGCTCGCTATATAGAAAAATTCGCAATATAGAGGTTCCTTATATGGAGGTTCACCTGTATATAGCCCTTCACTTACATTTTCTTTCATCACGCATACAGATTTCTCAGAAATACCGTATTCATATTGGAAATGAAAAAGAAAACTTTATATTTTCATATAATCCAATCTACAAAAATAAACAAACAAACAAACAAGTTTTGAAATTGTGGACAAAAATAAGAATATGGACACAACCCCTTCCACGATCGAAAGTGGGTGTTGACGAATGGGCAGTTCCAAGTCGACACCAATTGAATACGATTCAGTTCACAAAGACCATAGAAGTCAAGGAAGCCTGTTGAATTGAAAGGACCGTCACTATTGCTATTGCTTCAAAAGATCGCTCTGTAGCCATAGTTCGCCCGCTGTTGTACTTCACGACGTTTTCAGAGGGACATTTTTATTGATCGCTTTAAATCTTTATAACTTCTTTAATACTAGACTTGTAAAGCATGTCCGTCCTTTCAACGATATTAAAGAAAGCCTTTGATGCCTTATTATGTCGGTGATTTGTATTATTGTTGGACATGAATGCTTAAACGTGTGCTATTGGTGATACTCGAAAAAAGACCGTTTTGTAAAGGCCATGTACGTTTGATTCGATTTCTGTAGGGTTTGTTGGACACCCTTTCGCCAATAATACATTTGACAAGAGGGGTATTTTTTGAATTACCTTTTAGTTCCGCCATCTTCTTTTATACAAACTAGAAGCGTTTTAGAATGGGTTTGATATTTCTCAATAACCAAAAATGTATGATGGGAGACTTTAAAAGAAGAAACCGAAAAAAAGAAATTGTAACACATGTAAAATTTTTCAAATGTGTATAAAGCAACATCATATAAATATTCGAAGTATTAATCCCCATTTAAATTTCAGTTTATTATAACAACATCGCATAGATATAAATATTTATTGTTAACTTTAACTCCAGATTGATTTTTTTTAACTTGAATGATTTGGGGAAAAGATTTGGGTGTTTGAAATAATTCTGTGAGATGTTGTCTCAGTAGTATTCATAAGATAAGTCTTGTGACAATGAATCAGTGTCTCGTTATTATTATTTTATTTGCAAAAATATAAAAATCAACGATTTTTAATTTTATCAGCGTTGAAAAATATTTGCGTTTTTGAGTATAAAAATTTTGCTACTTTGACAATGCAGCGTGATATTTCTGGGAAATATAGTGAAAATTTTAAGATTATTCTTTGTAAGAATCCAACAAATTAATATGTCGTCAATAAATTATTTATAATTAATCAAATCATTTTATGTATTTATTAATTTATAGGCATTGAACTTTTTAAAAAAAGGGATGTAATGTATTATATGCAATAAAATGTAATTCAGTATTGCGTCACAAAGCAACTTGACACAACAGTCTCTAAGTAACATTGATTCTTTTACAATCCATGTCTTTTTAGTGCATAAGAAATAACCAATACAGCTAAAATCTAGTTTATCAAGATACATATTTGTGACATTTTCCACGAGATTTTTTTTTATCTCAACCAAATAATTGAAGTTATTACAATGAAGGAAATCTTGTAATGACCGAATTATAAGAAAATCTGAAAAAGCGAGGTCTTGTGAGCATATGGTGGTTGTGGCAAAATAGCTCTCTAACTCTAATAGCTTTTCTGAAGTTGTCAAAGACATATGAAGTTATTCACTGTCCTGAAGAAACATGGTGCCCTTCCAATTCGCTACTTCTGGGTGTTTTTGCTCAATTACTATATTTAATTCGTCAAATTAGGAGCAATTCCTTTTTTTTTAAATTTATCGTCTCGTTGTTCGGTAAAGCTCATTATGCATAATTCCTTTCCAGTTTTACTAAACACAGAGCATGACCTTCATCGGATGAAGACATTCTTTTGGATGGCTGAAAGTGGCCCAAGACCCTAAGACATTTCTCGCTTAATTTTATTATAAATGATCAATTTCTCATTTCTTATCACTATTTGCTTCAAACAATGGTGTTTCCTCGTTGCCTTCTTCATCTGTGGTAGAAGACCTACTCAGGCATTCTTGATCTTCAAAGTTAAAATCACTAGCTTTAAACCTAGCAAACAACTCTGCACAGTTTTTTCAATTACAGCATCTTCGCAATAAACAGTACATATCCTATTTGCCTTTATGTAGCATTTTTACCTTTCCAGTAAAATAAAAACGTTAACTGCATGTAATGGACTTTGCTTGCTTTCATATCAAGGCCGTTAAGATGTCAACAAACTTCATAAGCACCAGTGCCGGTTTAAGCCCGATTAAGCCGACTCAAGAAGGCCCTGGGCGCAGATCTACGGGTCCCCTTGGCTTTGATAGATCGAAATTTATAACCAGAAAATCTGGTTAAATCAAGCTTGCCCGGGCCCCTGGGCGCCTGCCCCAAGCACCCAATGGATAAACTGGCTCTGATAACCAAGCTACTTTCCAAACATGCCCGAAATACAGTTTTTTAGTTTTATGCACAGTTTTTAGTTTATACGCATGCCATTGTTTTCTATCGTACTGATATATTCAGACCCATTTTTATACCACATATCGAAAATCGGTGTAAATTCTTTCGGGATAATCCAATACTTAGATTAGAAAAATTAAATTTTCCCTTATTTATATATTTTGGTCTCTCAGTGGTCCCACGAGAAGTAAGATCGCATGTTGCAATCATATTTTTTGTATGTCAAGTTCACATTCAGGTTTCACTCAATTACTTAATGCAGAAAGTTTTGCTTTCTCATCCTCTATTATTCTACAAATGGTTTCATTTACAGTTTCAGACATATCAAACATATTAAGAAAAGCTGCAAGAAAAATGTTATTAATCATAGAACTCCAGATTTTGACCAAATACCGGAGCTGGTATCTCCTTTTTGTAAATTCCATATCTTACACTACGGGAACCATTTTTCACTAAAAAAAAATATTGTAAACGGATAGATAACATTGACATCTTTAGTTACTCAGCCACAGATCATCTTTAAATCTAAAAAAAAAATTCTTTTAAATACAATGCCTTAAGTGATAAATTCTCAAAAGTACATAAATGTAAATAATATCATCATGGACATTCTAAAAATTCGGCTCATAATTGTTTAAGAAACTATGAGTTTATTAGAGTATGAAAAGTTATAAATAGTTCGGAGAGCCAACGATTCTACAGAATGGTAGAACAATATCTGACGATATAACCCTTTCATCTTAAGCATCGTTCTTAAAATTATTTACTGCGAAATCAAATATTTTCATTTTTATTTTCAGGACACCTCTTTTGTGTCCGCTCTGACCCTCTCTACTTTGTAACCGATCCCTCGCTCCCTTCCTGACAAGTAGTGCTCATACTTTTTTTCTTTCTTTTTCTCGGGGCGAGAGCAGCTCATCAGTTTGAGTATTTATTACTTTTACGCCCCCGTGCAACCGCCATTGCTGTCAGCGGCGCAAATTTGTCATCGCCAATTTGACGAGGAAGGATACTCGCCCTACCCCCTTTCAGTGGGAACGTCAAAAGACGACATTTAAACCGTTTGTCCCTGACAAAGCTGTCATTCGACGCCAATTTTCCCATTTCGCATTTGCTTCGGTAAACCACCGAATAGAAATGAAAATTCGTACTTTTACGGAAAACACACCTCTTTATTTGAGTTTCAGCACTGAATTTGCGAGCGAGTCGACGATTAATGGGTAAAATTGTGGCATGGGAAGTTCATGTAGGTTGTGGGTAATCAGTCATTTAAACGGTAGAATAAAGCATAGACTTACTGCAGTTGCTTAAAAATGTCATATAACGGCTTATTGGTCGACAATAAATAATTTTAAATGCTTCTATAGAGCAAAAACAATAAAAGTTATCAAAATAAATTAAATTCTTCGTGAAATCTGTTATCGTAAATGAATTGCTAAATCTTATCTATATGTTTTATAACAGAATTACATGCAGTTTTAACTTCAATATTGTGTATATTAAAAATAATAAGATGTTTAAATTTTAATTTAAGGATTTGAATTTGAAACAAAGAGGAAATTTGGCTCCAGAGTTCTTAAAATGTTCCTATTTTCCCAAAATCCATATTTTTTTTTCTAATGAATGGACATTTTGAAGTCAAACGCAGATAAAAAGAATACTTGCTCATTTTAAACTAAACAAGTTTTTTAATAAAATTTCAGATTATCAGAAGTTATTAAAAGTTTTCATCACTTTAATTCAGTGTTCTGTTTTCTTTACCCGCGCGCGCGCGTTTCCCCCATTGATAACAAGAACAAATGTTTGATCTATACATTTGTTTTGAAATTTTTCTTAAAAAAAATTCTTTTATGAATGTGAATTTTTTCTACTTAAATTCAGTCTATGGAATTTAAGAAATTGCATTATTATCGCTTCAAACTCTTGTGGTCTTCGAAGCATTTTTTAGTTTCTAACTTATCGATAAAACCAGAGAGTCGGGGCAGGGAAAACAACATACATTACTGGGTCGATTTTCTTTTGATGAGCCCACCAGTTACCCTTTCAATAAAGTAACTATTCACCCAATTGACATTTTATTTAATGCAATATTTAAAAACCCATACCTCAATCGCCATTACAATCCCCTCAAGACCTGCCAAACGAAATCATAGCCCCATAAAAAGACTCAATAAACCAAAATAGTGAGCATATTCACGTTAAATACGACACGACCGAGTTGAATCAAATTATCGTATTACTATGAATAGAAAGCAATATTAGAACAACTATACAGTAAAGCATGATGTCTATTGTTTTCATTCTATTTGTATAAAACCACAAATTTCCCGTGATATGGTTAACCCTAGTTACTCAGTTATTATAATCCGAAACAATAACCCCCATGTTCTTATTTGAGCGAAATTTCTCAATACCACCGACACCATGAGACACCGGAGGTTCGATACAAAAAAACAAGAGAGGGGCGCAACCAACAAAACACTTAGTCAGACAGACAGTCTACAAATTGGACCTTCGTGTTTGTGATGCAAATGAAGTATAACACTGGGTTTTCTTCGTTTAGCTGCGACCGCCGTCACCATATTATAATAGAGTCCCTCTCTCTCCCCTCAGTTGCTCCCCCCTTGTGTATCTCCATTGCAAATCTGTGCCACTTGTGTCAACTCAATATTCTTCGGGAACGGTTTTCCAGCTAGCGAGCGGTATTTTTGCTCATTTGAATTTTCGATCCTTGATTTCCGGAGAGGGAGATTTTCCCGAACCGTTCCCGTATTTCTCCTCCTCTCCTCCTACCACTTTCATCTTATTTTCGTGATCCCTGCGCTGTAGGGTTGCCAAATTGAATCTATTTTCTCGGATTTTTTTTTTGTATTACTATTTTTTTTCTTATTACTTTTAGAGATTTTCCACCTTTTTTTTATCTTCAAACCCTCTTTGGCGTTTGTGTTAGTAAAGAAGTAGTGAGGAAGGTTCGGTGCAGAAAATAGGGAGGTAGAGGAAGGTTGAAGGAAAATAGCGCCAAGTTGATTTGCTTACGGTAGTCACTCTGGAAGTCCAGTTGTGAGAGTTGGAAATCAATCTAAATGCGGCAACTGGTGAATGTTAGGGGCTTTTATTTTGGTTCACTTCGTCGAGTTCATCTTCCTCGTCGTCTTTCTTTCATTTTTGTTCCTTTTTCTTTTCTTTTTCTTCTTCCTTTTCTTCGCCTCTTTTGAGAAGAATTTGGGATGTTGTTCGGGTGAATCAGAGCCGAATCTGATAAGCGGTTTCTGTTTCTGGAGGTGTGACTAAATTAACTGAAGCACATGTTGCAAATCGACAAGCTGAGAGTAATTGTATTTTGGAATAAGGAAAAAAAAAAAAACTTCATT
The DNA here is from genome assembly GCA_019973975.1 of Trichonephila clavata. Taxonomy (NCBI): domain Eukaryota; kingdom Metazoa; phylum Arthropoda; class Arachnida; order Araneae; family Nephilidae; genus Trichonephila; species Trichonephila clavata. The sequence goes on along the minus strand of BMAO01005074.1, from coordinate 238,776 downwards.
TTGCATTTAAAAGTGACTAATTGATCCACTTCTTTCGTATAGTAGGTTTTGTGTTTTTCTTTCAATTCTTTCAGAGGTTGATGAATTTTTTGTTTAGAATTGCAATCAACCTATTAATTATATAACTTATAGTACGATTGAATAGAGTAACAAAATATTTTTGGTTTATACGTAAATGCTCTAAATATTTAAAATAAATTTATAAAGACATCTATTATAAAAATGAACAGTATATAAAACATTTTTTTTGTTAGATTTTTTTCTATATTTATAATTTGAAACTTTACAAAAGTAGTTATTTTCAGAAACTTTTGCTGCTAAAACATTCTAAAAAATAGTTGCTAATTGTTTTTAAAAAAATCTAGTTTTATTATTTTATTATTGAATATGTAAATAATTTTTTTAAAATCAAAATTAAACTTTGAAATTTCTTATTAAAGATGAATTAATATGGTAATTTCGTGACGTATTGCTTTCAAACAAGTATGGTTGATTGTCGATTTATTCATTTGCTCTTTATTATTGATATTCTTATTTTCTGTGTATTGGGTAGAATTTATAATTATTTCCTTTCAAGATTGGAAATTGATTTATTTACAAATTTGTCAGGTATTCACAGTCGTTAATGATGAACACATTAATTATCGTGCAAGTTCAGTATAATTTTTTGTCAGTTATTTTACTTGAAATCATAAGTTTTTAATATTACTTAACTTAAAGCAGAGTTTTTTAAACATCATAAAATATTGAATGATAAGCATTACGAAAGGAAAATTCAAAGAATATGTACTTGTGATTGGTTGCACAATATTAAAAAAACATTAAAGGTCTAATTTTTTGTTTGTTTGTAGAATTGTGTAGTTTTTGCAATCATAATTCTATATTTTTATTTAAAATTTAGTTTATTTTTCTAATTAAAAATAGCTATTTTGGTAAATCTTTGAAGAAATAAAACTTTATTAGAAGTTAATTATTTAATCTTAATATTATAAATATAGGTATATTTATAAATTTTCCATTTTTAAGGCATTTCCACTTATTTGTATATTTTCTATAATGTATTTAGAGAAACATTGAATTGGTTTTATCAATGTAGCACAAGATATATCTGCGATTGGATTTGAAAGTTTAAAGCTTGAGCAATTGGCGATCTTAGAAAGAATATCATATATCCTCTTGATTTCAAAATTTATTACTTTAATTCTTTTTTATAAACTATTTTCCATCATAAATTTAATTTATTTATAAATATATTGATCAAATATGCAAAACGCGGAAGACATACCCATGGGAGAAAGATTCAAAGAAGGATTCATGATTTTCATATTATTGGCAAAGGAATAGTAAAACAGAAAAGTTTCCGAATCCCTGATTAATACCAAGAAAAATAAAGATCGGCTGCACCCTAAAATATCAGACACCAGGGAATGTGTTGAGGGTTTTCCGTCAACATGGGCCTCGGCACGAATTTGTTAATCTCACTTTCACTTATAACGGGTCTATTAAGGATATGTGCCAATACGTAGAGAAACTAAACAATTGAGAAGAAAAATATAATTTTCTTTAATCAACGAGAAGTTTTCAATAATTAAGAATTCGAATTTATTTTCACGCATGTCATATGATTATTTGGCATGTAAAAGATCCCTTTAGTAACAGCTTCGTTCTGGTACTCTCGGCAAAATTACATCATGGCAATATTTAGCGTCCTACGAGAGCTTGAATTAAAATAATTCAGGCGTCCAAATTTGGTAACGAGGCCGTCACTAGATGGTGCCACCATGAAATAGCTCTCACATGTGGGAATTTGCCATACCTACAAGGCTAAGTTGCTAAAATGCAGCCCCATTGGGGAAAAAAAGGAATTTTCAAATTCAGTTTTATATATATATAAATGCAGAGGCATTTTAACAATCAGGTTGAAGATTAGAAGCCCAATAGCTGTAACTATTCCGATAACAATTATCGAGTCTTACAAAATAGCTTTTAAAGTTTAAGATAGTAAAATGCCTTTGTAACATCACTATTCAATTTAGATTTTCCGTCACAAATAATTTATACAAAGACTACTTAATTATGCATAAAATAATAGATTTATTCTTTTTTATTGAAATTAAACCAAGAAGGCTAGAATTACGTTAAGTTTGCTTTTCTTGATTTATTAATATTAATGTGCTATTAGTTACATTATTATCTAGATTTTAAAAGTAAATTTGCTCCTATTTTGTATCCACTCCATATTGGCATTCGAAATCTCCAATATATATATATATATATAAAGTCGAACCTCCACGTGACGAACCTCTCTATATTGCGAACTTTTTAATGGGGCCAAAAACATTTTATTATTTTCTTCGTAAAATAACCTCCAAATAGCGAGGTGCATTTGCTATTGCCTAAACTTTTTTTTTTGTGTTCGATTATTTTATTATTTTTTCTAAATCTATTTATTTCATGGTTATCAATAGATTTGAACTGGTTTTACCATTTACCTAATTCACCTGGAGCTATAAAATTCCCGAAATTTTTCAAATAAAAAACTCAAATAAAATTAACAGATTTTATCAGTAATTAAACTTAAGGATGCATGTGGCAGTGTATGCTTAAAATTACAGGTTATAAAATAATGTATGTTTAAAATTATTTGTTGCCTTAAAATTGGAAAATGTCGTTAAAAAGTCAATTTTAATATAAAATTATTTTTTCAAGTTGAAAATACAGAGTATTTCTTGGACTATGTCTCCCCCCCCCCTCCCCCGTTTTTCTTACAGATTTCTTTTTGATGGGAGATATATATATGAAATGAATAGGTATTAATTTTCAAAAAAAAAAAAAAAAAAAAAGCGTAAATATATAAATAATTTTTTTTCAAATAATATACATTGTCTATGAATTTAAATTTTTTTATGTAGTTTCTAAAATATATTTAAACATGTGAGTTTCTATTTAACAAATTTTCCACACAACGAACATTTTTCTGGATTTAGCGACTCCGTTAAATAGAGGCCAGACTGTATATATATATATATATATATATATATATATATATATATATATATATATTCATAGATAAATTCAACATGTTGACACCTCATGTTGCTTTACTCAACTGAAAAAATTAAAAATCAATGAACGTGTAATCAGAAGTAATACGAAGTTTTCTTCGAAGTTCTTGGTTCAACTATTACCGTTGTAATCTAAATTGAGTGAGCAGAGAAAGAACAAATTAGAATTTCATTTTCAAACTAAATCTTATTTTGTAATGGGCATAGAAATAAAAAGAAATGTTAGATTTGTACGCCGCATTTTAAAATTTTATTGAATATTAATGTTTATGAGGTATTCTGATATTAATATGACTATTTGACAAAACGAATCTTTGAGCCATGTAACGTAATAAGGAAACTGATATGTTTCGTATATAACAAAAGAAAATGCCTTTATCTTATAATTAATGATGGTATTAATATAAGGTTTTTCGAAAGAAAACAAACAAATATATTTTGACTCTAATTCTTCCTTAAATTTGAGTTCTACCATTATATACTTCTATAATATCTGTCATTTTCATTTTGTTTTAAAATTCGAGCTTTGAAACATTTTCCAGCACTAAAATAATGTTTATAATACTTTTCTAAGTGTTTTTCAGTTTTTAAAATCCATGTTTATACAATATTAAGAAACTCAAAATATGTTTGGGTTAACAAACAATTAGCAATTTTTTAATTTATCCATTTATTCCAAGCTATAAATTAAATACTCTTATATTTAACTTCGGAGACAAAAATATCATGTTTAATTACCATAAAATTGTTTGCCATTTTGTATCATAGATTGAATCGTGCCAAAAAAGGCGATAGATGCTTTTATCTGGTAGATCAATTAGAAACCTTTCCTTTGTGTGTATTTATGCGAATTCGATGGGGGAATTGGAAGCGGGGCTACAGCAGCGCCGCACTGTGGACACACTCGGTCGTAAGCTGTCGGCCCGTGTAATCGAAAAGAAGAGCTCCGGCGGCATTACACGAATGCCCAAAAATGCCCGGGAAATTGATCTTCAACCAATGGTTTTAATGGACCAATGAGAAGCGAGAATGCGGGGTTGTAGCAGACCGTTGGAGCTCAATGTTATAATTAATTGGAGAAGAAGGGATTTTTTCCCCTTTTCTTTTTTTTCCCTCCGTTTTTTTCTTTTTCTCAAAAAACATCTGAAAGATTGGGAAATACATTATTTTTTAATACGGATGTGCGTATAAGTGTTATTTTTCCTGTTTCCTTTGAGTTTGATTTTCTTTGTCTTCTTAGTGGAATGAGGGAGGAAGGGGGGGGGGAGTTAAAGAAAGGATATTTGCTGTTTTCGATGACGATTTTTTAGAATTTGTACATAAATATTTGCTGATAATACAAAATGGGCCTTATTTTCTCATTTTTAAAGGAAATTATTGCTTTGAAAAATATAAGTCTAACAACAGCATACATTTTCCAAACTAAAGAAAACACGCAGATTTTACATTTAATAACAAAAAATATTATATAATATATTTGCCAATCTATAATCACATAAGAGCATTCTTTTAGTCAAAGTGCCCTACTTAGAGCCATATTTCACTTTCCCAATCACAACATATAATAGTCATTCCTTAAAATCTCTATTTCCTCATTATAGAAACACATTATATTATTAATTAAAATATATAATTTACTTACATTATTCATCAGACAGTGTTATTGGAAAAGTAAGACATCGGTGAATTAGTATTTCGTTGTAGGTCTTATTGTAAAACATTGTATAACATTAGTTTTACTTATTTCATTATCTTAAAGAAAAAATTCATATAACAGGATAAAGACAAATAAGTGGTTTATTTAATTATTTTTATAAAATAAATAATTTAAATCTGGAAATCTCTGAAAGATATATTTTTAAGAAAATGTATTTATCTCATTTCTAAGCTAAAGATGGATTACAACTTAAATGTGTAAAATGGTTGATCGAGGCCTATTGGCGACGCATCTCACAATTTTGAAATATGGTGAAGAGATAAGGATAACACCTTAGCTGACACTCCATTTTCCTAACTTCCAAACCTCTCCAAAGTGAGGCTTTGAGCCTCATCAGTAACGTACATCGGCCCCTATACGGAGGGTCTTCAGTGGCATTAGGGTCCGAACTCGCGATACACCGGTCACGAGTCCACAACATGCATTTCGAATTCGAAGCTGTTACAAGCAGGAAAGGCTGATCTCGAGTGTAACGCGGGAAAAACCCCGAATGCACTCCACAGTCTAGACTCGGTGATATAGCGAAGTAGAGACATTCAGCAAAAACGCGTGCCTATAGATAAACTATTATAGATGCATTCGAAAATATAGTTTCTTCTCTTGTAAATGTCAGAATATCTATATAAATAAACAATTGCTCCGGTAATTAGAAAGTAAAAAAACTATGAAAAATGCAGTATAAAAGCTACAAAGCAAAAACTATGATGCGCTTTCGCGTACTTCCAAAGCAGCTTAAGTTTTTTCCTTTAATTTAATAAATGTGGCAAAAATTAAATTTTGATCTAACACATTCATTTGCACATATTTTAAGGTAATATTTATATAAAAAGAAATTAATAGTATTTTTAACAGCAAATAGTCATTCTCATTGAGCCAAAGTGTAAGTGAAACATTTAAAGATTAATTTGGTACCTTAATAAAGTATTGAAAATATGACAGTTTTTGGTACTTCCTGTACTCGCTAATTTTAACTTCTTTTCTGCAAATTTTAGTAAATTGAACAAAATTTTATTTCAGCAGTTTTTTCTATGCATTAAAATCCTACTTCAAACTCATAACAAATTTGCATTATTATATTTTACTGTCCATTGCTCTGTGGATCATACTTCTTCAAACCTAATTCCAAACTTACAATGAATTTATATTATTAATTATTCCATGACTATTAAAACAATTAAATTTCGAAGAATCAAGAAAAAAGTTTTATTATGAATATAAGAGAAGGAAATATTTTTTTCCCAGTATTTTACATGTTATCAAATAGACATTTGTTTTAGCATAAGAAAAATGCCTTCTATTTTATAATACTGAAGTCTCAACTGAGGCAGATTTGTTATTGCAGCTTAAGTCAGGGTTATTATTTTCATTTTAAGGCTAGTGTTTATAATAACTCCAAAAATTTCCCAACCCCATATTGGTATTCTTATATTTTAATAAGTAAAACCAATAGAATGTATTTCTGAATTGCATTACATCCCTTATTTATAAAAAACGCACATATTATATATTTTACCCACATTAAAAGTAATATGTTCAAGATTAAACAAAATCGACACACAGATTTCATTTTCTTATTATTTATTGGATTACTTTTCTTCGTTTTAAAATATAAACACGATACAATCATATTCTCAACTATTATGTAGCATATAGAATTCATCGTGCATGGTTTGAATGCATAAGTAAAAGGGACACACATAAAAGCCAGGGACTTCTGAAGGCATGGGCCAACTGGATCCAAGGCCTCACCCTTTGGGGGCCACGTTTCGTTCTCGACTCTGTCTTAATAAAATCATAATCCAGATAACTTTAATGGTCAAATATTATTCCCATACATATTTTCCGAAAAAAAAAACAATTTCAAACTGCATGTCAACTGGCAAAAGTGGCAAGACTGTATTAATATGTGATGACCGTTTTCCATGTCTAAGCCTAGGCCTTGTACCATAAACAATCATTCAACTCATTTAGTCGAAATACGGTCACTGTCGAGCCAGTTTGTGTCTAGCCCTTTTGAATATCTCTTATAGGGCCTGCTTTTTCAAAGGGACCCAGGCCTTCAAAAAATCTTAAGAATTTTCGGGGCCCAGGGTCTAAAAGTGTCTTAAGACGTCTCTGATAAAAGCACCAACAATTATATTGGTAATCTTCTTAATCTGACAGTATTCATATGGAAAAACCATTTAAATATCATACCTTTTAAATGCTATATTTTTTTAAAAAAATTCTTATTTATATTAAGCATAATCATTCATTTTAGTTATCTCCGAAAAGTAATTATGAAACTTTATAACATTGCGATTTAAAAGTTTATCTTCTTAATCTGACATTATTCATATGGAAAAACCATTTAAATATCATACCTTTTAAATGCTATATTTTTTTTTAAAAAATTCATATTTATATTAAGCATAATCATTCATTTTAGTTATCTCCGAAAAGAAATTATGAAACTTTATAACATTGCGATTTAAAAGTTCATCTCATTCAAGGTATCGTGATGTGAGAGGCATTGCAAAATTTTTATAAAACCTCTCTAGAATGGTGTGGAAAAGAATTCCACGGTGAAAACGGACAAGATATCTCTCCCCATGATTGAGTTGTTCATGTCAGAGGCTAAAAGGGAGGCGGTCGAAATCCCAGCCCAAAAACGACGCAATCGTTTGTCATCCTTTCCAACAATCCCCACAAGAGTCCTTAATTCGTGTTCTTGTACCCCGCTCTTGGATTGAACACTGATTGCGATAAGGTTAATGGACTCAGACCTCCCTCTGGGACCATCGTTCACTGCAATATGTGTTTTACAAGCGTTTCTATCACTTCTGTTTTTTGAGCTTCTCACCGTGGTTTATTCAGATGTTTTCACTTTAAACAGTGACGACGGTTTATAACAAATAATATTAGAATTTAATAGTTTGTGTTTTAAAATTTCTGAATGAGGATAATGCTTTCTAATAATACTATAATTTGATTTATTTGTTATTTGATTTGATTTTTTAATCGCACTTAAAAGTAAGCTTTTAATTTTAAAATCGCACTTAAAAGTAAGCTTTTAATTTTAAAATCGCACTTTAAAAGTACGCTCTAAATATACCATATGTCATACAAGAATATTTTTTCGTATATACTACACTCCAGTGGTGCACACAAGGGGATCCTCGGGTCCAAAACCTCTACCCCCAAAAAAACCCTTGATTTTTTTTATATTGATCATAATTCTATGTATATAGTACGAAAAAATTAATGAAATAATTCTTATAAATAATTAATTTTATTAATTAATGCTAATTATTCATTCAATTTTTTATTTTATTTTTTTCCCCTGAAAATTGACAAAACCAAAAGAATATTTTGGGCGGCTTATTGGAGCATGTACGAGAATAGTGGACTTTCGGCTCTGTAGACCCCCCCCCCTTCCTCAGAAAAATTCCTGTGTGTGCTGCTACTGTGTTCTTTGTATTACATCATTTCTCTCTCAGCAGTAAGATATAAAAGGCAAAATTATGTTAGTCGTTGAACTAATTTTATAAATTAACGCTAGAATTACGGACTTCATGTGTAAGATTTCGGAAACGATTACTATTATTCTTTTCCGATTTATGCTGATTATTATTAACACAATTATTGACGATGTAACGAGAAGAATACGTACATACCCTTATTTATTTCTCCATCAGCCCTATATTTTTAGAACTCTGTCTGATGTATACTTATTTCTACAGAGATACCCGTCAAAATCATGGGTAAGCCCGTTTTAAAATCAATCACTATTAACAGGGATTTTTTCACACAAAAAAAATATTTTTCTGGTGACTAATGTAAAAGTAGTATTAAACAAAAGTAACTAGATAAAATAACTTAGATACTAAATAAGAACCATAATTCCTCGTAGATATCTTTTGATGACTTTGAATACAATATCAACGCGCCGCGGGATTGGGACAATTGAATATATGAAATAAATGTATGTACAGTTAAAAGTTTGCATATGTGTTTATTTAAAAATATTAACATTATTAATTATTTTTTAAATCTTTAAATTAAATTATAACCTTCTATTCCTTAAAAAAAAAAGGCTTGTGTGGTTTATTATACCTATATTTGACGAGTATCTGTAAAGACAGGTATACAAAAAAGGTTCACAAACCTAATGTTAATTATATACTAAATAATTTCGAAAGAACGAGAAAGTATCACAAAGTTTAAGTTCAAGCTGTTGAACATATTTGTTCGTTGTTCAGTTGTGCTTAATCCAATCATTAATTTTTTTCAATTTCGCATGTTGGAAAGCTTAAACATTAAAAGTATTGAAAAAAATATTCTTTTAAACGAAACATGAATTTTTCTCTCTCTCACACACATACACACACGTGCGTGCGCACACATTTTTTTCCCCATCGCTGTAATATAACTAACTATACAAAAAACCTTAAAAAGTCTAAAAAATGACAATATGTCCAACGTGAAATTAAAAGAAACTATATCCAAGAAAATGAGTAGAACGCGAATAATAAACGAGCATAGGCAGAAAATAAAATAAAAAGATTATGATTTTGCTTTTTTTTTACACATATCAATGACTGATCGAATGCTTGCTAATGCAGTTTTATTGTATTAATATAAAATACAATTTTGTCCCATATATGCTAGTGTTACTTTTTAATTTTCATAGTTTAATTTCAATAATATAATATTTTAGACTAAATTCCAATATAGTTTCCAATTCTTATAAAGATTTTTGTATTCCTCTCTTCGCATCTTATTTTAAAATATATGTTTCGATTTTATCCCTGATAATTATAATATTTCTTATCAGTCGCTAGCCATCAGTTATGTTTGAGCGTAATGTACACAGCATTGAATCTTAATTCATTAAAAATCCATAAGATTCAGTGCTTTTTTATTGTTTAACATTAAACTATTTTTTTATTTATTAAATTGAAATAATATGCTTTAATCCCAAAATAAAAAAAGTGAAATCAAGCAGATTGTTACTGTAAGAAATGCATTTTATTGTTGCGCAATTTTAGAAATTAACTATAGCAATGTGGCTGAGCTAGTCTTAAATATAATATATATATGGCACGTATTCTTAATTAATGGCTATCATACTATGTATATTATTATTATTATTTTTTGTTCAACATTTATAAACCCCGTGCACCACGCAACGTATAACACTGGGGCATACAACACAGACAGAAGAAAGGATTACAACACAAACATCCATGCCTTCTCCGGGATTCGAACCCAGTCCCTACGGCACCGCAGTCAGCTTCACTGACCACTATACCGAATGGGTGGCATGTATATTATTTGATATATATATTCCACACGATACCATATATTAAGCCTATTTCCAAAGACCATCAAGTAGCTGAGTTGATACTGGTTATATTTATCGAGGTTCAGCCCTCCGGTTGGTGGGGGGCTATTGAGTACGGATGCCAACCCAAGCGCTAAACTCTTCATTTGCCTAAGGTTCAGAGTTATGAGATATATTGAATATGTTAAGGGGTGGACATTTCAGTCGAGAAGTGATTGAGTGAGAGTTGGGATGTACTTAATGTCACACTATAAAGCAACACGAGGGTTATAGGCGACGGACATTGTTATTTAGTGATGATGATGACATATACAGGGATGACATATACAGGGACCCCTTTTCCGAATTCCACACCATGCAAACGGGAGGACTTTGAGCCTTGGAAGATTCAACGTGCATCAACCCGTCTGTACGGTGAGGTGTTCAGTGGCACGGGCTCGAACTCGTGATACACCTTCCACGAATTTGTGACCATAACCATTAGGCTACCACGGTCGCTTCAGTCGGGCAAAATAGTCGGCCGGAAACTCTTACAAACAAACAACGAAAAAAAACATCAATAATCCATAAATACGTATATTTTAATCCCATCTATTTAAGTTATTCTTTTATAGAATATCCTTGTGAATTGACCAGTAGAGCACACAATATTTTTTCAAGTGGGTCCATGGTCGAAAGTCTCCCAACTCGTATCATACCTCAAGATAACACCAATTGATTCTTCTAATTTGTCGATTTTGTTAACAAAAGATAGTAAAAAATAAATTATTGAATTAATACTTAGCATTAATTAATAAAATAAATTGTTAATTGAAAGTACTTAATTAAATTTTACGTTATATATAAATAGGCTTATCATCAATCGAAAAAACTCAAAGGCTTGGAGGGGGGACCCCTAGGACACTCCCCTTGTGGGCGCCACTGGAATTGATCATGCACGTGATAGGGATTTATAAGAAAAATGGTTGCTTATCAAACTATGTTATTTGTTTTATTTACATTTTTAAATTATAATCCAGATTTTGTTTATTATATAGTAATGTACTTCTCCACAAGTTAGAACTCCCTCAAGAAAACTACACTCTTCGATACTCTTACTCCATCTTCCATTTCCTTTACCAATTAAACTTTGTATGAATAAGCAATTCCTCCCACTTTGAATCCAAAAGGAGCATTTCACAACACCTTAAACATTCGGTTCGAAATAGAAATAAGGAACAGAGAAAAGGGAAAAAAGAGGGGAAGGAGAATAAAAAAAAACGTGCTAACTTCCAAAACCTCTTCCCATTGTCCGTCTATTTGGAGGCTTCCAATGACAAATGGATGCTTCCAGCAGCGAGAGGAAACGAACAACATCAAGTGGTGTTAAAGGAGGTAGGAGGGTCGGCGAAAAGCGATTTCAAAAGTCTTTCAAAGCGTTCTCCTTACACGGATTATAAGTTATCCAGGCGTTGGAGGGGGGAAGGAGCAATGCTCAGACTCATCAGCTTCCCAGGAGACTTTCTCCTCTAAGAAATGGATGGAGAATGCGGAAGAATAAAAGTCCCACTTTCTTCATTCGAGTGTCTTCCCTTCTACGAAAGTTCTTTCTTTTTTTGCTTTATTTCTTGGTGGCCCCCTTCTTGTTTTTCACTTTGCGTCTTTCTACTATTAATGATGCTGCCGAGACGTGACCATTATTTTCTCGGGTTTGGCTTTCGGATATTTCCTGGATTTCCTACCAAGGATAGGAGGAGGGGCTGTGAGGGTGGAGATGGTCGAGCGTGAGAGGAATCTGTGGCCCAGGTATAGGATGTCCGTGTTTTTTGGTTGGTGATTTCTTTTCGAGGGAAGTCGTGATGTGGTATATTTATGCTCAAGTTTCTGCATAAGGCATATTTTGGAAACCTACGTGATCTTATGCTTAGGATCATCTAAATAGAAAAGAATTTACGGACGCAGTGAAAGGTTCAATACTTCAACGTCTCTTTGAAATATCTTTTGTTTCGGCTTTTATGAAGACTTATAAAAGAATTCGCATATTTTCTAGTATACAACTTTTTCCCGAGTAAATTTATATGTTAAGACAGTGGAGTTAGTAGTACTATTAATACTTATTGAATGTACCAAAATTTTCTAAAGGGGGTAAGTAAAAGAAAAAGATAAAAACAAGTAATAATGACTCAATATGACTTCCTAAAATGGAAACATATTTTCTCTCATTCACAATATATAAACGTACATTCATTGCTTTCTAATATACTGCATGAAAATCACAGTACTCTTAACTATGCTCAATAACTTCTATTCTTTGTTGCATAATTAGTTTATACACAAGACGTTGACAGTATTTCTATAATGAATTTTCTAAATTAAGGCGAGTTCCAAATTATTCCTCACATTTGTAATATAAATATTAGTTATTAATGAACAGTGGTGTAGCTACCAATGGGCTAGGCGGTGACGTACACTGGGGGGTTCTCAGGCTCAGGAGGGCCCTTGGACCCTGACCACCAAACAAACCAAGCTTGCGATAATTTCTCCTAAATTTAAGATATAAATGTTACAATATACTAACTATGATTATGGCAATTCAGTTGCAAATAGTTTAAAACGTGTAGGGAATTCCCCAAAATTCTTTCTGTTGTTTATTTAGTGCTGTGAACTTTACCTATTGAAAAGTTCATACTACTTTCAATTTTTTAATTTTCTATAAACTGTTACTTGAAAGTTCCATAAAAATTTTTACCATACTTATTAAATCTTAAAAACCTACACCAGAGGCAATTTCTTCCGAGCTCTATTTTTAATAACATGGAAAGCTAGTTTCCTGTTTCAATATTTCGCAATCATCTCGTATCTGCAATAAACTGATGTAATTTTGTCCCCCCCCCCTCCCTTCTCTGCTCTTTTACAAGGGTGTTTTTTTTAAAAATAATTATAATAATATTGTATTGTATTTTCTTGTTCATGCATATTTTTGCATCATTTCCTGTCTATCTCGGTGGACTATTTTGTAGCTCTAAGTCCTCTGGTGAGTGAGTTCCATCCTCCCAAATAAATAATCAGGGATTTCCCAACGATGTTTTGTAGTGTTGCATAATATTTCTCCTTCCTACCAGCACATACGAAATGTATTGCATAAATTATAAAACTGAAAATAGGGATAAAAAAAACCATGGTGCGTTTAAACGCAAACAATATCTAGAAAGAGAAGGATACAGAAATTGCAGCTTTGCATACTTAAAATATTCATATGTTTTTCCGTTTTTACTTAATAAAATCCGACCAAGATAGCGCCCTCATTTTTTTTGACACCAGGGCCTTTGGATACCTAGCTATGCCACTGCTAATGAAGTACAGTAAATCTTCGTTAATTCGAACTCCGTTAAACCAAACATGTCCTTATCCGGACAGCCATTAAAAATTTTTCGTTAGAAAAAAGCAAATAAAATTTTTTTTGACCTGGTACGTATCATGTAAGTAATGTATTGATTCGAATGTTCTCTTGAGCAATTATTTACAATTTTGCTTTGCCTTATTTCAAAATATGAATTCTTTTTCACTGTACAGAATCTTTAGCTAGGTTGTTTAATTTGTTTAATTGAAAGTGTAAGGCGTTTATCAGGACGACTTAGAGCTTAGATTAGTCGGTATTAATTAGATTCTACTGTCTAGAATATTGTATATTAAGGATATTGGAGTGAATATTTAGCAAACTTTACACATAAGGTCTTTGAAGGCGATTTTTTTCATAGTATGGTAATACGAAGAAAAAAAAAAACTTAAACTAAAAATACTCTTTTTTTTTTGTTAATGTAAAAATAGAATATATTTTTTTCTGCTTATAGTCAGGAGCTTAGCTACCGACGTATAAGCCGTATTAATGATACGAGGCTCTCAAGCTACAGAGACCCCAATGTATGCAAGCAACAAAAAAAAAATCGTAGCATGTTAAGGGGTCCCCCAAAAGGCGTCCAAGAAATTTTGATACAGAGCCCATTAAAGGATTAGCTACTTCAGTGTTTTTAGTTCATTCATTCAAAGGGACAGAAAAAGTAATCTATTATATATTTTATTATTTTTCACTTTTTTTTTGTAGGAATGGAAGTTAATATATTGAAACTGCACTTCTTTTTTGTAATAAAAGCTGAATAAAATTTTTTACATGATTTATGAAAAGAAGGTAAGAAATAAGGAGAAATTCCCCGAATCTTGGAAAATTCTAAGTTACATTTTTCTATTTAAAGAACAAATACCTTGTTTATTATAAAACGACAACCAATTATATTCAAACAAAGGAACTCCTTTTAGTGTATCGATAATTTAACTCTCCTTTCAAAAACAATTCTTTTCAAACAAGACATGTAAGGGTTCAGTTCAAATAAAATATAAGAGAGAGAGAAAAAAAAAGTTTAGAACAACGCTATGCTAAACTTTCCTATTCCATTTGCTTTTTTATTAGCAGATATCTTTTCCCCTCTTCCTTTTGTATATAATAAGGACTGGAGACTTTATCAGCACTCTACGAATTAAGCGATTGAAAAAACCCCAGTTGTGACTATTCAGCCGATGAACTTCTGCGCCTAAGCGTACCTAACAAGGCTTACACAATTAAACCCAAAATGGTGATATCGAGTGCATTTTTAATTGGCTGAAAAATTTTCCTTCACTAATCTTTTTTATTATCGTTATATTATTTTTTTATTCTTGCATGTTCCACCTAAAGCTTTTTTTTTGGTACCGTCGTTTCCTTTTATAACTTTTTTTATTAATGTTACTTCGGCGGCCCTCTCTCTGTCTTTTTTTACCTCTCCCCAATTTACCTATTTTTTCCTCCCTTACCTTATTATTTTTACAGTGATAATGAAAGCGATCCCCAGCTTTGAAAGAACAATGGCAAAAAGAAAGTTCACAAAAAAAAACTGATAATGAAAGATTAAAACAAAAAGAACAAATAAAAAAAATCGAGGAAGAGGAAAAAGAGGAGAAGAGAGAAAAAATACAGAAAAGATTTTCCGATCGAAATTTTTCTCCAAGCATCGCAGGAGAAAAGAGAGCATAATAACAAGCCAAGGGAAAAAAATTCTTTTTTTTAAAATTTTTTTTTTACCAAACCTTTCTTTCACGTGTTTAATTAGCAAGAATTGTCATTGTGAAAATGGTCGGAAAACAGACTGCCACTAGATAGTGAATAGCGTTGAAAAATAGGTATCTACAAAAATTTTTCAACAACAGTAAAGTTAAAATCGAAAGGGAGGAGAGATATCGTATTTTTCTTCGAGATAATTTTTTTTTGTCTCCCTTTTTTTAGGCACGAAAATCGTTAGAAATTTCACGCTTTACGCTAGCGTTCACAAATACAGAGACGTTGATTTTTTTTTAACTGCTGAAATATTTTTTCAATGTAGTCTTCACTTCTACTAAATGCGTTTACGCCTGTGTGACTTAGTTCGGTTTTAAGCTTGTTTTGTTAGCAACTGTACTTAATGGACATCTGGTATTCGCTGAGCTAAGCGTCTAAAAAAAAGGGCTAAATTACAAGGCTTTAGCAAAGGTATGTAAGCAAATAATGGCTTAATCCACGTGAAATTAAGAACATAAAAAGTTGTTTTGATTCAAAGCTAACGATTTTCTGCCTTACACTGCATCTGATTAGCAACTAATGGTTTTGTTAGATTTTAAGTCTCCCACATATCAAAATGTTTCAAGTGATTTTTTAAAATTCTAAACGTAAAATATATCCTCTTGATTAAAAAAAAGTAGCCTTGACTAATGCAAAGTATTGTCTATATTTTCTTTTATTTTCTATTGTAATGAATTACTAAATAATATATATTATAGCATTTTAGTATCATAAACATTTAAAATGTTGTAAAAAATAAATGTTTTCCTCCCCTCTTCTAATTTTGCCATGTCAACATTATTTTGAATTTATATCTCACTGCATATGCACACACGCTCATAAAATTTTATAATAACATATTGAAATTTCATAAATAGTTAGATAATGTATTTATACAACTGAAAATACTTATAATATTCGAGTATACATTATAGTACATAATAGCAGCCAAAATTCTAACGATAACTTATATAATTTTTGTTAAAATGTATCTGTATATATATATACTGAAAATATGTGTGCAGAACTTTGTAAAATTAGAACGCTCGGGTATATTTACATTTTATTTACATCAAACTAACTTAAAGCGCAGCTGACATTGCAAAAAGTGTAAAAATAAGTTCTACAACTAAATTTAGAGCAATATATTTATAAATAGAGTAAATGCAAATTATTACATGATACAAAAACAAATTTTTAATTAGGATATTAACAAAGGATTAAGAGAGAGAAGGAAATGATGGTAAAATGAGAAATATATGATTTTTAATTACACCTATACATCATTTTTATTCCGTTGAAAAAAGTCGTGTTTTATTTGTGTAGGTGTAATTGACCAAATTCGCATTGATTTACTTTAGGCCTTATGAAGTACTCTACACGAATACATCTAATTCATTTAATATATTTTTTGTCATCATTATTGTAAAATATATAGATATTAAATTATTCCTATTTCCTCTTCCCCTTTTTTTTTACTGTAGTAGCCTTGCAGTTAGAAGCCCAGTGGTTGAGTGTAGTTCCTCGCGCTTCCACACCACAGATCCGAGGTTCAAACCTCGGACCTGGCAATGTAGAATCAGCCTTCCATCCCGTCAGTGGGTCGATAAATGAGTACCAAGCTTGCTTGGGAACTTAACAATGGGGATCTCGCGTCAGACTGACCACCTGATCGAAACATCTGCTCATGCACCTCAGGGACCAAGGTCATGTAATACAGATATGGGCACAGTAGGCCTTGACCCTCATGGGCTGTTATGCTACTCAGTTCAGTTTAAGCCTTGTAATTATGGTCGCGAACTCGTAACCGGTGTGTCATGAGTTCAAACCCTTGTGCCACTGAAGACCCGCCACGCAGAGGGGCTGAGATGGCCGTTAAATCTGTAGAGACTCAAAGTCCTCCCATTGGCGGGGTGGGGTAATTTGGAGAATCATGTGCCATCTCAGGTGTCGTCTTCGTCGTTTGACCGAGGTTCAAAATTACGAGGTCCGTCACCAATGGGTCTTGCTTTGATGTAGAGTGTGACATTACTAAAAATTTTACCCCCCCCCCTTCTGCGCTTTAATCGAAATGCCTAAATGAACAACTACTGTTCATTTAGGCATTTCATTTCTATAACTACTTCAAACTGTTCGTCTATCGTTAAATGTTCTTAAAAGATTAACACCTTAAAAAATTGGGTAACACATATCTCAAACAACGATCCTATTGGAGCTAATTTATCCAGGCGCGTCGGCGGCTTATTCTTTCTCGTTGTTAAAAATTGATGAACTGTCAAATATTTCAAAGCATTCTAAAGACACAATTGCACGAAAACATCACAGCCGTATTTTCCGTTCCGTAACTCAGTGAGGGATTTTCCAGCTGATTTATAAACTCCAGTTAATATTATCAAACTTGTTGTTCCTGTTGTTTCTTATGCCACCTGATCTCGACTGTGTCAGATCCACTTCCAAGAAATTTATCATGGCAAGGGGCTAGGTGTACGCTTGTCGTTAGCCGAAGCCTTGAACACCATGCAGGGGACAGTACGATTTAGCTCGGTTCCACCCCAATTTTGAGGGAGAACAGCTTAGGGGCTTCTCTTCTCCAACCACCAACCTCACGAGATGATTTGCGGCTCGAAGGCTATTTAGAGTACACCCATGCCGCAAAGGCACTATCAAACCTGTCCACATGATACTTATTACACGTTACAGATCAATTAAAAAAACAGTAACAGCAAACACCACCTAATATCATAGTTTCTACATCTCAGCACACAAACACAATCTATTATTCCTTCATTAAAATGAAATTTATTAGAAATTCTAAAATAGCTTTGTATGTACAAGGGGTGATCAAATGAAAAGGTACGAAACGTCATAAAAATGAAACAGTTAAATATTTGCATATTCCGCCAAGGGAGAATGTAGCGAGACATCTCGGGATGCCATTGGAGACTCTGACTGGGATCGGATCATGCGCGGGTGCCCGCACGCGCAGGAGAGAGCAAAGGCTCTTATAAAAAGCGGCGTCCAAATGATGCGAGCACAGAATTACTTGAGCACAGAAAAAGCATTAACTCCGATGTGTACTGTGAGACACTCCGACGCCTACGCAGGTCCATCAAGAACAAAAGACCGGGGCTGCTCACGGAGGGTGTGGTTCTGCTCCATGATAACGCGCGTCCACACGTCTTCACAGTCACACAAATGGAACTGGACAAGTTCCAATGGGAGACGTTGGACCATCCGTCCTACAGTCCGGACATGTCACCCTGCGATTTCCATGTGTTTGGTCCACTGAAGAAACACCTGAAAGGAAAGCGCTTCAATTCGGACGACGTACTCAAGGACACTGTGAAGGACTGTGTCTCGTCACAGCCACAGGAATTCTGGGAACAAGGAATCCTGCGGCTTGTTCATC
Source organism: Trichonephila clavata (assembly GCA_019973975.1). NCBI lineage: Eukaryota > Metazoa > Arthropoda > Arachnida > Araneae > Nephilidae > Trichonephila > Trichonephila clavata. The sequence goes on along the minus strand of BMAO01005074.1, from coordinate 220,155 downwards.
AGTGGGATCGTTGTGCTCAGGCCTATGGTGTATATTTTGAATAAAGTCTATATTTGTACCCACCGTGTCGTTTTGTACCTTTTCATTTGATCACCCTTTGTAATTCTATGCTTCTTAATATATGGGTGCATGTAAAGTGTCACTTTTTCCTTGCTGATTTAAAAAATATCTACTACTAAGATTTTCATGTTCTTAGTGTGTCAAAAAACATGATTGTTTTTCTTAAAATTCGTGAATCTGCTTTATTGACTATTTCATTTACTTTCCAGGTGTCGTCCATAAACCGAGTGCTTAGGAATCTGGCAGCGCAGAAGGAGCAAGCTCAAGTACACGCCCAGGATGCTGTCTATGACAAACTCCGAATGCTCAACGGTCAGGGGTGGCCGAGGCCGAACCCCTGGTATTCAGGGGGCACCACGTTTGGTGGCATCGCACCCAGTTACGTGCCTCCAGTCACACCCACAGTACCTCTAGAAAACGGCCTGCCTCCGAAAAAAGGTAATATTTCATTATCCACTTCCCATTGTACAACTTTCGTGCTTTAATGCCCAAGTTTATAGCATGTCCGTGGTAATCTGCTGCTCATGGCCACGAACTTATTGCCGATGTTGTCGAATCGTGTATTCGAGTCCTTTAGCCACTGTAGACACGCTATGTAGAGGGGATGATGCTAGTTCAATCTGTCGTGACTCAAAGTTCTCACGTGTGAAGTGGAATTTAGGAAAGTAGGGTGCCGCCTCAAGTGTTGCCCTCGTCACTTGATCACTGTTGAAAAGTTGTGGTCCATTGCTAATATCCCTCGCATAGATTTAGAGTCGACTTCAATAAACATTCGCTATCAATCTTATTAAATATAAATAAAATGAAGTTAATTAAGTTTTCAATACAATTTTAGAATGTTGGAATGGATTGTTTTTGATTGATAAGACAGTATGCATCACATTTACTGACATAAGAAATCTTGTGAATTAGCATGTTTTTACTTTTTTCCTCTGAAAAAAGAAATGAGAGGAGCGGCAAGGACAAATACCTAAAAAATCCCAAAGCAAGAATAATATTTCACTGATTATTGAATTTTAAGTCTTAAAAAATATAATTTTTATGCTCTAAATGTAGTTATTTGTTGTTGCATTAATGTTTTTCTATCATCTATTAAAAAAACAATTTCTTAAATATTATTGAAGGAAATAAGCTGCTACACATTTTTTATAATGATATTCAAAACTTTCTTTACACGCATATGAAATATGAAATTAGCAGAGATAGCTGCTGAAATACATAATCTATCTTTGTTATGAGATTACAATTTTATATTTATAGGATTTACTTAGAATTTACCTGTTTTATGCAATTGTGTTCAATGATGCCCCTTTTCTCAAACTAAGGATTAAAAGCAAGTTTGATTCATTAGAAAAAAAAAGACATTTTATAAAGAAATTTTAACTCATAGATAAGTAAACAATATCTGAATCATTAACAGCCCTAGAAATTCTGATTGAAATCGTTTATCTAGATGATGATACACTTGAAAATCTTCAGTTCACATTGCAATATGTAATTCATAAAAATTCACTATTGCAGGATAGCAACTCTGGTTAGATTACTAAAGGGGACCTGGTTATTATTATTATTATACATGGAGAAATAGATAGATTATAATGAGGGATTCGCTATTTGTGTAATTTATTCATAGTTCTGCGACTTTTTATTCAACAAACTTTTCAAGAATCTGTTTTTCAAGTTATTAACCAATTTAAATTAAATAAGTATAAAGATACTTAAGCTATCAAATGCTTAGCTAAACTATTTTGCTCTTATTAATAAAAAGAATCAATCAATTAAAAAAAACTTAATTTATTGAAATTTTATTTAAAAATTTTTTTTATCCAGTTATAAGCAATAAAAATGATTTTCCTTAAAATTTTCAAATAACAGCATTTTTGGTGTTGATAAACTAATAACCATAACTTTCGGTGTCTAACAAAAATAAGATATAAAAAAAGAAGCAACTTCTGTTCTTATATACTGGCAACAGTCATGCATCCTCACTAGATGGCAGCACCGGACATTCTTAATACTCTCAATCAATAGTATTGTGAAGTTATGGCTATATATTTTTTGTATAATAACCAAACATTTTTAACCTAATAGGAAATCAGTTAAAAAAATTTTCTTCTTCATTTGATAAACTTGTACATTTACTATCATTTGTGTTTGTTATGCATGCTCTTGAGATCTTATTTTCCACTTCGCACTTTAAAGTAAAAGTTAGTCTCAACAGGACCATGTGTTTAAAATATTTTCTTCAATATGATCTTGAGGCTCAATATCGTTCTCAACATAATTTGGTAAATGTATTTCCATAAATTTTCATCTTTGGAAATATTGAAAATAACGAAGGAACAAGTTGCAAGAATAAGAAATTTATTCTTTGTGCATATTGTTTTCAGTAAACCAATGTACAGAACTTTTTTAGCAAATAAAAAAAAAGTCTTCTTTTATTTAGTTATTATTCAACTCTAACCAAAAGAAATATGTGTGAACTAGTTACAGTCTATCCATTTTATTCTATTTTAGTTGCGTTTCTAAACTGGAAATTATTGAAGTTTTATTTAAATTGCCTTTTTAGTTTGTACTTTAAATATACTCTTTTCCCTTTAAAGAAAAGAAAATAGGAAGAAAATTTTTTTTTTTTGAGGTTTGAAAAATTATTTAATTTAAGATGCTAAGAACATAAGAAAACGTATTTCTTATTTATTTACATATTTATAAATTTATGTGTTAGTAAACTATTTAATATATTTCAACTGTTAATGCAATCAAAAATGAATTTTAAGGCATAGTTTTCTCAATTATCCTAGTAATCACTTATAGCATCATCAGGTTGACTGCTTTGAAATTTTATCTATTCCTCCCCCTCTTCTCGCCCTTTAAAGATTTCCAATTTACCAAAAGATATAAATCCCCCTTTATAGAATTATATATTTATTCAGTTTAAATGAATATTGGATAAAATAGTTTTCCAAGGGTTTTCCAAGTTGTAAAATGAGTAATACGGTACAAGGGAAACGTTAAACTTTATCACTTACAAGAGAGTAATTTAATACGAAAACAAAGTAAACTTGATATATAAATTACACATTTACCCTTTTCCCATCGCATATAAATTCACAATTAAAGAAATTACATTAGTAGAAAGAAATTAGACCTATAATAATGAATATAATCATATTATTATTATTATGTAGCCCTAATCATCTTCACACGTATCAGGGGTTTGAACTCCCGAGGTCTTTGGCCAATAACTTTCGCATTGCTCCTAGGGGTGGCATCAGTAGTGCACAAGAAGGGGGTGTCCTGGGGGTCCGGACACCCCCCAAAGCCCTTGAATTTTTTTCGATTGATGATAATCCTAAAAATAAATAGCGTAAAATTTAATTAAGTACTTGTAATTAACAATTTATTTTATTTATTTATGCTAAGTATTAATTCAATAATTTATTTTTTACTGTTTTATGTTTACAAAATCGACAAAATCAGAAGAATCAATTGGTGTTGTCTTGAGGTATGATACGAGTTGGGGAACTTTCGACCATGGACTCCCTTCTTGAAAAATTTTTGTGTGCGCTACTGGGTGACATTAATAAGCATTCAATCATTATCGCAGAATATTTCAAAAATGCTTAAAGAACAATGCGATGAATATATAAAAAAAATTAATTCCTATCCCAAAAAATAGCATATTTATAATTAAAAAGTTACATGAAAATAAATATACTAATAACTATTAATACTATTTCTCGACTAGCGCGCGATTATGCTTTCATCCTAAGCCAAATACTGTAATATTAATTCATAAAAGCACTTCAAATTCCCTTCATAAACTCCTACTCCTATAACAAAAGTTTCTGTTCATTTTCTGGAATCATTGATAGATTAGGCCTAATGCCGAATGCAATCCCAGTAACTAGAATGGCAACAGCCTTTCCATTTCTATCATTTACCCACTCATGCCCCGCTGAAATATTTCTGTGTACGTCCGCAATAAAAGCTGTTATCTCCTTCTCTGTGATGACCACCGTACCTTTCACCCCTTTTACCACCATCAAACCACCTTTCTCCGAGACTCATTCCCCAAATTTCTTATCTCGATCATGCTCTGCTGAACTGTAATGCGATGACTTCCTATCTCGGCACAAGTTTGGTCCTTTTCCTCCGAAGAGAACTCCTAGTGAATCTCCTAGGGTTTTCCGAGTTGCAATTTCTCTCTCTATATATATAATACGTGGACAAAAGAGTTCTCTTTATATGTGTTCTATTTATTTATTTTGTTTTCTGATGGGTTTGTTAATAAGCGAATGAATCTTTTTTTAAATTACTTTCAATGCATCTTTAAAGTGTGTTATGTTAAGAACGAGCTGTGTTTATCAGATTAATGTATAAAACTTGGAACAGAAATGAAGTAAATATTGTTTATCAATGAATTACACAGAAATATAACTACAGAATTAAAACTTCAGGCTTTGATCAATCTATTATTAAAATATATCATGTTCACATTAGTGCCGACTTATGAAACTCAAAAAGCCCAGTTAAAGTTTATAAAATTTAATTTCGTAAGAGTTTTGCGCTATAGGTCATGGGTGGGTAATAGTTTTAGCTCGCGCACGAGAACCACATTGCAGAAGGAGGGCTGCACCTTTTAAAAATAATTGCGTTCTTTAGTTAATTTTACGTCTCATATAAAAAGTATCAATTGTACCATAAAAATCAATAAATCTGTTTCCGTAAAATCCGGTGTATAACTCGCACTTTTAACACAAAATAGTAAAGTCGAAATTTACGGGTGCACATAAAAATGATAGCCTTAAAAATAATAAAGAGCTGAGCATAAAAAAAAAATAGATTTCTACATATGTTCGAAACAGTGTTTATTTAAAAGTAATGACGTACCTTACAAACTTAAAGAGTTGTAGTTCTAGAAGTATACTACTTTTTCAAAAGCCTGGGACAATACATTGAATAAATGACTTCAAAACATAAGAGCATTGCAAACGTACATTTCAGGATTCTTCGTAAAAAAGGGATACCGTAAAACTAAGAAATGCAGCTTGAAAGTGTAGGTGTGCGTTATACGCCGGATTTTACAGTAAACGGATTTTACGGATACGTTTATTCAATTGATTTATTGTGCTTGTTTCATATCATGTATAACTGCACACACAAACACATTTAATTTTAGAATAAGTTTAATGAAACAAATGTACCCTGTCACACTTTTCTAGAATTTTTTTAAAACCGAGAGTGATATTTCTAGTAGAAATTCTCATCACAGCACGCCAATTTCTGTCAGTTAACTAGCATCTACATTTACTCTTGTTGATCGTCACGTAAGAAAAACTTTGCTCACAGATATATGTCCACAAAAATACAGAACATTTTCTTTGTATTTGATTTTCTGACTATTTCGGTTGACCGCAAAAAACTCTTTGAAGGTTGCATATGACCCACGGCCAGCTATTTGCCCATCCCTGCCATAGATCATTTATGTTTCATTGAAAAAATAATGTTGTAAATCACTGTTATACATGTGAAACGGTAGCTGTAGCCTAGTGGTCATGGTCACGGTCGGCATTTCATGAGTTTGTGTGCTAGTGCCACTGAAGACCCACCGTGTATGGGGCTGATGCATGTTAAATCTGTCATGGGCCAAAATCCTCACAATGGTGTGGAGATTAGGAGAGATTAGTGCCATCTCGGTGTTGTCCTCATCACTTGGCCGGGGTTCAAAATTACGAGGTTCGTCTCCAACAGCCATCAGTTTGCTTTATAATACAACGTTACTAAACGCATTCACTCCATACATATGAAGACGAATTTTTTGTAAACTGAACGATGAAAGAAAGATTAAACAAGAAAATAATCTAGCTCGCTCTTGATTCGGGTAAATTCGTTTCTATTGATTAAAAAAAAGTCAAAATGTTTCTCTACTTATTATTTGCTTTTGTGGTGATGAAAAATAAAATAAAAATGCTGTTTTAGAAATGTGAGCTATACTTATTTTTAGATTACAAAAATCGCAATTAAATCTAGCCTTTCTAAAAACACTTTTTGCTTTCAGATTTTTTTAAAAAAAATTTTTAGTGATAAATATTAAAATGTTTCATTTAAAAAAAATAGATGATAAAAATACATTTTTCTAAGGATAATTAATCCTGAAAGCAGTCATTGGGAAACCAAAACTTGCGGGTCAATCACAGCCCGCGTAGAATTTCTTTTTGCTCTTTCACAGATTTTAAAATCTTAGAAATGAAATTTTCACTTTCAATGCTTAAAAAAAGTATATAAAAGCATTTTTTCATTTGAGAAAATTTGCTTTGAAATTTAAATATTTTTTTTGTATTTTTTAAAAAAAACTCTAAAAGTATTGATTAATTAAAATATATTAATTAATCAAAAAGCTTTTTCATAGGCAAGAAATTGTTCCCCTTGATAAACACGCATAAAGTCACTAAAATATTTTTAATTTCTTCATATTTCAATCTGAAAAATTTAGAAAACAAGAAATGAAGATTAATGGCTTCATTCCTTCTATTAACCTTAAATAAAATGTTCAAAGTATGCTGTCTAACCATTTCTTGTGTTTTATAATAAATTATATTGTCCATCAAAAATTCCCTTTTCATCTTTTTGGTCTATGTTTAAAAAGCTTACTCACCACTGTCATGAAGAATTATGCATATTGAGTGAACCTAAGACCATAATTTTTTATTAAAATAATGTTACATATTTTACAAAAGCGACAAAATTTACGAAAAGAGATCAAATACTGGTTTATTGGCACAATACTTAATTGATGTTATCTGTAATACTATGAGTTATTTTATATTTACAGTAACTTATTTTTAAAGTTAGTGTAAATATTAAATGTTAATATTTTAAAATTTCTTTTAGTTACCCTATTTAAAAGTTTTAAACCTTGCTATTTTGATAATTGATTAAATTTTTATTTACATGTAGATTTTCATTTATGTTAATGATACTTATTGTTTTCTAGTTTTTAATCATTTTACATGAAGAATTCTTTTAGTTTAAATTTTGAGCTGGAGTTTTGTTAAATTATTGCTTAAGAAAAAAAAAGTTATTTTTGAAACAGTCATATTTATTCAAATTGTATTTAACTATTTTTAAAAAAATCTTGAATATGTAACGAGAAAGTAAAATTTAAAAACTTTATTAAGGCTATGAAGGAGATATTAATTATTTGAAACATATATTCATATCTTTCAGATACATATATTTTATACATACAAATATATATATGTTTTATATATATATATATATATATATATCTTTTATACAGAGGACATATAGTTTATGAAAATATTAAATGTGGTAATGAGAAATGTAAAAATCTTCTTTTAAAATGCTTGAACTATAATTTGTAAGAAATTAAATTGCGAATAAATTCTCAAATATAGAAATCAATTCTATTTTTTTCACCTATTTTACCCCCAATTTTTTTTGTCAACAGTAACATTTTTTTGTGATTATTATTAAAATTTAATTCTACATAAATCACAAGGACAATTTTTTCCAACCTTACAGCTATTTCTCGACGTTCCTTAACCTTGAAGTCGGAGAAATTCTTTTCTTTTTTCTCCTCCCAGAATAGAAAATAACTCAGGCTGGAAAACCTAAACAAAATAAAGCAGCGGCGGAAGAAAAATCCAAGTAAAAGAAAAATCATTCGCATTCCAGCCTCCTGTATATATTTTGCTGTTCTACTCCCTTTCCGATTCGCTGGACAACCGGTGAAGTCGAAATTCCTGATTGCCCATAAAACCGTTTTCACGCGTAAATTTTGGATAGGACGCTTGAATTCCTGAGAAGGGGGGGGGGGACAGAAGAGAAAGTAAAATATATTCGCACGATTGGTATTTAACTGGCCGGTACTTTTTATTCGACTTCTGGAGCAGAGAGGTGAAAATAAAAATATAAGAAAGACGTCCGCTTATATACATTTATATGAAGTATTAGAGTCATGAAAAGAAAATAGTTTTCCTCCATGCCCATCGAAAAAGTTAAACCCCATGCGCGTAAAACGGCGTTTGCTTATCGGAAGTCCAGCAGACTGTGCTTCTTTACATATACATATATATTTATCCATAAACGCCTGGATATATCGGGCGCTATTCAAATCCACGCTTGGAAAGTCCACGGGACTGGAAATAAGGATGGTTCTCCATTCACCATGGTGGGTGCTAAAGTCCCCTTTCTAGAGAGGGGTGGAAGGAAAAAAATGCGCCAAATGCTGCGAGATATATCCATAGGAACGTCACGGCCATATCTCATGAGAACGGAATAATAAAATATATATTTATATCGAAAAACTGGAAGGGGAAGGTAAAAGCCTCATATCAGTCACTGAAGAAAATTTTTAAGGAAAGTTGCCTCAAAGAAGGATCCCCTCTTCTCTTCTAAAATTTCTAAACTTAGTATGTGTCCGCATAAAAGTATACAGTTGCGGGGACTGTATATATGGCCACATGCGTGTATGTGTGTGTGCCTGCTTTCCATTCCTATATACTAAGCCTGCCCATCTCACTAAATTTCTGCTGCTTGCTGGTCCTCACTCATCTATAGGGAGCCTTATCGGAGTCTTACGCTTGAATTAGATCCCTGCCTCTGTCAGCTCTTCTTCTGACAGAAAAGCCGCTGCTCAGGACCCTCCCTCTGGCCTGTAGACCCCCCTCCCTTCTTAGTTTATAGGGTAGATTGTCCTCCCCTCTTATTCTAGTGATAAAAGCCGACGAGTCTTCTAGTTTACGTGTGTCTACTGATGATAGTAGAACCCGCTATCTTTTGTATTAAAAAAATAAAAAGGAATTGAAAAATAAGTCAAAGAACGAAGAGAAGTAATTTACAGAGGTGTAAATTACAGTCCCCCTCCGTTCGCGATAGCGGGATAAAAGTTGAAGTTGTAGTGTTTGTTCCACCCGAAATGCGGTCAGTTTTATGTTGCGTTCAAGGCGATTGGTGGATTTTTAACGAGAGTTTTTGAAGTTTCGACGATAATGCCTCGTATATCAAAACTAGATGATAAGCTCGCTCTGGTTGGTTTTTCTAGTCGCTTGTGTGGTTTAATACCTCTGGGCATTCGAGTGGAAACTTTGTTTCGCAAATCTTTTTAGATTGTGGTAAAACTTCTTTTATCTATTAAAGTGTTTTAGTAAGATTTTATGAGAGGAAATCTGAATCGGGGGGGGGGGCTAAATTTATAGTTTTCCTTTCAAGTATATTTATTTCTGATTGAATCAAGAGTTTGATTAAGTTATAAAAATATTTGATTTTTCATATCAGCAATTTTTGTGAAGGAAAATTAATTATTTCAATTTGTATTTTTATATAAATAATTAATTATTTTCATAGCACTAATTTGTTTAAGCCGATTTTGATTATTGGTTGTAAAATATATTAACTTGAAAGGGGGGGGCCGTTTATGTTTCCTGGCAACTTTGCAAAAAAAAAAAAAAAAAAACTACTTGCACTTTTTTGTGGTAGTTTTGCAATATTAATACGATTTGCAAATTAAAGATTTTAACTGGAAATATTTAAATTGTAATTAATTAAATTGACTCTAATTCGCTGGTGTTATATTTATTTGAATAGAAATTAATCAATTTTATTTCTATGTTAGTAAAATTTAATATACATTTGAGACACTTAAGACTTTAGAAAAGCTTCTTTTTTCATTTCAATTGTATATGATTATACTTCATATCTTTTAAAAATATTTTCCTTTGTAATTATAAACAAGGTTGAATTAAGAATAATGAGGGACTTGAGAAAATCATGTTATTATATCAAAACAACGTTATTAAAACATAAAGAGAACATTTTGTTTTTCTTTTGAAGTTTTCACTTAGGAAAAGATTGTGTAATGCTCCAAATAAAAGCTTAACTGTGTGTGTATTTTAAGTCTCAAATATGCTTAGTATCAAATATTTTTCTATATATTTGACATTTTCTAATTCAAAAATAAATAAAGTAAAATTTTTCTTTTATAAAAAAGTATGTTTTGTCGAAATTAATTCACAATTTTGAGAACAGGATATTTTAAATAAGAAAAGTATATTTTGTTGGACTAAAATCATAATTTTTCGCCAAGTTTTCGAATATAAAAGAAATCTCAATCTATGCACAGAGTGATTGGAATAACTGATCCTAATTAGAATGTTCTTACAATTACAAATGTCAATCATCAAAATAATAATTTAGAATTTAAAATTAGAAATTTAAAAATAAATGAATAACATAATTTGTTTTGAGAATGCTATATTTTTTGTTTTTCCCATTCGTATAAATTGGACTCGAAATATTTCGTGATTTGAATACGTTTGCATCAATGATTTGTTTCGATATTTTGTAAATTTTAGCAGTTTGTTCAAAACTAATTTAAGTTTTTTTTAAAAAAAATTATTATCTTTACTCCTCTAAATAAAAAAAACCTGCAAGTCATATATATATATATTGCCTGTTTACAAACTAGATATTTTTTCCGAAAAGACAGAAATAACGATATTGATAACAAAACTTTAGTCCCAAAATTATTATTCAATGCCAGAAAAAATTTATTTGTTCTAAAAAATGAATTAATACAATGCCCAATATAGTTTTTTAGAGAATACGATTATAATTCTTACAATTGGCCTAAATATGAAAGAATTATTTTATCATTAAAAAGGCGTGATTTTAACCAGTAATATACTATATACTGTTATTTCTAATAACTCTAATACTCCGAATCCTTCCCTGTTTTTAAGTTCCGAAAAAAGATACTTCAACAAAAACAAAGCAGAAATATCACCAGGAACCGATAAAGAACTGACTTCTAGAGAAGCGGTATACATGCTGACCACACTAAAAGAACGTTTCCATGGAAACCCGAGACTTTAGCCTTACCCCGGGGTAGCAGATTCTTGACCTCACTTGGAAAGGAGAGGTCATATAATGGACCAGAGGCTATCGCTGACCTCGGTCATCTCTGGAAGAGGAGTCCATCGTTTTGGCATTTTTTTTATCTGCTAGACGGATTATATCGTTAAGCATTACACCTATAGTTTTAGAAGGATAATGATTTTATAAAACCTTTTGTTATGTCTCAAAAGCATATCATATAAGAGTTTTGTAGTAGGCTAGGAATAGAGCTTTATACTTTTGAATCAAAGTCAGATTATGAGGATGAAATATTTGAGTTCCATTCACATTTTTTTAATTTCTACGTTACGCAAAAGACGTTACGTAATATTGAATGTTGTACATAAAATTTATTTTGACTTCATGTCAAAATAAATTTTATATATAACATTCTATATTATTGCTTAAAACGATATAGATGGAAATCTATCTTGAGCGTATAACTTCTGGTCAATAATCAATAATTGCCCCCAAATAACGTTATTCTAAAATAGTAAATGAAAATATGTTGTCCTAGTCTCTTTTAACTAATGTATTATTGTTGTAACTTTAGCAGTCTTATTAACTTCAGTGTGATAATTAAGCTAAGATGAATCTCGTACTGATTTCAATGTGATCGAGCATTGTTATTCTAAAAAATAAATAAATAAAAGATTCCAAAATATTTATTCGTTTTGCTAAATTGTTTCCCTGAAGCATTAAGCAAACTGTGATGTTTTTGAAAATAAATAGAAGTAATTTTTTTTGAGTAAAATCGTAATTGAACAATAAGATTATTTTAATTGTATGATATAATTTCTATGCCATCATAGTTACTTGTACTGTTACCTGCTGTTTAAAATCAACAAGAACATCAGCACTAACACTTGGTTTAAAAACCCTTAATTTGATTCTTAGAATGCAATTAAAAGTGTGCCAAAACCATATTTCAAAGCCGAAATGAAATGAGTGAAATTTTCCTGAAACCAGAAATCATTGGTAAAAGGTCTGTTTGGAATCGAAAGTTAATTCAAAGTTAAAGACAGTTTATCATGGGAGTAATAGCATTCAGACAGTAGATTGATAATAATTAATATATCCTTGTATTTTTATTTTATTTTTACTTTAAAAATATAATTCTCTATCAAAAATTAAATTATGTTTTAACATTAAGAAGCATATTAAAGAAAACTGATTATGAAAATTAAATTAATAAATTTACATTTTAGCAAAATTTTAATTACTGTTAAACACAATAACATTGTGGACTAAGGAAGTATTGTTAACCAATGTTTGAAATTAAGCGCTATGGAAAGGCTAAAATAATTTTCATAAAAAAAGTTTGATCATAAATTTATTTTAGAATTAAGAAACATCAACTCTTATACATTAAAAATGCTTTAAGATACTGGCTTAAAATCGAAAATGAAGCAAATTAAATTTAAGCAGATTCTAAGTAATCAGTCAGTTTACAGTTCTTTAATGACAGAAATTACACGCAACTTTCTTTTTCAATTTATTAACAAAATCCTTTATTATATTGTAGATCATTTTTTTTGATTTGATCATTATGACTCTGTTTTTACTTTAAATTCCTTCAAATAAAATTTGTAAAGAAATTTTATACGTATTTTAATGCATTCTTAATTTAAAAAAATATAGAATAACATTAATTTTATCATATATAGTCCTTATACTTAAGCACATAACTTCTTTCTGTTTCTTTTTTTGTAAAATTTCTCCTCTCAATATAAAATAATTCTATTTCGGTCTTTATTTTTTCTTTTGTTAAGTTTACGCATTTTATAAAATTTCATTTGCTTAAGATCTCATTTAATGCCTAATTTACGACTGATATGTGTGGTTATACTGAAAAATATTGGTATTAAATGCAGTGGTTGAAACTTGAGAAATTTGAAAAGAACGTCAAACTTCTAACTTGAAGACATCATGTATTATGTTTACAGAGTATATGTTACTCTTGTTATAAGTCATGGCAATCATGTATAAAGAATACAAAATTTCTAAACTGAGAACATTGATATGTTTATGTAACACATTCATAGTGCGCTTACTTATGTTTTTTCGTGTCATTCACCAAAACTCACCAAAATTTCCCAGTTAATAAGTTGAATAATTTACCTTTTAAAAATTCAGGTATATTAATTGAGTCAAGGCTTCTCAAACTTTCAATGTTTGCAACCCAATATTCAAGCATAGTTTTCATCGCCCCCCTCCATACAATAACAATGTATTGAATTTAATGATTCTATACTTTGAAGCAAAAGCTACAACAAGACCTCTTAAGTGTCCCTGGCGTATGTAAATGTCTCACTCAGTCAAAGCGTTAACTGCCCCGAACGCATCTATATGTCTTTCCCAAGTACAATCTTTTCTGAACACAGCTATCCGTAAAATAATTCCGAAGACTTTTAAATGCTATAAAAGGACACTAACAGTGTGTTTGCGAAGGATTTCCTTATTTCAGAGAATTGCTTATTTATTTTTTCTCTCCCCTCCTCCCAATGCATTGGGGAGCGAATCGCGCCACATTATATCGAGAGTTAAAGGATTAATTATAAACTGTACAAATTATCAAGATAAGTGCTAAATTTTTGTATATAATTTTATATATGGAAAACCCATGAGATCACTGGTAATTATTAAACTTGTTCTTAACTTAGCATTGTTAAATTAACTGTAAAATACATTGTGCAGTACTGATACATTTATAAGTGTATTATGTCAGTGTAAATGTGTATTTTATTTTATATTGTATCAAAATGTATTTTTTGTTTGTTTACTTTTAGTAAATTAATATTTCTTTTAAAAATAATCTTTTGTTTTTTTTCTATTTAATATGCTCGCATCCCACAGTTTGAGAAACGCTTAATTAAGTGTAAACTGTATATTTCCGAGAAAAGCCGAGAAATTTTGAACGTTCTTTAAAGTCAAAGTAACAGGGTCGGCGTACATATAGATTCACTAATCTCGAAAGGAACGTAGTTGAGGAAAAACGTTTCGTTTGTCATGTACAATTAGTTTCGTTTTTTTAAACTTTTTGGGGAACTTTCATTCTAAACGAAAAAAAAGGCACATAAATCCTTCAATGTCAGAATCCTAGTTTCCGAATAGTTCTTAAAATAAACATTCCCTCATTGTCATGTCTGAATGTATTAATCATGCGGCGAATTTTTTTTTCTGGAACAGAGCGGTTCTTAAACTTTGGTCCGCAACCCCCGTTAGGGGTTCCCAGCGCCTTTCCAGGGTTATCAGCAAAGAACTCTCATATAATGTTAAGGTTTTCATCTCTTACATACTCTGAAAGGCCTCGTGGAAAAATGGAAAAGTGTGTTATCCTAAACTTGATCGCTAAATTGCCTCTAAAGAAAGAATACTAAAACATATGTTTCGATCAAGAATACTAATTCAGTTTTTTATTATTCTGTTTGAAATAAGTATTTTGTAATATTTTTACATAATAAGATTTTTACTGTTTTCTTTTTTTTTCCTTAAAGGGGAAAAAATCTGTATATGTAGCAGAGACAGGATTATTGAAGAACATTTAAATCACTCAACCATGTGTTGAGAGTAAGGGAAGGGTGTTTAATATTTTGGAGGCTCGCGATGTCAGGCTGATACATAAAAGGAACTACTGTCATAGAAAGTTTAAGACTTTCAAAAACATGAAACATAGGTTCTACAACATGAAGCATAGGTTCTACAACATGAAGCATAGGTTCTAGAACATGAAACATAGGTTCTAGAACATGAAACATAGGTTCTAGAACATGAAACATAGGTTCTAGAACATGAAACATATGTTCTAGAACATGAAACATAGGTCGACGATCATTTGGAGTATACGAAATTCTTTTTCTACTTATTTTTCTAACAAAAAAGGGCGCCGAAACTGACTAATGCAGATAGTGTACAAAATAACAACTGAATAAAAAAATATGTTTATATATTTCAGGTAGGATGATTAGAAACAAAACTATATAATCGGTTACCGTCTTACTTTACAGCAATTTGATTGGAAAATATTCCACCCATTTCAACCAAATTTTATACCCCACGTTACATATATATTTGAAAATTACAGGATATTTTTAAAATTTTTTTTAATTAGGTTTGAAAACGGGTTTTGAAATCACAAATCGGCTTTTATTCGGAAATATACGTTAACTACTAAATTACAGGTATTTTGAAATCAATTAAACATCCTTATTCACTGAGCCATTCTTTAATTTTTAAACGTTCTTGAAAATTCGTATTCCCACAAACGATCAACATTTATTGCTCTTTTTTTCGGCTTTGCTTCCTTAACTTGTCTTCGAAGAATTATTCGTCGTTGCAAACAATCGAACTACCGATAATCTGACTTGTAGTACAAACAACTGTTTCAAACGACGATATAAAACAAAAGGAAAAAAAAACAACCCTAGTCCTTCCTATGAAGAAAACTGCTTAGAGAAAAAAAGGAGAAACATTCGAAATTGAAAAAAGTAATAATGAAAAATAAAATCTCCCTCATATCGGGCGTAACGACCAAAGCACTGTCACAATCATCATCATCGTGAAAAAGCCCCCAAAACAGAAGAAGGAACCGATGAAAAAAAAAGAAGCTATACACGATAAAAATACAAATAAAAAAAGGCTTCATAGCACATACATTGGAAATCGAAATGCACCCGCGGTAAGAATTCGAATCGCTTTCTTTCATGGCCTAGCCACATTCTTCAAACCTTACTAAGAAGAAAAAATTACCGGTAAAAATAATAATAAAATCGGCATTATTTTGGCGTTTATCGTTAGAAAGCGGCATTCCATGGTTCGTGGATATTTTTTCTTTCATTTTCTTTTTTTGTGAAAACAGATGGCAACAAACAGTTGACATTCTTTTCATTTATACATTTATATATCTATCCCCATACCCTTTTTCAAGGATACACATCTTTTTCTTTATCTTCTTCTTCCCTTAGATATCTATACTACCATTTTTTTTTATTTGATTTTCTTAAAAAATCGTTACTAACTTTCTTCGTGTGCGAAGAAGCGTGCTGACCGCTTTTGCTTGACAGTTAACACCGCAGAAATGTCATCTGCTCTTCGTTGCATCTCCCCTCGCCCTCCATGCCAGAGTTCAGAATGAAAGGATATATTTATCGGCAATACTCTGTAGGAACTAGAAGTGAAAGGGGGGAGGGGGGCACGACCACGGTGGTTTTAATGTCTGGAAAGGAACATTATACTTTAAACTTGCGAGTGAAGCAAGAAATCAGCTTTGACATCGAACTATCTATAGTAACCGCAAGGGGAGGAACAATTTCACTTTTTGGAGGAAGTAGCTTCATCAATATCGACATTTCTTATAAAAGAAACCTTGTTGGATATTTCCAGAATTATTTTTCTCTCTGCTGGGATTCTTTTAAATTTAGTTTCAATGTACCATGTATGGAATTCTTTGCTTTTGGGTTTATTGGACTGGTTAAATGTGTCATGCGGTTTTTAGATTTCTAGTACAGTTTGTGAGGTAGTGAATACTAATATTTGCTGATATTCCATCGGTTTTTTTATATTTATTTTTCCATGGATTGCTTTTAGAAATCTTTAAAAATGAGTGACAGTCGCATGGTATGGAAATATAAACACGAAATAAGTATTAGGAAACATAGTTTTACATTATTAGTTAAAGATAACTGTATAACCCAATCATTTTAGTATTGATAAGTTTAAATTATTTTATAGCAGATCAGAATTTATCAATCAGGAGATTTTTAATGATAATCAATGTTTTGATTCATATGTATCTTAAATAAAAAATACTGCAAGTGAAAGAATTACAAATGAAAGGAATTCTTTTTATATATATAATCGGTTTTAATCAGTTACCAACTTATTTTAAATCATATAAATTATTACTATTATTCTTCACATTTTATATTTTAAGAAATATATGATATTTTCGTTAGATATATATATATATATAAATGTGAGGATACTAAATGAAAATTTTCTAATGAAAAAAAAAATCTTACGAAATAGTTATTGAAATTTTAATCTAGGAATAGATTTTGGAAATTGCACTTTTTAAATGAACAAAAACAGTAATGGTAATGCCAAAAAGGTTGGTTGATAATAATGTGGGTTAAAATAAACTGATTTTTTAAATATAGGATGCATATATATTGTTAATATTCCTAAATTCAATCTTGTTTGTATTCAGAATTTGTTTATTGCTTAAATGTAAAGTTTAAAAAAAATCCTAAGACGATAAAAGATCAGCAAATTATGACTAAGTACCTCTTTAAAAAGTACCGTAAGATTTTTTTTCATAAAATCTCTGTTTACCAGTAGAATTTTCTTATTCGTTCCTTAAAATCTAAATCTGCGTTATTGTTGGTTAATTTGGTAACTTAAATTTAACTTATGGTACGAATTCAATAATGCAAATCATGCATCAGTGCCAGTTTAAGCTTATTTCGGGCCCTGGGTGCAGAAGATCTACTGGCCCCCTTGGCACTGGAGGATCGAAACTTATAACCAAAAAGTTTGGTTAAGCTCAGCTTATCCGGCCCCTGGGCTCCCGTTCCAAGCTCCCAATGGATAAACTGGTTCTCTGTCCTGTGTTTCCAGCGAATGTTAATTTTAAAGAAACTTAGAAATTATCACACTGATGTAAAAAAATAATAAATGGTTAACCACGCTTTATGTAAGAGAGAAAACTTTAAACGCAAAAAAAAAATGTTCTGTTCAAAACATTACAAATTAAACTTTTCGGAGAGTAACTGTTTGTATATCTTTGAACAGAAGGTAGCGTGACGGAGGCCTCTACGCCGAGTGACCAAAGTGGTAGTGGTGAAGAGGACTCTGCAGCACGCTTGAGACTCAAGCGAAAACTGCAGAGGAACCGGACGTCCTTCACGCCGGAACAGATAGAAGCATTAGAGAAAGGTCAGTTGACATTTATGTAGCTCATGTTAAGTTCTTTAGCTTATGATTACATAACTCTCGATAAAGTTTATTTAGCTCTTGATGAAATATATTTAAGCTTGTAGTTAAAAGTATTTTGAAATATGAGTATTTTGCCTATCTATTAGATTAATGACAATCTGGAGAATATTGCAATGTACAATCACCAAACACCATTTTAAGATTCAAAAGTTCTAAATCGTTTTTGTTAAACAGTACTATTCTTTAAAATAGAAAGAAAAGAACGAGCGTTTCTCCTTTTTTTTATTTAAAAAAATTCTTGCGAAATATGAGCAAAAATATTAAAAAATCTGCTTAGAATATAAATCTTTCATATTAAAAGTAAATTTACGTTAGCAACTTTGTACTAAACTTTAGAAATAAGATATTTAAAATGTTTTATAATTTGTACGCCGATTAGAATAATTAACAATTCATCACGATATTTAATTTCCTCAAATTAATAAGTGATTTTAATCACTCATTAAAAGGTAATCTATTAAAATATTTTGAACTTCATAAACGTTTTATTTTGCCTTTTTTCTTATTTTCTAGCAAGGAAATATAACAATTTTCTAATAAGAATTTTTCAAAAAAATTAACTTAAAATTTTATAATTGTTTGTTTATTTAAAAAAAAAGATTTTCACCAAACTTCGTCTATTTGATATCGATTAAAATCTTAACAGTTCTGATGAATCAGCTTACAAAACAAAATTGTGTATTCATATGAAGCATAGTTTTATAAAGAGATTAATAGTAAATTTTTTGCTAGTTGTTACTACAACAACAATTTATGTTTTGTTCAATATTATTTTCTGAAAATTCGAATTAAATAAGAGTACTGATTTTATTTTTAAGTAGATTTTATTTTAATGTTTTGAATAATTTTCTTTTTAAATCATGTACTTATTTTTTTTTTATATATTCGATGGTATATTATATAAGGAATTCTAACTTCTAAAGATTAAGGAAACTCTTTGCGGTTTATATTTGTATTTCCATTAATGTTTTAAATTTCTTTGAATAATATATATATATTTAGAATTTTTTTATTTCTCATCAAAATATTGCGAAAAATGATATATCATGATTTATAAATCAATAAAAAATTAAAACTAATTACATATGCATTTTGATTAATTTATAACAATGTTTTTGAACATTTATTACGCTTTAAGTTTTGTTTTCTACAATACCTATCTCGCTTATTAATTTTGCAAGCAATTGTTTTTATTTTCTGTTCTAAATTATATTCGAATGCTTTTCTTCAGTATTTTCAAAACCATAAAAAAAAATGTCTCTTTTTTAGAATTTGAGAGGACGCATTATCCAGACGTCTTTGCTAGAGAAAGGTTAGCAGCAAAAATTGATCTTCCTGAAGCAAGGATACAGGTAAGACTTGAAAACATTTATTTTGTCTTTTAATAGAAAAAAAAAATATTTTGGATATTTTGTTGGAAACCTTGGGATTTTTGACATAATAACTAAGCACAGACAATTGTTGAATTTTATTTGGTAAAGGAAATATGTTGCTGCTTGTATAGTTTTAAAAAAAATGTTTAATTTTTTTTTTTTTTTTTTTTGTATTTAAAATGTCTGAATAACTAGTTTTTTTTTTTATCAATGAATTATATAAAAAGTTGTGTTGCCTACACTTTAAACTTAAATTATTTAAAAGGTAGATATGCAAAATTTTCACGAATCTCAAAATTGATTGACAGAAGAAAAACTGATATTACCGATTATAAATTTAAATATGAACAAGAAATGCAAACAGATAAAGAACAAAGTAAACGTATATAATACATACATATAATTGGTAACTTAATTTGAAATAAAAAATTGTTGATTTGTTCCAGATAAAATTGTTTAGTGTTTATTTCATACATTAATTGATTCAGATTATGCACGTTTTTTCCAGGTGTGGTTCTCCAACCGTC
This sequence comes from Trichonephila clavata, assembly GCA_019973975.1. Lineage (NCBI taxonomy): Eukaryota > Metazoa > Arthropoda > Arachnida > Araneae > Nephilidae > Trichonephila > Trichonephila clavata. The sequence continues at coordinate 200,279 of BMAO01005074.1, read as the reverse complement.
GCGCGAAGTGGCGTCGCGAGGAGAAGCTTCGGAATCAGCGGCGTGCGGCCGAACAAGCGGCGGCATCGGTAACGACGGCTCCCGGTCGCCTGCCTCTCAACACGGGCTTCCCTAATTCCCTCTACCCAAGCATAGGACAACCCATGGCCTCCATAGCTGAGACATACAGGTGTGGGTTCGTACGCATTATTGAAATTCTCAACGTCTTAGATGTATTCAATAAATTAAAAAAGAATTAGTAAATGTATTCAATAAATTTATAAAGCAGAGCACTTGGAGTATTATTTGGGTATTTTTAGAATCCAAAGTATGTTATTTCCAAGCTCATATTTAAAAACTTCGTCATCCTATTCAAATTATTATTGTTATTTTTTTTTTAAAAAATCATATTCAAGTTCAAAAGGGGAACTTAAAGAGAGAGGAATGTTGAATTAAAATTTAATATCTGTACATATAATATCTGTATTTTTTAAAAGTATTTTTAGTTTAGAAATGTTTTTTTTTTAATCTTAAATCTCTTTCTCCCAAATATTAAACATAATTTATCTAACTAAAATTTAAAATTTCATTTTATAACTTAAGCAAATTCTATGTGGTATGGGAATTTATTACTTAAGTAAAAATAAACTTTTCTTTAATTTAACTTTAGAACAATAAGTTACAATGATATTGATTCAAACCATAGAATTTGTACGATTTTTCCCTTCATAATTAAAATTTCTACTGATCTTTTATATTTAAAGACTCTGAATCTGTGAAATTTATAATGCTATTATAAAAATAAAATAAAATAAGTACTTTTCTTTAAATTTGAATTACTATACAGTACTTCATTCTGATCATGTTCGTCCAAGTGTATAAAATTTACATTCTTTTGGTTTAAGTAATTTTGTTAAATCAGAAATGATTAAGTAAAAGTATCACTCAATTACGCATAAGTTAAATAATTAATTAATGTGCTTTTAACCGTTGTTGATGAACTAGCAAAATGGTTGTCAACAAATTGTAGAACCATTTCATTAAATTGGAACACATGATAAAACTTGAAAGCTTACTATTAGTCAGATAACTTGAATATTTATTGAATTAGAAACTAGTACATTTCTAAAATTAACCTGTTAATGTTTTCTATTTCTCTTCTTACTTTTTTTCTGCTGATAAATTAATACTGGTAAAATTTGAAAGTTAAATTCACGGAGTTATGGCTTTATCAATAAGCAGAACTAAATTTTCATAGGAATGTCTTATTATAAAATGAAGTTGAAAATTAAGAAACGGGATTATCCCATTTTGATTTTATATTGGGAAATGAGTAAAGACACTGAAAAAATCGTATAAGAAGTTAGCGAGAGAACTAATTGCACTGTTTTTATGCCTTCTTCAATTAGCCAAGTGCCTCCTTAGTATCGATATTGTGTGAAACATAACAGAGCAAGAGACAAAATAATAAATGTTTGTTGATTGCAGAAGATTTGTTTAAGTTTGGCTGTTGTTAAACATTGTTGTCGTTCTCCAATAACCTTTTAAATTAATCGATTGTAAACATAAAACTGAAATTTAGAAAACATCATGCTAAGTTGTATCACAAATAACAATTGTGTGTTAAATAAACTATGATGTACTTTTTTGAAAATTGTGATTTTTACATTGACTCCAAGCTTTCAAAATGTAACTATTCAAATTAAAATACATAAAATGTATTGCAGAATGACAACAATGGATTACTTTAATAAAGACAGCGATATATTGCTTTCCAAGTTTCTTGACATTGCATATCTTTGCAGCACGATACCTACAATGCCTACCTACTCCACGAACATGACCCCTAGCTCATGCCTGCAGCAGCAGACTACCTCCTACTCCTGCATGCTGCCCCCCGGAAGTGCGAGGAGTTATGACCCGCTGTCCCTGGGCAATTACACGCGTCCCACTTGTCCCACGGCCCAGCCGCATGTCATGCAGCCCGTCAACAGTCAATTCTCCAATAACGGCAGCGCGGCCTCAACAGGTAAGACGATCAATGGACAGGCAATATTGCCCGGCCTAGCGCTCTCTACTATGATGAATATTACTAGCTAAGCCAGAGTGTTTATCAAATAACGGACTAGTTATACGACATTGCGGTGAAATAGTGACGTAAAAGTTATATAATCATATCACGGTGTTTCACTCTTTAAAAGAAAAAAATAGAAACTATTAATATTTTTTAAATAAAAAGCATCATAAGTGATGAGTTTATTATATTGGTATGGATTAGAATTCAAACGAACTCACTGATCGACTCGGTCAGCGGTCAATGAATTTTTTCGTATACAATCCGACTTATATAAGATGTGGGAAAAAGTAATAAATTTTAAAATTGGTAAATTTAGCTCCTACTCTATGTGTGAAAGTATGTGGAAGATATTAATAAACATGCACTGAAAATTACATTACCTCTAACCAATAATAGTTTATAACGCTTCGAATTAAAATCTTATTTTAATGTGATGTTGAAATTTGGGCCATGAGGTTACAGAGCAATTCACAATTATGAGGCAATCGAATATGTAAAGTCTTACAAGAGGTTTAGATTTAGTAAACAATTATTAAATTGTCTCATAATTACACTCTTTCAAATGCCTATCTGTGAATATCCATATACCTCCCTCCATAAAAAAATTTTATGCATGCATATCTAAGAAGAATAGTCAAAAATAAAGAACACAACATTTATCTTATTAAATCAAATATATACGGTAAAAAGGATGCAATGTACAGTTTTATTTAAAAGATACAATTAACATATTTTTACAGTTTCATAGGTTTTAAACAATCATAATTAAAAAATTTTAAAAGGCAACATGATAAATGCAATAATAATACAAATTTAAGTGATAGAATTTGAAGAAATAATTCATGAAAAATAATGACAATTTAATTGATATAACAACTGAAATAAAAAGAATGAACAATCACGGAAAAACATATATGAACTAAAAAAAAAACTCAGTTAAGTCAAATATCCTTTCGTATTAAAAGATACATCTGCAGAGCTGTTAAATGCTCAAACATAGAATTTTTATTATGAAAAAAAAAATAGTGTGTGTTTACGTCAAACTTAAAGCTTATAAAAACAAACGGAATTTATGTATTACACATATACTAATATTACATTATTTTTTACAGCATAATAATAGTGACGATATAATTTTATTTATATTTTACAAAAAGGGATCTCCTTGTTCCAGGTTTAATATCCCCTGGTGTGTCTGTACCGGTTCAAGTTCCCGGACAATCGAACGACCTGAACATGACATCAAATTATTGGACGAGGCTGCAGTGACATCATCCGGCCACCACAGACTCCTCTGACCTCGTAAGTCTGTGGCTGCATTCAGAGGAAAGGCGTATGAAAGGACTTTACGAGGACATCAAAAACAATCTGCAACAACAAGCAAGTCAACAAACACAGTGAACAGCATTCTTTTTCTCCAACTGCAATAAAAAGCCATGCAATGAACATGAAAAAGTTTTTCATATTACAAGCAAATAGTTATCTGATAATCAAACCAAAATGACGAAAGTATATTTTCTAAGCCATTTCAACATTGATTACATGTAGAAATCTTTTACCATGCAAGAAGAAATTTTAATAAGTATTGAGTTTGGGCATTTAGTGCTGATGAAATTACATTTATGTTTTGTATTGCAATTGTATATTTAAATGATTTGATATTTATGTGATATATATATATATATATATATTATAAAATTATTTGATATTAAAATTTAAAACTATAAGTTATATTTAAGCAAAATTATTTATTTTAATTTTTAAGGCAAATGTATATCACTTTTCAACATTTGAAACAGGATATTAAATGATCCAAGCTTTACGGTTGCCTAAAATTTATTGATGAATTATAATTTATGCCTAATATATTTATTATAATGTATATTATTAAAGTTATGTACATGTATTTATATTTTTAATAATAAAAGTTATAATTCTAATTAAAAAATTCTAACTAGTATAAATACAATCAGGTCTCTATTTAATGTCGCGAAATAGCAAAGTCGCTAAATCCCGAAAAAAAGTTCATTATCCCGAAAAATCATTCAACAGAAATTCATCTTTCAATATATCAGGTTCTTGGTTCAAGAAAAATGCTCGCAAAATAGAGGCTCGTAAAACAGAGGTCCGAGTGCAATGTAATGTAAATACCAATAAATTAATTTTTATTAAAATAAGGAATTTTTACAGTATCAAAAAGGCGTTACAAATACGTTGCACTATTTTTGTGTAATGTACTAATTTACCTTAATTTTCTTTTCCGTAAGAAATGATAAAATGATATTCTTTGGAATAGGATTCTATTCCAAAGAATATCATACTTTTTAATATATAGTTATTTCTCTATAGATTAAGATTATCTTCCCGTAAGATAACTTTTATGAATTACTAAATGTTTTTAAAATTATATTAATTTAAATAAGATAAGAGTTTTCTGGAAATATTTAGTAATATTCCGTAATTATAATATAATTTAATTTTCAAACATCCTTAATTACTTTGGTTCATTAATTTTATCAAATATTCTACCTTCTTAAAGACAAATTATCGATTCTAAGTTAATGAAAATAAGACACGCTTTAAGACATTAAGGTTTTTTTAATGCTAAGAATAATGATTTTAAAATTCATATAATATGTAATACGAGAAAAATTACTTAGATTTAATGTGTGTAACACACATACACGTATTTATTAATACACAATATATACAAAATAAACATAATTTGTTAAATGATATAATTCAGTTTAATCTAAAACTCTTTACAATTTAAAATTTTCGTTAGCTCTTTTTTTACTTATTTTTTTTATAATTATGTTTATATCATGTTTTATTTGAGTGATAATATTCATTTTATAAACGTGAATGTTTCACATGAACAGTAAGAAAGTTTCTTACAAGATAATGGTAGAATAAGAAACATCTGTAAATACAGCAAAACAGACAATGACTTGCAAAGTACTTCCAAGAAGCTGTTATCTATTCTGTGATAAGGTTCTTTCTGTCTCGGTACGAACTCATGTACAGTTCAAAATGTCATCCCATTGACTAAATGGGGATCTCAATACTCAGAGATTGTAATGATGAAGTGGTAAAATTAGCATATATGCCATGTATATTAGATGAATTTGTATAAATAATTTTTCTGAACATATGTTACAATCATTGTGTAAAGTTTGTGCCATAAATTGTCGTCCAGATATGTATATTTTATTGTCATCTGTACAAATATAAATTTTCTTGCGCACAGGATTGCATGAAAAAAATCAAATACTTTTCAGATTAAATAAATGGTTAAATTATAAATCAAATTCATGTTTAATAATAATGAATATTTTAGTATTTCGTTTTTTTTAGCTTCAAAGTATGAATATTTTTATGAGGAATGAAAAGTCTTTAAAATTACTTTATTTAAATTATATTTGTTGCAATGATAGTCGTAAATATTATACCTTGCTTTCTAGATTAAAAATTTTATATAAAAATTTATCTATGCATTTTCATGATTTTTGGAAAATATAATTAAAATGTTCAAACTTCTTACTTTATAGTATATTAAATGCTAAAATGAATAAATATTTTCAACAAATTAATTACTCATATTGCATTAAAAATAAATTTTCATTATTATTTTACATTTGAATCTTAGAGATGTTTTGAAGGTATTAAAAATTTTATTATGATTAAAATTTCTTGGTAATATGCAAATGCCTTCATTTTCAGCATAAAATTTTAAGAAAAAATGTTAAAATATGAAGCTTAAAAATACATAAGTTGCAATACAAAAATTCAAATTTCAGTTTATTTTATATGCCAATGGGATAACTTTTTTTAAAAATTCACATCGAAAGAAAAGTTTCGGGAATGTTGAAAAATCTACTCACATTGAGCTGGGCTAATATATATTTTTTAAATCTAAAATTTTGTCATTACTTTTGATAAAACTAAATCCTTTTTTTCGGAAAAAAATAGAAGGGAAAATGAAACTATAATTATTTTCTTGTTGAATGCGCATTGTCTATCCTTAATTACACTATTATTTTATTTATTATTTATTTTTTATTCCTCTTATTATATCGAGTTTAAAGGATATTGGAATACACACGCAAAGAGATTTAACTGAAATAGAAGGGGGGGGGGAATAAACCAACTTCCCTTTTCTCTTTTTCAGCATATTCTTAATAAAAGTTTTTTTAAACAAAAATCCTTTCTTAATTCTGGAAATTCTATTCTGTTCTAAATTAATACTAACGAAAAAATAAGTGTTGCTGACAGTTATGTGATTAACATTATGTAATCAAATAGGAATTAGTTACAACAAACATTGCATAAATCTAAGATGCGATTTGTATCAGTATATTATGGATTTAATAATAATCATGACTAAATTTTTTCTTATTTAAAATTAAAGCTAATTTTCCATGTACTAAGCTACTTCTATTCCATGTACAATATTGATATTTTAGGTACAAAATGTATTACAATTATTTTTCACAACATTTATCATCTCAATCAGATATAAATGAAATTAACTATAAATATAACTATTCAATTATTAAACAATCAAAGCACAGGAATAATAAATTCAAAAGATTAAATTAGAGAATTTTACTTGAATTCCAATATCTTTTCTTGATATGGGCTCTCAAAGTATATAGATAGAAAATACTCATCAAACCTTTAGAATAAAACAATGTATTTATGTATCAAAAATGAATCAAAAATAAATATCATCATTTAAAATATTTTTTAAAGTCTTTTAAGGCCTAGTTAAAGCTACTAATCAATATAAAGTAAAAGTATGAAATGAATTTAAAAAAGTCAGAAAAAATTATAATTAAATGTTACAATTGCAAAAGAAAAATAAAGCCTAAACATTCCATTAAAAAGTTACAAAAATTGGGGGACTGTATTTTGTTTTTAAAAGTCTAAGCTGATAATTTTTTGTAACATGGTATTTTTTTCACTTTCCATGAAATTATTTTTAAAAAAATAATAATTTATAAACTTTCAAACCAGAAACTTTTCACAGTATTTTCTCAACAAATTTTTTTCATTAAATATTTTTTAATATTTATTTATAAACCAACAACTCATTTTATCTGTATTTCATTTGCATCATAATTTTACTATGCATTAATAAAATGTTAATATTCTTCTCCATAAATATCTATTTATTTTGTTCAATTTGTGAGTTTCTATGATTTTTTTCGGATGACTTGTATCATAAATATATATTGTAAATAGACTGAATTTTTTAAAAAACAGCGAAGTTCACAAAGCTATGCTCTTACCGAGAAGTGCATTTAGCTTCAAAACACAAGTGGTCTTCCTCAGTCCCTACGGCACTAAAGCGCTAGTAAAGAGGAACTGGTATGTTCATTATTTCAGAATGACTGTCCTTATATTATTAAAGTAATAATATAGATGCATAGACTATTATACTGGTTCATTTCAAGTGCTTTTTGTGTATCATTTGTAATAAACTTTGTATTTCACATGACTCTTTGTCTATTGTTTTTTAACGAGATTGCTAACTATATTAACTCCCAATTTATTTACTGTCAATTTTCTAATATATAAATCTTATTTTGAGGTATTAATTACAGCAGAAAATAACATTTTCTTTTCAATTTGACACTAAGTCAGCGTTTCTCAAACTGTGGGGCGCACCCCCCTTGGGGGCGTGACAACTCTATGAGGAGGGCGCGAGCATATTGCAAAGTCAAAAACAAAAGATTTTTTTAAAAAATTATTAATTTACTGAAAGTAAACAAACAAAATACATTCTGAGATGATAAAAAATAAAATACACATTTACACTGATATATTACACTTATAAATTTATCAGTGCTACACAATGTATTTTATAATTAATTTAACAATACTAAGTTGAGATCAAGTTTAATAATTACCAGAGTCTTCATGGGAATATCATGTATAAAATTATATCCAAAAATGAATATTTATCTTTATAATTTGTACGATTTATAATTAATCTCTTAACTGCCGATTAAAAGTTACGCGATTCACTTCCCAATTCCAACCGTTTTCCACGTAGGCGCTTGGTATGTGGTGTATTGGGGGAGAGAAGAATCAAGAATAAAAAAAATCTGAAGTAAGTAAATCCTTCGCAAACATTGTCAAGGTCCTATTATTGCATTCTAAAGCCTCCAGAATAACTTTATAGATAGCATTGCAGAGAAAACATCGTACTTTGGAAAGACGTATATATACGTCCGGGGAAATTAACACTTTGACTGAGTGAGACGTTTATATACTACGATACGAAGTTAAGATCGTATCGTAGTTTTAGCGTCAAAGTATAGTATCATTGAATTCAATACATTGTTATTGTATGAGGGGGGTGCGATGAAAATTATGATTAAATATTGAGCAGCTAACATTGAAACTTTGAAAAGCACTGTACTGAGTGTTCTTTCTTCGGAGAAGAAAACACTTTAACGACAAATTTTAAATTAAAAAAAAGTGAATTCTCTATTTTTATGGAGATTGTAAAAATAGAAAGAGATAGAAAGATAATTATGAAATATGAAGAGAAACAACGAGAGAAATTCTTATCTGCGAATTTTAAAAAGAATATCGAAAAGAATATTTGAACTTGAAAGTTATAACGTGCAACAATCTCTACACCTGGGTCTATTAGGTCTTGGTTGAGTGAATATTAACATCTCACTATTCAGCAACTCGAAGGCTTTTGGTGACGGACCTCGTAATTTTGAACCATGGTGAAGTGACGAAGTCGACACCTGAGCTGGAACCCTCTCTCCTAACTACAACACCACACCAACAGAAGGACGTTTGAGCTTCGCCAAATTTAACGTGCATCACCCCTCTCCTCCCCTTACACGGTGGATCTTCAGAGGTACTAGGTTCGAACTCATGACACGCCGGGCCACGAGTCCGTTTCCTTGACCTCCTATTAGGTCTCGGAGGGAGAAACTTAGATGTGTTTGCCTTTTAGAGAGAACGTCGACTTAAATTAAATCAAGTGAAACATTATAAGGTCAGCACAGATTTGCTTTAAGAACAACAGTAAAATGTTGAAACTAAAAAATGAAAAAGAAACCTAATTCTCTTGGGTATTTAAAAATTTAAGATGAGGAATAAAGAAGGGTTTAATTCAATAATAAGAATTAGATAGGTGGATATCTTTCTACACTAATTTAATTCAAAGTTGGTGATAAATTGGGAAAAATATAATGTTTTCTTTTAAATAAACAAAAATCTCAACACGAATGAAATTTGATACAATAAATTTTGTTTAGAAAGGATGCTATAAAAATACCGAGTGTTTAGATTGAAAAATATTTCGTTATGGGTGTTGATTGCTTAAAATATTGTAGATGAGAATTATTGGAATAATAAAAAAAAAAAAAAAATGAATACAATTAATTTTCCTTTAAAAAAATTTAACGTGAGAAACTTAACTGTCTTTTTTAAAAGGAAAAAGTTTAAGTAGGTATATAAAAGAATTATATTTTAAGTTAGAATTCGTAAATAGAGTTATTTCTTCATTTTAATTATAATTTTTGAAATATTTAAAAATAAATAACACTTTGTGGCTTGCTCGATAATATTCTTCGATATTAATGAAATGCAGAAGAAAGACAAATAGAACACCGGCTTAGAAAGTATTTTTTGATCAAGCACTATAATAAAAGTTATTTATACCTTTAGATTCAAATAACCAAGTTTATTTCTTTCATGTTATCTATAAAAGTTGAAAGGAGCGAAATTCCAGATGAAGCATTGTAGATGACAATAACTTCTACAGTAGGGATCTGATCAAACCAATTTAACATCATAATAATTAATTAACTGCAATAGGAGTCTCGGTTCCTTGGATTATTAGCATGCAATTGAATTTTATTTACCGTAAAATCCGGCGTATAATGCGTACTTTTAACTCAAGAAATAAGATTGAAATTTGCGGGTACGCGTTATACGCTGGGTATAAAAATGATAGTTTCAAAAATAAAAAAAGAGATGTGCATAAAAAATAACTTACTTCTTCAAAAATCGGAATACTATTTATTTTTTTAAAAAAAATCTCGTGCCTTATGAACTTAAATGGTTGTTTTTCTAGATATATACTGTTTTTCAAAATCTTGGGAAAAAAACATCGAATAAATGGCTTGGAAACATAATAGCATTGTTAACATACATTGCAGGTTATTTCGTAAAAAAGGGGTGCGTTATTCGGCGAATATACCTTAAAATTAAAAAAATGCAGCTTGAAAGTATAAATGCGCGTTGTACACCGGATTTTACAGTACATGTTTTGTTACTAATTGATAACAAGGAAAAATAGAAATTATTTTTTTAGAAACTCGCATGCTTTTCACAATTTTCGAAATAAATTTACTGCATAATAAGGGAGAATGGGAGTTATATTAAGGTCGCACTATAAAACAACACAAAGGCTATTGGCGACGGACCTCGCAAATTTCTAACCTGGGTCAAGCGACGTGGACGACGCCCTTCTCCTAACTATCACACCTCACCAACGGGAGAACATTGAGTCTTGAAAGTTTTAACGTGCATCAACTTCCTCTACATGGTGGGTCTTCAGTGGCACCAGGACTCGAACCTAAGACACTCCGGCCACGAGTTCATGACGATAACCACTAGGCTACCACACCCACTTACTCCATTATAAGCAAAATAAAAAATTTAAAACATTTCTTATCAGAAATTCAATACAATACGAAAATAATGTAATCTTCCACATATTACGATTTTACGTTCAAGTTTAACATAAAATAGCGAAATGATGTATATAAAAGAATCAGTAGCGCACACAAAGAATTTTCAATTAAGGGGGGGGGGGTCCATGGTCGAAAAGTCCTCCATCTCGTATCATACCCCAAGACAACACCAATTGATTCTTCTGATTTTGTTAACAAAAAATAGTAAAAAATAAGTTATTAAATTAATAATTAGCATTAATTAATAAAATAAATTGTTAATTACAAGTAATTAATTAAATAATTAAATTTTGCATTATATATATAGGATTATCATCAGTCGAAAAAAACTCAAGGGCTTTGGGAGAGGGGGTCCAAACCCCTAGGATACCCCTTGTGTGCGCCACTGAACAGATTACAACTTTAATCGTTTTCTTAAACATATGGAAAATAATTATTATCCATATTCAGACATATATTTTATGTTTGTTACTATAAATATTTTACGTAAGGCTGTGTGATTTATTGCATCACAGAGATATTACCTTTTGAATAATAAATGACGATGTCTTGGATCCTCTTCCCGATCTTTCTATTCCCTCTACCTCTTACTTTTATGCCTTTTCTTCGACTTAGAAACCGAGGAAACATGGCATCAATCAGACTTTGACACTTTCTAAAGCCAGTAATCGCAATAAAGAAGCATGATCTAAACGACAACTGTCAGTTCATACTTCCCATTTTGAAAATCTCTTTCCCCTTCTTAGTATGAAAATTTTTTTAAAGAATATTGTGTAGATTACAAAACTATAAAAAGAACACCATCTTCTTCACAAAATTTAATGAAACTTTTTTTTATCTTTCTGCCTTGCTCGCTTAGTTCTGGATAAAATGTTGCCACTCGCTGATTTCTTAACTAATGAACCGTAAATTTTGACCTTCAAGTAAAATGGGATAAAGATTATGATATATGAACATTTTTGACAGCATTAGAACTGTGATAGCAAGAATTGTGTGAATGTTAGTATGTAGACATTGGAAGAAAGATTTCATATACGTAGAGTTGAAATTTCTATATAAGTTTAGAATTAACATAAATTTAACGCAAAGTATAAAAATGCCAGAAATATTTTTAAAAATACATTTTCCAAAATGTTAAATTACACAACAAAGAAGTTAAGGAACATAACTTACCTAAAGTTATTATTGGTATTGATTGAAATGATTAAAATATATGAAAAAGATTTAAATTGGGTTGCAAAGTCCGAAAAACATATCAACTAGAGGGATAATCAATCTTTTAAGTAATTGACTCCGTTTGGAACCATGGTTTTGCAAAAGCATACAAATGAAATTTTTTTTATATTTAGTATAATTTGAAATAGAATATACACATAAATTTGTTTTACAATTATTATTACAATGAAACATTATTTAAATGCAACTTTTGGCGAAAAATGAAGAAAAATGGCATTAAGATTTATGTGCAGAGCCAGAACTAAGATTTTGAAATACATAACTTCGAAGTGGATTTATTCATATTTTAATCGACTAGAGTACTTTTAATAAGAAATCACCGGTTATTATTTCAACTGAAGGTAACTCCGAAAATAATTTCAATTTTTCAAATATCATAGCTGAGACTATGTAAAGAAGTCTCAGCTATGCATAAGCAGAATATTTTTACTATCGAAGCCTCTTTTTACAAAAGGTGAATGCTTTAAATGTTTTTTCTCCGTTTTTTGCCAAAAAAAATGCAATTAAATAATTTTTTATAGTAATAATATTCTTAAAACAATTTTATATGTATAGTCTATTTAAGTAACACTAAACATCAAAAAATTTATTTATTTGTACGATTTTTCAAAGTCAAAGTTTCGAACATAGTCAGTTACTTTAAGCATTGTATAAGAATTATTTGTAGATTATAAGAGATATTAATCGAATGTTACATGAACTAAAATGTCTTTTATCTGTGTTATTTACTTGCTTTATGCAATACTAAAGGTAGAAACAATAATCAAGAAAATGTAAAGTTTTGAAAAAAGAATTGGTAAATATATCAGGAGATGAATTTAATTTTAAACCCCTGTAGGACTGGTAAGAATAAACTTGTCTGAAAAGAATCACAAATATTGTTTGAACAAAAGGATTTCTTAAAATATAATTCTTTCTATATATATTAACCGCTATAATATATATAAAAAAAATCTCATAAATATAAACTTGCGAGAGATCTACGATTAAAATCTCTTGAACTTAATTACATATTTTGAGATATTTATCGAAGAAGTATGCATCAGAAACTGAGTATTTTCAATGCAGAGTGTTGTCCTTGTCCTCAATGGTATTACCTTTAGCCGATCAACGTGTGGGAGACAAAGGCGATTCCTTCTCTGAGCTGTTATGTTGTAGAAGATTGTCCTTGGGAACGTTCCAGCTGCTCCGGATAAAGGAGCCCTGACGTCATCTGGATAAGAATTAAGGACAAGTTTGCAACCAAGTCTTGGGAGGAGGACATGTTTGGTTAGGTGTTTCATAGAGACGGTTGTGGACACAAAGTACTAATCCTGCAACATTTGATTTCTCTGTAATGATAATATACATTGTTATAAAACTGAACCATTACATTATTTCAATACAAAATTTAACGTATTTTTCAGAAATTATGCTAATGTTTTTTTTATTTATTTCACGACATATAATGGAATAATTACCGTATTGATTCCATTCTAAACAGCCCTTTTTTGGCAATGTTAATACTATTGAAAATCGGGCGCAACTTAAAATCGAAGACGAAAAAATTCGCTTGATACGGGAAATTGAATATGATACTGATGGTCAGAGAAATTATAGGTTTATGTATGTATATTTAAAAGTTTATTGTTCATGAAATAAACTTCTTTTTAGCTCTAATTAAAAAATTTTTGAGTTTATTTAATATCGAATATCGATAAATTTTTTCGTATACTATTTTTTTATTTATTAAAAAAAAAAACATTTTGAGAATTTTAGGGTGCGGCTTAGATTTGAATAAATTGGTAATAATTATTTTAAATTAAAAGTGAGAAGAAAAATTAAATAATTTTATCCTGACATTTTACTTCTACAATACCAATATAATATCCATTCTGAAATGAAAATAAATATAATTCTTTCCAAAAATTCTTGCAAAAATAAAAAGATATAAAAATAAGTAAAATTGTAACATATTATCGTCATAATATTGCTGTGAACACCTGCATAACTATCTGGACTGGACCGAATTATTAGTTTTATCTTTAATAATGTCATATTTTTTTTGTTAAAAAAATATCAATTCTTAACTTAATTAGCAATTTGTTACTAATCTTTTGTTATTCTATTCTTCATTCCCCCTTCATTATAAAACGAGAATAATGTCTTAAATTCTAGTTAGAAAAATTTTATATACTAGTTAGATAACTACTCATAAAATATACTTAAAAAATTAAAAATTTTCAGCACATAAACGCAAAATTAAAAATAAATTAGTTAATTTGTTTCAAGCAATATAAATCATTTTATTTAATCTAGAAAGTATTTCCACAAGCTCAAAAGCTATAAAAATATTATCCCCCATTAATTAAGATTATTCATAATTTTAAATAAATTATTATTATACCTAAAATAATTATCATTAATTATTAATGATTTAATTAATTTTGAGTTCAAACTTTCTCCTCCATTTTCACAAATTAGGGACTTTATGATAAGAAAGATTGTGTGAATTATATATAAATCATGGTTTTTTTCTAAAAATGCTGAGATGAATAACGGAGGATAATGTATTAGGAATCTAATGAGGGTGGATATAATGTTAAGTGTGGTGCGCAAGTGTAGTGAATGTGTATTATATGCTTTAAAATGTATCGTATTTCAAGCTATCAAAAATTGTTTCTTCCGGGAAGACTAATCAATTAGATGAAAAGATGTTAGATAAAAGTTAATGAACATTTTATGTGCAAGAGAACAAATCCTTTTGGTAGGTATCAAAACCAGGGACGTTTTAAGGCAATGGGCCAGTGGCGCACACAAGGGGGGTGTCTTAGGGGTCAGGACACCCCCCAAAGCCCTTGAGTTTTTTTTTCGATTATAATCCTATGTATATATAACGTAAAATTTAGTTAAGTACTTTAAGTGACAATTTATTTTATTAATTAAATAATTTATTTTTTACTGTTTTTTGTTAACAAAATCGACAAAATCAGAAGAATCAATTGGTGTTGTCTTGAGGTATGATACGAGTTAGGGGACTTTCGACCATGTATCCACCCCTTGAAAATTTTTTGTGTGAGCTACTGCAATGGACCAACTGGGCCCACACCCAGGTCCTCGGCCTCGGTAGAGGCCTCGTCTTGTTCTAGATTCGATCTCAATAAGATCACAATCCGGATAATTTTTAATGTTATTATTGCACATATTCTCCTAAAAACTAGGAATTTCGGTATTCTATACGATTTCAAATCATATGCCAACTGGTAATAGTGCATTGTTATGTCATGTCTGTCGTCCATGTCTAGGCCTAACACTAGCACCACATATCATTTAGGCGAAAGGTGGCAGTCGATCAAGTTGGTTTGTGAGATTGTGAGTTACGCACATTTATTTTTTACGGTTTCTGCTTGTACGAGTATTTGACACCGTATGCAATATTCTGTCTACTTAGATGGGACTCCTTTCACATGGGGCCCTGGGCCTCAAGAAACCTTGAAACGTCACCGATCAAAATAATTCATAAAAAAGGCCTGCTATTGATGGACACTCTGCTTTATTAATGCTTTTATTTGCGGTTTTGTTATGAAATATTAATTTTCTGATTAAAGAACAGTAATATAGTAGTCCTCATAAATTTGAAACTGAATAGAATGCAGCATAGAGTAATACTAATACGCAAAATACCTCAAAAAATTCTTAAGAAGGGCTTTCTTCTTGTACTGTATACTTTTAATTATTTTAATATTTATGTAAAAATTTATTTCAGTTTCTGAAAACATTTCAGTCCAATTACAAAAGCAGTCGTGGTTAGAAATGGCAGCCAAAAACACTGTCTTGTCATTTCTGCCCATGCAGTCGGAACAACATTTCGTCTCGGAAACGCTGATGAACGTAGATGAGTGGCTGAAAGATTAGCAGTAGCAGGGTTTCGATTGATTATTAGTTGACATCAAATTACATGCCGGAGCCCTACATCCCCAATTTAATATCGTTCTGACAGGGTCGAATCCTTCCTTTGCTTATTCAAAGCAACTGATGCACGTATGAATTCCTACTGTGAGATGGTAGCGTCATTCGAATAGTTGACATTCTTCAATTTTAGATGTTGGTGTGAATTTTGCAATAACTGCAGATATCTGATGCGGAATTCTGTGAAATTTAATTTGATCAGTATATAATAATGGAGATCAGGATTTCGTAAAGGCATTATATACAGGGAAATTAAATTGAATGATTGCAATGATTTACACCAACGTGAATATGAATACTCGTATATAATTGAACCGTTTGAATACTTAAAAGCAAGGAGGTAAAGTTGTTTATCAATTAATATTATTAATATGGTTATATTATGATTTTTTGCATAAATAAAAGGAATTTAATTTGATTTGGGAAAGTTACGCACTATTTGTCCTTGTTCGATAAATACTTGTATCCCTTCGGATATATTGCATGATTTAAAATACTGTTTTTGAAATAAAGTATACCTAATTCAGTTGTAAGGCAGAAATTTTTATAAGTATTTGTCGAATTTATGTTGTTTTTTGGTAATTAATATTACCAAATTGCAATTATCTTACAAATTAATGTTGCAATATTAATATTGCAAATTATCTTGATAAATGTTGACTTCATAGATGAATTTTATTCGGTACCTTTTTTCTGAGTGAGGGAAAGTTGATCAACGTCACACAATAAAGCAGGGGGGGGGGACAGACACGCGGCACGCGTGCCACAGTGTGGCGTGCTTGAGTTGAAAAAGTGGCACCTGAAGACTTATTGAAATATTTAAAAAATTTTTAAAAGATAAATATTAGTTTTTTTTTTGTTTTATTAAAAGTTGGTTGTCTCAAAAAAAAAAAAAAAGAAAGAAAGAAAACTCATCAAGAGAATTTTAAATACACTTAATTAAATTACAATAGAAAATTATAATGTCTTCATTGTTTTGTACGTCATTTTTCTAAAAAAAATTCCCGAGATTCTGGAATTTGAGGGGGAGCGTGTTTTTTAAAATATCTGGAAGAAAACAATGAACTGCTCAGAGAGTGCTTGCTTCTCAAGAATGAAGATATAGGATTCGTGATTTAGCTGTTCTTACCGATACCATGAAATTTAAATTTAAGATTTCAAAGGAAAGATTGTTTTTTTCCAATCCTCATTGATCATATATCTCCTTTTGTGAACGCACTTTTTTAAATCTAGATTTTGAAGAGGGGGGGGGGGGAAGAAACTGATGCACACCTAAAACAACCCGATTTTGTTAGCATCTTCGAGAACTAATCCTAAAGTAGATGACTCAGTAGAAAATCTACAAATTAAAAAAGCACATAAAGAAAGTACTGACTGTTTAATAATTATTTAAAATTAAATTTTTCTGGTGGCTCAGTTTTATTTTATACCAAACCTAACTAATTGAAATTGAAAAAAAATTAACAATGAAGCTTAAGTTTGTATTGTCTTATTTATTATATTATTTTTAACTTTCTACTACTTAGACTTGAATAAAATATGTGCTATTTGCGTACAAATTCTATAATAAGGCTATAATAAGGCAATAAGTAACATTTTTTTTCACCTTTTCATATTCTTTTGTTTATTGGAAAATTTTTGAAGTGACACGCATATTTTTTTCATCAGATAGTGGTATTCTTCCCAAAAAGGTTGGCCACCCCTACAATAAAGCAACACACGAGCAAATGGTGACGGACCTCGTAATTCTGCACCTCGGTTAAGTTACGAGTATGGCAACCAAGAAGGTATTTCTTCTAAACTAACTCCGTGCCAAAGGCATGACTTCGAGCTCGACAGAAATTTAATGTGCCACTGGCGCAGGTAGTCCTTCGTAGGCCCTGTATCAAAATTCCTTGTGGGGCTCTTTTTGGGGTTTCTTAACATTTTGCGATGTTTTTCTCACACATTTTGGGACCCCTGTAGCTTGGGCCCCGTATCATTGATACAGCTAATGCGAAGGTAGCTACCATCATGCACCATTCCCTTTACACAGTGGATCCTCAGTGGTACCAAGGTTCGAACTCATGACATTTTGGCCTTGAGTTCGTGATCATAATCACTAGGCTACCGTGGCCATATTTGTTTTCAGAAGGAAATATCAAAAAAAATCAATCAATCACAAGTCTTAGAGGTGATAATACTGTATAAAATGTGGATGCGTTATTTCAAACATTTTTTATCATTGTCATTATTTTTCATACATTTAACAACTCGTCGAAAACTAGTAATCAATAGCCTATTTATTTGCTATTTAATGTATTAAAACCAGAATAGGTTTCCAAAAAATTAAGAATAAGAACTAGATTAATATATTGATGCTCTCCTTCAGATTCTTAAAATATTTTATTGGTGTTCTTTCGGAAAGCGGGAATTTGTATCTGATTTTTTCAAATTTTTTTACAGAGGAAGGGGCTTCTACTGATCTTCACATATCTGAAGAATTTGATTCTATTGTGATATCAATAATCTTTAATAGAATTTAAATTTTCAACCAAATTTAGGAATTTTAATAAAGGAACTGAAAACTAAATACATTTATATCTTATTCCATTGAATTGACGATAAATTAAAAATAAAATTAAACTTTATATTTAATTCAATTATTTTTGCCCCGATTTTTTCGTGGGTTTTATAGTATAATAAGCAGAAAAAGAATTCATGAATGATGAATTTTTTAATCTAATTTTAAAAGTTAGGGAATGCAAAGGAAAAACAAAAATATTTAAAACTGATTGTATAACAACCATCTCATAACCAACCAGTGGCGCAACAGCTCATGAGGGCCAAGGCCTGCTGTGTCCATCTCAGTATACGGGGCCATTGGGCGTGAATTGCATAAGCAAATGTCCCGATCAGGTGATAAGTCTGAAGCGAAACCCCAAGTGTTTAGTCCCCAAACATATGTTTGGTACTCATTTATCGACCCACTGAAGGGATGAAAGGCTGAGTTGCCCTTGCCCAGTCCGAAGAGAGAACCCCGGACATGTGGGGTGGAAGCACGATGCGCTACCACTCAGCATCGTAGGGATATTAATAGTAATCAATTTCATTTGTTCCCATGAGGGCAAAAAATAAATTTTAACTAACTCTTTATGATCAGGGAAAGCTAATTATGCTAGGTTATTCTATGAATGTCTAGTTAAATTAAAGGGGAAGGGGTGAGAGAAATTAATACAACACTTGTAATTTTGGTTCTTGGACAAATATTGTAAGAATCATTAGAAATGAATTATTCAGTGTCATAGGAGAGTTCTTAATTTTATGCAATTGCTGCTTCTAAAAATTTTATTCATTAAAACAGTATAAAAAAAAAGGTTATCACAATTTAAGTTAGTTTGTTGATCTAAGCAAAAATTATCTTAAACAATTTATAAATGTCATAGAGAGAGAGAGAGAGAGAGAGAGAGAGCGTGAAAGAAAAAGAAGATTTTATAACATAAAACAAAAATATTGAAAAAGAATTGTGAAACTTGTTAAAAATTGGAATATATGCTCTTATTTAAAATTTTAAAAAAAATGCTTAAAATTACAAATAAAAAAACATTAAGTATGGAGACACAAACTCGTTTTATGTCATCCATCCTCATTAACATTTGTAATAAACTATTTGTTTTTACTTCTTGAGAATATCAAATGGACAAATAAGAATTCGGTTTTAAATAACAGTAATGCATCCTGATTGATTCACACAAGAGCTTTGAATTTCAAATAGATAATCTTAATTCAATTTTTGTACAATCTCTTTGATACCTCAATGATGAAAGAAAATGATATTAATGAAAGGGAAAAAAAATGAATGGCACTTTTTTAATTAAAGACTCTTTCCTACATTTATTTTTCTGATTCAAAAGAGAACTCTGAAATAAAAAAAGAATCTATTTCTATTTAACGTATACATTTTTAATTCGATTTTCCATTAATGCTACAGAAAAAAAAAATCCAACATTCAAGAATAAAAAATATCTAAATTTTATTGCAAAGGTTCCGATTTATGTAACTGTTTGCATTCTTTAGAATTTCAATAAATGCATTATCTTGACGTATTACATCAAAAATTCATTAATGTTTGAAGTACAGGGTGCAAATTATGGAACATAATAATGCAGGGATAATTAAGCTAACCCAAACAAATTTTATATTAAATTACCACATATTACTATTAATGAGTTATTATGGGCAAAATGTAAGATATATGATGGGACATTATTATTTTAGATTAAAAAGTCAAAATTGAATATCTAATTCTACCTTACAGCTTTATCAGCTTAAATTTCCCACAGCTTTCGGTACGATACGAATAACATCTTTTCCCACCAGTATCTACGCTCTTATTCCGAAACCAAAATACGCAACGCCCCTTTTAAGAACCACCCCCTTCAATGAAAAATCTTTCACGGCCTCCCCCCTTTTCCAATCCCTTGTCAAAGTCTCTGTTACAGCTACCCTCCGGATACAGCAGTGTCTTGAGCGGCGTAATGCGTTTGAATGAGACACACCGCCATTGTATCTCTCGGACCACGAGATACGAGCAAGTCAAGCGTTTCTAAGTGGTCCAATGATACGAGCGACACAATAAGGGGAAAAAAAGAAGGAAAAAAGAAAGAAGTTTGTGGCTTTTTCATCCCCGTGAATAGCACAACAGCCATAGCTGATGTGGCTACGCACCTCCATTGTGCCGGTGCCTTGTCTCCAGATATATAGTTTTGCTTTTTGGTCGGCACCAGACAAGACCACAATAACACGCGGTACGTTTATGACTTCATAATAGAATAGTTGCAAAGTTTCACGGCCGTAAGCGGCGAAGGGAGACAGAAAAAAAATAAATAAATGGTGGTTTTTCTTTGTACGTACCGGAGTAAATGCGGTGAAAAAAACATCGTTAAAAGGTGAAATATTGATGAATGAAGACGTATCGCTTTAAAAACCGCGACAAAAAAGTTGAGGAAAAAAATTGGGACTCTATACTTTTTTAATGGTATTTACCTATTTTGACACCTGCGTGCACTTCAAGGGATTAGTATAGGCTTCAGTTACCCATAATCCTCTGGGTGTTAAAAAGGGGATAAGACATGCCTTTCAGAGTCACGAGGCTTGAATCATGGTCGAACTATCATCACTATATTATAGACTGGATTTTAAGGCTCAGAATTATGTCTACGCAAGTGTGTAATGGATTGGTTAAGCCTATGCAGCGTTAAGCTTTTAAGCTGTAAAAAGCGATGCTTATGGGCGAATGGTTAAGCAGATGAAATAGAGTCTATGAAGTTGGTGGTGTAAGTTTAATGTGTGTGAAATCGATAGAGGAAAACTTCTTAAAAAACTTTCCAATGCCTTGGAGCTTACATTACTATTGGAATTTTTGGACCGATATATTTTCATTTAATAGAAGCCTTTATTCCTAATTTTTATGCATCGCATATAGTTCTTTATAATTAATAATTAAAATGTAGATAATTTCTAAAAAAAGATTGTACGATATATTTAATGTTTAATAACAAACCACAATTACATTGATTACAATTAGTTCTTCGATAAAATCCGTATTAATCGAAATCCATATTATTAACCACTTCCCTTACAAATTTTTTGAAAACAATTGCAAAAAATCATCACATTTTTAAAAATTTTATTATTAAATACAAGGAAATGAAACACAATAAAATATACAAGTTTTAAGTAGAATTTTTAATTTTTTACAGGTGTAAAAGCATTTAATTTTTATATTAGTTTACTATCCCGAGTTATCTCGGGCAAATGGAATAAAGTTAAATATTAGTCTTTGTATGATAGTTTTTGAAACAAGAGGCAACACAAAGTGTTACCTGACATTCTATACACTGGTATCTCTCTCTCTCTCTCTCTGGTCTCTTTTCTTACTGGCTTACCTCTTTACGGGAGCACAGAGTACACTGTCTAGTTGGATTAGATTTTTTTTCAGCAGCAGGAATAACATCTAAAAAATGCCCAGAAGTTAACCTGAGAGATGAAGGACTAATGCTGGGTCTTCCTGATGCAGCAAAAAACTCGTCACGATGATTTTCTGAAATTATTTTTTCAATTTCAGTTCCATTCTAAATTGTTTAGGTGATAAAGAACCTCCTGATTTACAGTACAAAAAATAGGCTATGTACAGAACAGTCACTTCCACTATTTTCAATGTCCACCATAATCACTCTGTGAAAGATCATCGCTTTCATTATCTTGAACATCGCCATTATTTTACCTTTTTTCAACGGAACTATCCTTCTTTAGACATTGCTAATCCACCAGCCAAAGTGTACTACATAGTAGGGAAAACACGTGATCTATCCCGCCAAAAGATCAACGAAACCAAACCAACAAAACTTTATTAACTGCCAATCAAAGCTGAATATTGCCTTTCATTTCCTCCTGGCCGAGTTAAACCATGATAAAACAAATCATACTGACAAATTCTGCTTCACCCGAGTTTTCTCGGGATAGTAATTAACTGCAATATATACGAACCCGAGATAACTCGGAATAATCAGGCAAGCGGTTATCATTCAATTTAAATTACTATCTCTGTATTATAAAAGAAGAGACTTAGAAATAAAAAAATCTTTTTGTGTGGATCAAATTGTATGTTAGACCAGCGGCACAAGGGTCAAAAGTCCACCATTCTTGTATCATAATCAATTCAGAAATAAAATAGGTATGCTCAAAAAGATGTCAAAATATTATGTTTTTCATAGAAAATAAAATGAATAATATACGGCTTCCGAAAATTCTAAATTCCAACGAGGAATATTTCAGCGATCTTTATATTAATAAATGAGTTTCGTATCAAGTAATTTTCAAGAAAAAGCAAATAATTGTTTTCAGTTAAGATGACGATGGCAGAAAAAGGACAATGGCAGGCCAGGAAATGAGAACCCTTTTGAAAATCCCCCCCCCCCTTAGAACACCTTAGCGCACACAAAATTTTTTCAAGGGGGAAGTCCATGGTCGAAAGTCCCCCCAACTCGTATCATACTTCGAAACAACACCAATTGATTCTTCTGATTTTGTCGGTTTTGTTAACAAAAAACAATAAAAAATAAATTACTGAATTAATAATTAGCATTAATTAATAAAATAAATTATTAATTAGAAGTACTTAATTAAATTTTACGTTATTGTATATATAGGATTATCATCAATCGAAAAAAACTCAAAGCCTTTGAGGGATGTCCGGACTCCCAGGACACCCCCTTGTGTACGCCACTGAACGCCTTTTTAAGTCGCAGAATTTAAAATTATTTCTAAAACTCTCAAAATTTAAAGAAAAATGCGAACTGTTAATTAAGATAATAACAACAATGAAAAGAAAGTGCTAAATTTTGCTGCGAAAAGCTCTTAGACATCCTGGAAAATAAGAAACCGCAGATTATAACACCTCTCTAATTCTCCGTTTTTCACATAATATTCATCCTTTAAGCTTTCAAAAACATTTTGAATACGAACCTTATTTAATAAGTTTTCAAGCGAGAATTGTAAATAACCAATTCTTTTTAATGAGTATTATCGAAGGAATCCTTTCAACTTGTATATTCTCTGTCCTGAAGGTATCATTTATTAAAAACTAAAATCAGTCATTCACTTCATTTTTCATGATTAATAAAAAATCTATTTCACTTAAAGATTTTATGATTTGGAAAAAACTTTTCATTGATAAATTGTTAATTTCATGATTGAAATGTAATTAAATATTATCTAAAATTAATCCAATATTTTAAGGAACACCTTGACACGCACACAGACATATTCTAAGTTATATATTTATATTTATATTATCATCATTATCCTAAAGCTACATACGCAGATCTTGACATTCCATTTATCAGAACTGCATTAAATGAAAGTATTCAATATTATTAATCTAAACATAATTTTGGAATAAAATTGCTTCTGAATACCTTTTTTTAAAAGCATTATGTAAATAACTTTTCTCTGGATAACAATACATATTTTTATATAATTTCTATCCGTTAAATTTCATAGGATTTCACTTAGTATTGTAAACAGAAAGAAGGAAAGTCGGCTAGCCATAAAACTAGTTAAACTCCCTTTTATGTAAATATAAAAGCTGTCCTTATAGTCAGGATTGTTTATAATACAGTTGCGTTTATCTTTTCAAGTTTCCAATAATTCAATGATATTTTTTATCTTTAGTATTCATGTCATTTCTCAGCCTCTTAAGTAGAGCTTATTTGAAATTGTATAAATATGTGTATATATATATATACATGTGTTCTGTATTTATATGTGTATGTATACGTGTGTTCTGTATGTGTATGCATGTGTATGAGAGAGAGTGTGTTATGAATTAATTTTAAAAGGAATTAACAGTTATTCGAAAAATTTAATCGAAGTTAAGAACAGCAATTTAGTTTAAGCAGTAAATTGTTTGAATGTAACTTATTTTTTCTGTCAAAATTTGTGAATAATTTGCATCGTAAATTTTTACAAAATGTGGCATTACATTCCAAAAAGATGTTTGAAAAATAAAAAAAAAACGATCGAGATATTACATGATGGTAATAGTTATAACAAATTTATAACGTGCAGTTTTAACCACAAATATAACCTTCAAAACAAGTATAATGTTTACCGTAAGAAACACAGCGTATTAACCCTAACCACATCAAATAAATAAAAATGGTTCAGAGCAAAGAATTTTCTCTATCTTAAGTCCAGCAGAATAAAGAAAAAAGTTGTTTATTCGAAGAAAAAAAAGATAAATAAATAAAAAAACTTGTAGATAGGAAAGGAAAAAAAAGTCTTTGTATTTGTTTCTTTACTGGACTTTTCGGTCGATAAATTTGATGGAGGCCTTTTCTGGAGAAAAACCAAAAAATTCGTAACCGGCGGTGAGATGAAACGCATGAGCGCGTCTCCAAAAACGACTTCAAAACTAGCCAAAAAAAGAGGAAAGAAAAATAAGTAAAAAATATATATACATAAGAGAGGGGGAGGGAGTATGACAAACAATGGGGAAAAGAAAAATACATAAGACATACATAAATAAAAGCATGAATGGTGGACCAAAGAAGGAAATTCAGCTGTCCATTACCTGGTCCGTTTCTCTGACGTCAAAGAGAAAAACTGGGGAAGGGTGCAAAAAGAAAGAAGAGGGGGTGGTGAGAAAAAGTCGCTATATGTTGCTCCTGAGAAAAATCATTGTAGATACTGTTTTCCCCCTTGAATTAGAGTAAATTACTTGAGGCCTTTTTTATTTTTTGAGTCGATTAGTTTATTTTCTTATTTCTATTTATAAATGCTAATGATAACTTATTAAAAAATAGCCATAAAATAAAATTTGTACTTGTACCTAAAATATATCGTACAGAATACATATTTGCCCTATATCTAACAAGAGCTTTTAAACATTTTTATCTTCATCTTCAAGTTAAAAGAAAAAACTTAGGCAAGTAATTTGCATAAATTAATTATATTTAGTATTAAGTAGACTCTATAATTTTCTTTTCAATTTTCACGAGTTTTCAATGTAATTAGTGTTAAAATGGATAACAATACTTGAAATTATTTAAGTTACTTTTATTTATTTTAAAATAGTTGAAATAAAGATTCTTTTTATTAAAGTAATTATGTAAAATAAAATTAACATTACACACACACACACACACACATACAGAAATATATATATATATATATATTACAAAATATATTTGTAATTTTGAGTAAATTTGAGAAGCTAAGTTTTAAATTTCCACTTTCCATTTCCAAAAGTTCACTTTCTAATAAAAATAGTACTACCAATATAATAAAGTGTGGTTTCTCGATTTATTTTTATGAGAATTATTTTAAGTTTATGCATTTAAATTCTACAACTTTTTAAAAAACACGTTTTTTTTACTTCTTAATAAATATTCAAGGAATCAGACAATATCTAAATATTTATTGCGTGTGCGTGCAAAAGAAAAAATAAACGGCATTCCTTATTTGGGGTATAATTGTTTAATAGTTAAATGCAAGAAATAGTGTGTTATTCAAGTGTAATTTTAAAATAGTTTAAATTCTTATTGGCTCAAAATAAACTTTTAAAACAAAAATATGTGGGTGTACAATTCTATTTACCTTTAACTGTCTCAATTGGAAAATTGCAAACATTGCGTAATTGTTGATTTAAATGTAGCTAAGTATTTCTTCACAGAATTGAAAATTTCCTTAGAAAAATGTTCAGCAAGCATGAGTTTTTTTTTTTTAAAAAGAAATATTTATTTATTTATTTTCCGAGGAAACTTTAATTGATTTTTTCCGGATTAAATTTTACTATCAATATAATTGTGGAATATTTCAGACGCAATATGTATTGTTATTAAGTTAGATAATCTAAAAAAAATATTATTTCTATATTAATTGTTATAGAAAATAAGTGAATTTTTTGTTTTAATATATATATAACAGCTTATAAAACATAATGTGTAATGCTTAGAAGACTAAAAAATGTGTCCTTTAAATAATTTTTTGATTTTTCTCCTGCTGTTTATCGATTTAACTTTATTTATTTTCCCTATATTAATTTCGCTTTGTTCCATATCGTGCTGTTTGACTTACGTCATTTAAACAGCTAAAGCTTTCCGCGCAAGGCATGTTAATGTACCATAAGTTTTGTAAAGGTTCGCCGCCGATAAAAGCTGACTATTATTGTCGTGAGTTTTTTTCAATCATTTCCCCCCTATTCTTCAATCCTGGTTGCTTTGTTCAGCAAGAGCCATTGATGCAGTTTAACGTCTAAATTGAAAATACAAAACATCGAAAGAGCACATCCACACCTGCATGGTATTTACCCCCCCCCCCCTTTAGCTGTTTTTTTTGCAACATTCAAAAATTATTGATTCTAAATTAAGAGATGATTTATATAATCTGGCCTTCAAAAGTTAAATATTATAATTTTTTGAAGCTTAACAATGACGCGACACAATAAAAGAAAGGAAATATAATGACAAATATAATATTGATTTTTATGTGAATTATCATGTGTAAATTCAATTAAACTTAATGGAAGAATAAGACAAACCGTTATTACTTTTTAAAGAATTTTCGCTAAAATAGCAGTAGAAGGAAACTACAAAGATCTCTGTTTTGTCATTTAAATGGAATTTGTTCATGCTTGTTGATATTCAATTGCTGGTATTGAGATATTGTTGACCATACCGAAGAGATGTCGTTTAACCGATTCGTAACGATTATTGCAATCGGTGGGTTAAAATGAGGTTGTGATAAGCTAAGCTGTGGCTGCTCAATGTGTCTCGTAGTGTGATACAAAGACTTTGAAATTAAGCTGAATCCTAAAATTCAGTATCCTTTAAAACCTGTTCCAAAATTACCAAGAGTTATAACTCCTGCGGAAAATCGCTAAATTTTTCTACCCGAAGTCGCGAGTCTCGGCTTATTGTGCTGTAATGTAGACGACCTTATCTGTCACTGAGAGCATAGCTCAAAATCAAGGATTCTATGCAAGACGACCCTTTCTGTTCTCCCCTTTTAACTGATAATACGGCAAAGCCAATTTATATTGGTCTCAAGAGCATGTTACTTATTCCAGGCAGCAATAGGATTCTATGCTTTTCTCAGATGAGTTTACTTTGAAGAGTGATGCAGGTCGTGTGAGGATCAAGAGAGAACAAACACCAATTACTCCGGGACGTCTTAAGACTTTTTGACTCCTTGGGCCCTTATGCAAAAGGAGGCCCTACCTGAGATCTTTAAAAGTAGACCGTATATAGCATACATTGTCAAATACTCGTTAAAACGGTAATTTAAAGCAAATAAATGTGCACGACTCACAACCTCAAAAACCTAGGCACAAACCGGTTCGACCGATGCCCATATTTCGACTAAATGAGTTGAATGATTGTTTATGGTATTAAGCCTAGGCCTAGTCATGGACAACGGGCATCACCTAATAATACAGTCTTACCACATTTTCCAGTTGTCATGCAGTTTGAAATTGCTTTTTTTCCGGAGAATATGTCCGGAAATAACATTTAACAGTTAAAAGTATTTGGATCGTGACAGGGGCGCACACAGGAATATTTCAAAGGGGGTGGGTCCAGGGTCGAAAGTCCATTTCCATATCATGCTCAAATTCGCTGCCCTATATATTTATTCTTTTGATTTTGTTGATTTTCAGGAACCAAAAGCAGTAAAAAATTAATTATGAAATAAATATAATTAGCATTAATTAATAAAATTAAATATAAAAAATAAATAATTAAATTTTGCATTATACATACATAGGAATGTAATCAGTAGAAAAAAAATTCAAGGACTATGGGAGGGGGGTCCGGATTCGGGACCCCCTTGTGTGCGCCATTGGATCATGATCTTATTCAGACAGAGTCAAGAACGAAACGAGGCTCAATTACTATTAATCTATCATTGCTGATATAAACGGGTTATAGAAGAGGTAGAATCATGGTTTAGGATAAAATGTCTGAGAGGTCACACACTTACCTATGTGTGCTCCTTGGAGGAACGGCTGTTGTAAGTTATCGGACGAGATTTTCTTCTATGTGTCGTACTGCATACTATTGTTATTGGGGAAAAATTAAGCGTAAGAAATGATTGTAATTGACTTCATCGAACTAGGGGTTTGTCGATAAATATCTTGAAAAACAAGGTTTGAAATTAAAGGAATGGTTAGCTCGGTCTCAAGACCAAAATCTGACTGAGAATTTTTGAAACTACCTCTGCAGTGTGTGTAGAATTGGCTGCTTTAAGTCCTTCGAAGCCGCTGTTAAATGAGCTAGAACAAGGTTTTTTTTTAATTATGAGTAATTACTTCTAATATTCGAGAAATTAATTGACAGTATGGCGGGCACCAATGTATTAATGCTCTTCTAAGAGAACTAAGAGGTTAATTCTTCAGTAAAAATCATCTATTTATTTGTTTTTAACTAATAAATATATTTTTTTATTTAACAGTAAGCTTCTGGAATTTTTTAAAATTTGTAAAAACATTTGTTTTAGTAATTACAATGCAGCCGAAGCAGTAGTTACAATGCAGCTAAAATCCAATCAATTCAATTATATCCTGTACTTCTCAGGTAGCTTACTATTCAGAAATTCGTTCGTTTTAAAAGCGAACATTTCGTAAATTCATCATTCGTTTTCTCTGATATATCCCCTCAAATTAAACAGACCTTTTTCCCAACAAAGCAATGATCTCCGAAAGCCACTCTGAATCCTACTGCCTAATGCGCGCATAAACTGTGTCAAGAGCACGTGCAAAAACCCTTAGAGTCTTAAAAGGCAAATAAATTATCTATCCGCCCCTGTAATGACTACCCTGTTTCCCACTCGGGTACTCACCCACCTACGCCTCGTTATCCATTTTTCCCGAAAGAAAATTTCACCCGAAGATGCTTTTCGAACGATGTCGTTAGGGTCTGAGGTCGTACGAAGAGTCCTCGGTTAATGTGTGTTTAATGTGATGAATAATAAAGGCTGCGTGTCGAAGGATTCTCTTTGGAGGAGTGATTCGAGAAAAGCAACTGTGCCGTTAATTGGAAGAACAAGAACAGATTATGCTGAGGGTGGACCGTAAAAGGGGAAATTAAGGCGACGTTTTGAGTAGCTGTTGCGATTGCATCTTACTTGTGTAGCTCTGAGTTTTAATAAGAGGGTATTGGTTTCCCATTTTTGAATTTTATAAGTGTGCTACATCTTTAATGCGGACTGAAGTCTATTAATGAAATGGATCTCAAATGCATCATGTTAAGCTTAAGAATTCTCGAATTTTAAGTTTCGTTTGGAAGGTTGAATGGAATCTTATCTTGAGAGAAAAATTATTCATCGTAGAATGAAACTGGTAGTGAATTGATAGTAGTTTTCATTACTGGTTCATCCAATTTGAAATGCAGATTATTTGAAGTTATAGGTGCATATTAAGTAATGTTTCAAATTACAGTGCGTCTCTTCATTAGGGAACCCTTTAATGAACATTAAAAATGATCTTAAAATATTCTGAAACTGGGATTTAGACGTTCCTTAATTTTCTAATGATAATTAAGAGAAATTAAAAATCAACCTCATTATCCATCTGAGGCAAAATATTTAAATTATTATTTTTGGTAATTATGATTGAATATATATATGTACTTCCTATTAAAGAGAACATGTATATTACATATGTCATTTCTGAGATTAGTTTCAAGTATAATTTGTTTATAATTAGCTTAAGATAATTTTGATTAAAAAAGAATATTCCACAGAAACACATAATGTAACGTTTTCCTATGTGAGTGTGCGTACGACGTGCGTGTGTATATGTACAAGGTGTAACAATTAAATAACCGGACTAGTCTTAAAAATCAGTTTTATTGAAAACAATATACAAATATCTTTTAGTCACTTTTCAACATACTTCCCTTCTCTACCTATACAAAGCTGCATATGAATTTTTCACCGTTCAAAGCAGTGCTGCGGCTCATTAGGTGTCACCATCTTCAGTAAGTCTGTCATTTTTACCTTCCCCTCTTCGACAGACTTAAAATGTGTTCCCATCCATGCATTTTTCTCTTTAAGAAACATGTAGAAGTCATATGGTGTGAGATCTGGGGAGTACGGTGGATGCTGGGGCCCAGTAATGCGTTTGTCTGCCAAAAACTGTTTTACAGAGAGTGCAATGTGCACAGAGGCATTGCCTTAGTGCAAAATCCATGTGTTTTTGTTCTTTATATCTGGCCTCCCCCCCCCCACTCTTTCTCTAAGTTTTCTCAGGACTTCAAAGTAGTACTGCTTTTTCACTGTTTGGCCTTGAGGTATCCATTCAATCATGATGATGTCATTAATATCAAGCAAAAACGATGATCATGACCAGTTCTTGATGTCACAGATCGACCAGAACGTTCGTTATCTCTAACAACCTTCCGATCTTCCGAAAATCGTTCGTACCATTCAAAAATTTGACTATGTGACGTGCAATTTTCTCCAAACACCTCTTTTAACAATTTAAAACAATCAGTTGGGGTTTATTTTTCACGAGGAATTACAAATTTGTGCGCATTTCGATTTTTAAGTTTATCATGATACGGTACTTCAACACAACAACGTCTTACTCAAACAAGGATGAAAAACAAACTAAACTAGATAGAAGGGTGGAATAACGAGCCCCCAGCACCGGAAAGTCAAACAAGGTCAACTATATTCCGTTCCTATTCCTTCAGCATGCGCAGTCCGGGAACTTAATTGTCCCACCTTGCATTTTCACTGGAATCAAGCGTGGCCCAAGCGCATATTTATATGATTTTAATTTACTTGGTACATATTAATAATGCATAGTGTGACTAGAACGAATTACGATTCTTGGTTAGGTTAACATTTTACTACACAAATTCAATTAGAGAAAAAAGCAGCAACAAAAACACTTTCTACAAATGACTGAAACGTTCTTCTCTTTCATTCCAGAGATATCAACTTTTATTTTCCTGTTGGTAGCTTCTAGAACATGGACATTTGACCTTTTTTCCTGCCGGGAAACATACGAATGTTAGATATTTCAGGCGGGCCGCAACATGCGGATTAATGAGGTGGGGGGTGAGACACTATAAGACCAAGGCAATAGTTAAATTGAAAATGTGAAAATTAATCAAAATACTAAAATTTATTTTTCAGATTTTATTTTGATGCAAAATTAACCCTTCTGTCAAACAAACACGCACAAAAAAAATTGGTTTTATGCCATTTTTACTGAGTTAAGGGGTCCTTTCAATTTAATTCCATCCACATGAGCAAGCTTCTAAGATGTTTATTGTTCATTACTTGATCACTTTTTTCAGAGGTCAGAGTTTGAGGAAAAAAGTATTTCGAATTCGTTCAAATGACCAAGAAGACTGTCATGACCGATTTCAAGTCCGATAGCAACAACTACGTGTCTTGAAAACTCTCGTATCTTTTAAAGAATTTATTTCCAATTTTTATCTTTAATTTAATCAAAAAGCTTATTTCGATAGCTCCAATTCAAAGCATTTGCAACTATTCTTTATTATGAAGTATCTCTCTAGAAAAATTGTAATATTGATCCTCTTTTTGCTAGAGAATCAGCTATTTAATTTCCTTATATATCATAATGAGAGGGATTCCACTGTAGAACAATATACTTTTTCAAGACTAACAGGAATCTAAGATTCATCTTACAACTTTTAAGTCTGCGAGTTATTAAGCTAACGTTGCGACTGCTTGGATTGCTGTGATGGAGTGAGAAAGTATAATGACATTTTCAAAATCTTCCACTCGTCAATGGTTATTGAGTAGCTGCTCTAATGGCCTTCATCTCGCCTTCAAAATGAGTCGTATTTAGACTTAACTATAAGGAAAAGAAAAAGCATACAGATCAGAGGAAATGACGGCACCTTCATTGATATCCCAATCTGATTTTGATCCTTTAGCATATATGTGTAAGGGGCCATAAGCGTTAAAGACTAGGGCTTTCTTTATCTCTTCCTTGTGGCAGACAGTCCAA
The DNA here is from genome assembly GCA_019973975.1 of Trichonephila clavata. Taxonomy (NCBI): domain Eukaryota; kingdom Metazoa; phylum Arthropoda; class Arachnida; order Araneae; family Nephilidae; genus Trichonephila; species Trichonephila clavata. Next base: position 167,776 of record BMAO01005074.1, on the reverse strand, counting down.
CACTTGTCTGTCTCGACTCTTGCCAGTGGACACTTAAAAAGTCTCACTTTTTTCTGGAGGCAATAAGAGGTTTCCTATTTGCCCTAAATGTCAGATAGAACAGGTTTCACCTCAGCACATCTTGGACTGCCTTGGGAGTGGGCTTAGCTGGGAGTGGGAAGATATCCCTGATGGTCCATTTCTAGTATCGGACTTCATTAAAGTCAACGGTTTCACTGATCTGGTCTGATTTCGTCTGACCAGACGGGAGATTAGTAACAGCAACAGACGTGTAATTATTTTAGCTAAATATATCTGGAATTTATAGTTTCCAATAAGAGAGGTTTCAAAACCATCTAGGGAAAACCCCTTTCTCACGTCACTTTTCTACCCTACATAAAGGAAAGAGACAGTTTCATCAATCAAATTAAGAAACTTTCGCCATCCCATGTCTGATTAGAGGTTGCCATGCTTATCTGGGTAATTGTTTCTTCGTGCTTTGGCTTTCTACTTAACGTATTTTTTAATCAAATGATTTTCCAACTGAAAATTTTTGCCTGAGAAAGTGGTAATTGGCGAAAATTAATTGTAGGGGCCACCAATACAGTATTCTTACAATGAAAATACAATCGTAGAGGTACATCATATGTAATCATATTGATTTAGTGATTTTTTTCTCGTTAACGTTGTACTGTGAAGCTACTTGAGGCCTATTAAAGACAGACGTCGTAATTTTGAACCTCAGTCAAGTGATAAGGACGACACCTTAGCTGGGAGCCCTACTCTCCAAAATTTCAAACCTTGCAAACTTGAGGACTTTGAACTTGGATAGATTTAAAAGGTGAGTGAGTGAATATTAACGTCTCACTGTTCAGCTACACGATGGCTTTTGGCGACGGACATCATAATTTTGAACCATGGTCAAGTGACAAGGACGACACCTGAGCTTGCACCCCCTCTCCTAACTACCACACCAACGGGATGACGTTTGAGCTCTCGACAGATTTAACGTGCATCGCTCTCCTATACGGTGAGTCTTAAGTGGTACTGGGCTCGAACTCGTGACATGCCAGTCACGATCCGATACCTTGACCACTCGGCTACCACGGCCACAGATTTAATCGGTATTAGCCACTCTGCAACAAGACTCTAATGGTACCGGGACTTGGACCCACGTCTCAACAGAAACAACATCGACCACGAATTCGTGATTATGACCCCTCAACTAGCGCGGCCATCATGTTTAACCAGAACAATAAAAAATAATAATAAATTTTCATTTACTGAATAAATTAGCAATATTAATGAAGGATTTTGTAAAAAAATTCATCAATGTTATATTTTGGAATTATAAAACAATAACAATTTAGTTTAAAAAAGATTTAATGCTTATTTTATTGGAAATTAGTTTTAAAAGTTATTTTTCATTACTTTTTTACGATTATATTTGTGTGTGATAATTTTTTTACAAATAAACTTTTACTTTTAAAATAAGATATATAGGACAGAAAAGTATTTCAAATATTTATCATCATCATCATATTTTTAATTAATTTTTTCTTTATAAACAAGTACTTTTTGTTCATAATTATATTCTTTATTAATTTTACATTTTCTAATCTAATTTTTAGCCTTAGAAATTTGTGAAAAATTTCAAATTCACTTGGAAATGGAAGACCGAATATCTGGGAGAGTTCATTAATGGTTTTTAAATTTTATACTGCAAACTTTTCTTTAGCTTTCACATTTAATTATGTATGTTTGTAGTTAATATTTTTTACAAAAATAAATCCCAAGAAGGAATTAAGTTAACAAATATTTTTAATATTTATAATAAATCGATTAAATAAATTAGGCAAATAATACAGTAACCTATTACAAAAATGCTTAATAATTTTATATTTGCTTAAGAAAATGCAAGATATTTTCTACATATATTTATATTAGATTCAATGAAAAAAATGTGAAAAAGAAATACAAATTATTTGTTTTATTTTTTAAAATTTCATTTTAATTCCCATTTTATAAAAATTTACTTTTTAAAAAAGTTTAATGAATTCATTATTATACGTCTATGAATATATGATATTCTATGAATCATTGCGTTCTTCAGAATTTATATTAAACTCTTGTTAAAAAATATTTCAAGTAGTTTTGTTACCTAAATAAAATAATAATAGTAATAATAACAATGAATGAAAAGTATTTCTGTTCTGGCAAAACATCACAGTATGATTTCATATCAACTCACAAATACAACTCATATTCATAAGATTTCGTCCGAAACGTCATACAATCCCAAAACTTTAAACAAAATTCAAAACGGAGTCTTAACTTGAAAAACTCAAAAACAAAAAGCTACTAGATAGAGAGAAAAAGAAGATGGTGGGAAGGGGGGTAGGCAGACCGTCTATAGGCAATATTTCCCAAAGGGAAATATGAATAGTTCAATCATCACCGTCGCCTCGGTACTGTATCGAAATATAAAATTCCATTCACCCCCCTTCCCCCTACATATCTAGTTAAAGGTCTGCAACCAAGTTATCATTTTTTCTCTATACCTTTTGGAGCAAATATATATAGAAAGGCAGTATCTCTGTACAATTTTTTTTATAATGCTAACAAAAAAAAACTCGGAAGAGAGAGAAAGAAAAAGGCCTTATAGCTTTCTGAGCTAAGCGGGAGGGACGGTAGGCCTTATTTCACACCCGAATGGCTCAATGTCCAGCGTTCTAGCACCGCCTTCCGCTTCAGTGAGCAAATACCCGCGCTTCTTGTTACTATGGTAACCATGGGGTCCTCCTTCTCTCTATCTCCTCCCCGTTTTCGCTGCGAAGTAGGCCATGTATTCCGTTGGAACAAGATTGAAAGAATCACTAGGGAGGGAGAGGGGTACAAAGATATCAAAATCATATATTTTTATTTTAGATTTCGATATTTTTTTGTGTTAAAGTGAATATTTATTTTGATAGCGAATGTAAAATAAAAATAAAAATCATTCTTTTAAGCTTGAAATTAAAGTGCGATTTGATATTTGAAGCACAATATGCAGATATTTGTATTTTATATCATTTCAAAAGAATGTATTAAACAAAGCAAATTAATTAATAACTTTTTTAAAAAATTATCATTTGCATAACACTTACTGAAATTAATTCTTTTTCTGTGTGTGGTATATAACTAGCATAAATACAAAATATTATTGAATATATTTATATAATTCTCTTTTTTTTTTTATTTTGTAAGATATATCAGATGAAAATATTTATTATATTTATAAATAAAGCACAAAAATCAAATTTATTTAAAAAACACAAGTAAGTATCTTTTATTTTTAAATTTAAAATGAAATAAGTTATGTCATTAACAAAAGAACAAACGTTTATAACATGAACTTAATAATAAACTTAATAAAACACATTTTTAAAAAATTTAGTTAACCATTTTAATTGCCCCATTAGCATATATGCAAGAAAAATATATTGAAATTTTTCTACAAATTATAGTGCTTGTAATTTAGCAGTCGATAGACGCTAACATAAAAAGTAACTAAAACAGGAGAGATAATCAAAAAATTCTTTTAGAAGAATCAATTATTTCAAAGTGTGTCTTATATAATTAGCTAACTTCATTATGAAATTTTCGCAATTAATCAAATTGAATGCATTGGCATTAAATATAAAAGCTAAAATAACTAAATTAAAAACATTATTTTAAATATTACATTTAATTTCCTGCAATATACATGTTACGTAACACATATGTAACATAAATATAACACACTGTCCAAATTGTGCAACATAAAATAAGTAATTTTTGTACTGTTATAAAAAATAATCGATTGCCAAATTTTTTCCGATACGTAAAACAGTTATAATACAATGTTTTTCGTTATTTCAATTAAATCAACAGGCATCGCAAAGAGGAACACACAACCAAAGTTATTCTTGATTCAAAAATCAGTATCTTTCTTAAAGCACAATGCATCTTAAACCCTGAAGTAAATCAGAGAAAATGAAATTCCTTATAAAAGGATAAAAAATCGAAAAAAGATTTGTAAAATTATTAAGATGCAAAATTACTTAATAATAACGATTGATCCGAAAATATTAAACGAGAAAATGATGAGGAAGTTTCAGACTTGAAAGTGGTTAAAAAGCCTCTGTAAAATATTCTAAAATACGAATGCTTTGAAGTGCCTAAGATGTCAAAATATGACACAAAAATAAATAGTTAGGGATCTTTATCATTTAATAATTATAGTATGATATTATCAAATTTCTTCAAAGTCGTACTACATGGAAGTTTTTACACAAGTTATTTAAAAATTGCAAAAATAAAATATGTAACGGTTAGTTCTGGTTCTCTCAATTATTTCAGTATGTACTGAAAATTGCGACAGTTGTCTAAAATATTTAAACAAAAAAATCTTTGAAATTTGAATGTTGTTGCAGAACCGTTTAGTACAGTAAGCCATTAAAACAATCAATCTCTTATTCTAAAAGTAAATTTTACTTTTATTTAACGCAAAATCAATCAATAAATAAACGCAACGAAAATCATATCTCAACAACCAGACCAACGATCCAAGTTAAGAGGTAAAGCAAATCTTTTTATCGGCACATGATGAGAATTTTTCATTATTTTCTCAAAAAAATATTTTTACAAAGTTACCACTATACATAAATGCAATAAGAAATGTAAAAGTTTACATATCTCACTTTCACTGTAGGTAATTAAAGCAATCTAATTTAATGATCCCGTGTTGGGCAATCAATCTAATTCAACCCAATCGTAACATTATAGCCATCGTTTATACAAAGGCAGCATCCAGCAAATATCGTAAATATGCCATCTCAATGGCCCTTATTCCCATGTCAAAAGGAAGTAATACATAGCAGTTCATTATGCGTGCAAGAAAACCTAACATAAAAAAAGAACTAAACAGTTATTTTTTTGAAGAATTAAAAATAAAAAGTGACTAAGATTTCCTTAATCTCAGATCATGAAAGTCCATTTACTTCCTCTATCTCTCTCAGTGTCGTAAATGCGAGCTTACTGCGTAACAAATAAAATATATTTTTTAAAAAAATTAAGTCAATTCCTACTTAGGTCAACAAAGAAAATTTTCATTTTAGTTACTTTTTTTTAATATAGTTACAATTAATATGATAGAATCACAATATTAAGTGACAAATAGAAAGTGATTTTCTTCCTTTCAGTAAATGGTGTTGGACTATTTTTTTTTTTGTTTCTGTTTATTATTAATTAAATTTAATTATTCTAAAAACGTAAAAAACGAAAAGTAACAGTACAGTAAAACGAAATCACATTCTCAGAAATTAGGCTATCTCAGGTTCGAACCTGAGATACCTAATAAGGAACCTGAGATAGCGACTTTTGGATTAAAGTCCTACGCGCTATACATTGCGCTACAAGAACACAACGAATGATTTTTCTTTCTGTATATGGTGTTGGACAGTTATTTTTGTTTGTTACTATTTATTAATTTGTTTAAATTTAATTAATGAATTAATATTTAAAAAAAACTGTATTAACATGAAGTGCCATCCACTACAAGTTAAAAAAAATGTATTTGAGCTTGAATGGATGAATAAAAAGTATTTTATTAACGATTAAAAATTAAAAATTTGAACAAGATATATATGTGGGAATTTCCACATAGACCGCACGTTGGAGGGCGCTGGCGACGCGAGCCACCAACAGCGAGCGAACTAACTAGAGAGAGATTAGCGAGCGATCTTGACGAGCAGGTCACAGAGACAACGCTGCAGATAAGAAAAGCAACCGGGAACCGACTGGCCGAGAAGGGACCAGCTCTAATCTAGACTAGAAGTGGTGTGACGCGAAGGTCACCCATGCTTCATCTGAAATCAACTAACATCGTCGAACTACGTTTGTCACCATTGTGAACTGTGTTATGATAAGTGTAAAGAAACTGAGAACAATTGTGTATGATAAGAGAGAAAGAGACTGAGGTTCGCTAGCAGGCGTTCCCGTCGTCAATACATCCTGGAACTCTATTTGTTAGAAATTAGCTACTTTTCTTTAATTAATAATTGTTAAGTTTTGAATAAATTAGTAGAAAGAAAAAAGCTTTAGCCCCTTGTTATCTCCCACATATATACATATACTATATAAGGAGAGAGTGAATAGAACTAATAGTAGAAATTGAAAAAAAAAAGTCTGCGATATACTAGTTAAAAAATAACATCAAATTGTAGCATCTGTAATAAATTTAAAAACGTCACTACTGTTAAGAGTTTTTTAGTGTGAGCTTTTAGTTTTACAATAGTATCACAACTTTCTGTATTCTCGCACTAATAGAAAAAAACCAAAAGTACACTTTTCTTCCTTCAAAAAGTAACCTATTCCCGTCATATGATTATCGACCCAAGTTATGTGCACTCTTTATGAAAACTGTCATCTTTTCAACCACACTATTTGAGGATTGAACCATTTAAATGATTCTCAGAAGATCATTCTTCTCCTTATTAAAAGTTTGTTTTTAATTGCGAAATTTTTTATCTCCGTTTTACATTTAATTATTTGCATTCAGAATACATACTTTGACAGCGTTCTGTATTATATTCCTAGATTTTACCTTAGCGATTGCGAAATGCATACAAGCATTAGTTGTTCTGCTTTATAAAAATAAAAGTTCCTTCAGTTAAGCGTAACCTGTGATGCTAGCAAGATCATCCCTTCTTATTGTTTACTTCTGATGGCTACTGAAATTTTATTACTTTTTAATGAAAGATAAATTCAACTCACTTGTGTGTGGGTGTGAGATTATCCAAACAAAGATTGCTTATTTTATAGAAACAGTAATTTTTTTTTATGATTTTTGCCTCTTTATTTGCGAATCGTAATTGAGTCTTGCATTGTCAGCCTTAAGATAACGAGTCTCAGATTAATAACGTAATTAAGAATACTCCTAGCGACTTGAACTTTTTAACAAATGTATCCATCTAATTACTGATTGTTTACTTTCTGATCTTATGAAAATTAATACCTTTTTGGTAGAAATACGAATTCAGTTTGGATTAGATAGATCCACACAAACAATACACAATTTGGATAAAGTCATCTTTACGACGATGTAACACATATGCAAAATTGCATTGTTCCAACAAACCTCAAAGATCATTACCTAATTAAGAGCCCTCCCACCTCCTTCGGAATTAATGAATCCATCCTCTCACACCCCCTCAATCTGACACAGGGAGAAGCATACGTACCCTATATTCCGGATGCGAATTGATGTCATCTCCAACCATCTGACAGAATTCTCAAGCCGGCTTTTGCCTGCTACCGTAACTGATGAGGCCTCGTCAGCAATATTCATTGTCAAGCATGAAATTCAAAGGCTCTGCCTGCCAAGTCCAACGCGCTCATTGTTAAAAGTGGCACCCCCTGTGTCGGAGAATTCAGTTCTGGCATGAATAGGAGGGTGTAGAAATGATATATTTGCTAAGCGGACTTGGGAGGGAAAAAAATCTCGGTATCTTGTCAGTTTCTTGTTTTGATATTGAAGAGATTGCTCAGAATTTGGCTGAAAAGAATACAGGACATATTTGCTGAAAATGCTTGAGATTGCTGAAGCTCTTTGTAAGTGATCAAGTATTTTTTACGTTTGCTCAGGAAAGATAGGGGGGGGGGGATGGAGCATTTTCCATGTGGTGTGAAGTGATGTGGAAAAAAATTTAAGAAGTTTGATGCTTTAAAGTTGCTTATTCGACTTTATTGTTAATATGTTGCTTTATTCTTATTTATTTAATGTATCATACACTTTAAAAGAAGACGTAAGAAAAAAAGAACTGTCAAATTTTATTTCAAGTATTTAGATAAAAGATACTGATAAAATTTTTAATATGCCTGTGATTTTACATAAACTAAAATGGACAAGATTTATGAAACATTTCGATGAGAAGAAACATTAAATGAGTCAAAAGAATCAGGAAATTCTTATGCAATGGCTATTTTAGATTATACTGCATGATCGCGAATCATTTTATTTTTAAGATTCTTCACACTGAGCATTTAAAGCTAACTTTAAAAGTATTATAGAGTTTCAAACTTTTCTCGACATTCTGGTTTAAGTGATGTTTAAAAGTACTTAATGCTTCATTAATTCAACATAACTGAAAATTTCCGATAATTTGTTTACTACTTTAACTTCATTTAAATCCTTTAGTTTTAAACAACGAAAGTTCGATTTTTCTGACTTAATTAAAATTATTTCCACCAACCATTACATTAATTACCAGTTTACTTAATATAATCGCGTTTTACAACTTAATCCACAATTCCAAGTAAAGGGATTATTCATTGAAGTTATTATTTAATGTTTCAACTTTAAACCAGATATAGCAACTTTTTAAACACGATTATGAGAAATGGGATGCTTATTCGATCTCTAAATAATTTTGATTAATATGCAGATTAAATAAAATTTAATGTACACATTTAATCAATAAGATTACCCTAAATTCAAAAGACAAAGCAATCATATTTTTGTTTCCATTTGTTTGAGTAAATAAATTCGATCAAAAATTCATTTAAACAAACATAAAAGAAAACTACTCAGTTAAAAAAACTGCACGCATTATTAAGAATTATAATTTATAAATAAAAATTGTAGACATTTTAGTTTCGGAGTAAATAAATTGCGAAGTTTATACAAGTTTGTTAGAGTTAAGATTTGTTGGTATTTTGATGTTGATGTTGAAGTTTTGTTGTTGATGTTGGTATGATCATTTATTTTTACCAAGCATAACTCATAAAGCAAGTTGTTGATTTTATGACTCAAAGAAGGGGGAAAAAAGCTCTTTAAGTAAATTTCTAAAAAAAGTAAAAGTATATTAAGGAGTCAATAAAAATCTGGTGCTTATTCAATCTGCAGAAAGTTTTTTCTTTTCTTAACTGTATCGTTTCCATTAAACCATTGGCGTAACTAATCCTGAGCAGCCCTTGTATCAGAATTTTTGGGGGCCCCTTAACATTTTACGATTTTTTCGCTGACACATGTTGCGCCCCTGTATTTAGGGGGCCGCGTATCATTGATAAGACGGTAGATACGCTCCTGTAATAATTGAATTCTAGTTTAGGTTTAGGTAAATAGTACTTTTTTATTGTATCATTGAAAAGATTTAAAAATATGATGAAAAGTTATTCTGTGTATATTTATAATAATTTTTCAAAACTTTAAAATAATTTGTTTCAAATCTACAATTTCTTTCATTTATTTTTTTACCATAACCACACCCTCTTTTTTCATATTAATAATGCAATTTTCAACAAAATATACACGAATATAAACGAAAACAAAATAAATAATAATATATATTCTACTGCACTGATGCTATATCAAATGCTATTTATCTACAAAGTGTTTTTTTTTGTTGTTATTTTTATGTCACAACTATTTCTTTTATAATATTTATAAAGAAATATACTTCAATGGAACTGAGGAATCAAGGCTATCTATTTTTTTAATTAATACATTGAATTATAAAAATCCTCGCTTATTGCTAAGTACGATAAGATTACTCCCGATAAGTACGGTAAAAAATCTGAGTAATAATTTTGAATTATTTCTGATTGGTTAACTATTACACACACACACACACACACCACACACACACACACACACACACACACACACACACACACACCACACACACACACACACAATCCCATTTAGATAATACTCCCCTAATGATTGGTGCTGATTGGTTAAAACCAAGAGTGAGTGATGATGAGTGTATTGTGTATGTTAAAGCTTAACTGTTAGAAGGGATTACTGACAATCCACAGAAATACCTTCAGCCTTCAGGATAGACTCATTGTATAACTATCTATTATTCTTGCTATTTGACTCAAATCACATGTTTTCTTTAAATTTCATAGTCTCATTCTCTAAAACTTTTATAATAATTTAGAAATCTAATACGACTTACGATATACCTAACTCCTGTAAAGTATTAAATTTACAACAAAGTAACTTGATATTGAACAAGAGGTGAATTATTCTATACCATTGAAAAGGCCTGCACATGGATTAAAGAAAAGGATCTAAATGAAAAAAGCAGCCTTGGAACAGGGCGAAAATTAAAAATTGTATTCTTTATCACCGCATAATGCATGGAGGGGAAAAAATTGGATGCAAAATATATACAAATTTAAATGATTTTCCAGTTAAAAATACTTTTTTTTTAAAGTTCCGTTTTTTTATTTCTACTTTTCCCTCTAATATTTTTTTTTAAATTTTAGGTAAATAAACAAAAACTTTTGTTTTAAGAACTTATGTTTCACTTAGTGCTAATTCAGTTAATGTGGTATTTTAATGCAATCAACAAACATTACTATGTGAGGTATACCCGTGATTAAATTTATAAATAATTGCGTATTTAATTTTTCCAAAAGCTGTTCAGATAAACAATTTATTAAATGCTATTATGAATCTTTCCGATATACAGTGTTATAGAAATATTTACAATATATAAATGAGAACGAAAAATCATGCAACAACTTGCATTCTTTTGAATGTAAGCATAAATTAAACAATACAGAGCAAAGTGTAACACATAAAAAATACATTACGGTTTATGCCGAATATTTTTCTAAAACCATATTTTGATCTCGATAATTTTCTTTTCTTTTTAAATTTCTTTTATTTCTTTAAAACTTTTATTTCCAGATTTCAACAAGGAAAGATTAATTCCTCTGCCTTACCCGTGCTACAACCCAAGAGATTTTGCCTGTAGTTTCTTTTTCCCCACTGCCTCCCTTTTTTGAATTCATGCCAGTGGAAAAAATACATAACCGTTGCAGAAGGCGGAGGGGACGAACGAGATACAAAAAAATATGATATAAAGTCGGTGGTGACGCGAAACAGACTTCAACCGTCTTCAACCAAGTGGCAAAAATCGAGTAATTGATGACACGAAGATTCGATTTTGTTCACTTTCTATCATTTTATCCAATTCATTCGTTCGTTCCGGCTTACATTTTTATTTATTTATATAGTTTTTTTTTATTATTTTATTATTTTCTTTTTTTATTTTCTTTCACTTTTGCTGGAGGGGGACATGCTAACTGGGGAAGTTTTTCATTTTACGTTTCTATTTAGACGATATATATATTTTTTTCTCTGTATTTCATCTCTTTCTGTTTTTATGTTCACTCGTTAGTAAACTTTATTTTTCCCTTTTTGCTTTAGGGCACCAGTTGAAAATTATGTTCATGGCGTAGAATAAGCAAATAAGAAGCCCGATGAAAAAAAATATATCATTTTTTTTTATTATTATTAGTAGATTAGGGCTTCTTTTTTTAGAATGTAATTTGTATGTTATGTTTGCTATTACATTATGTACATATACTCCTATCATTATCCTTGTTGTTAAAGTTTTAATTATTTGCGCAATTAATTAACAACAGAGCTTAATCATCAAGTTTCGCTTACGTCAGATTGCGTAATCTGAGATAAAAAAAATGAGAGGGAAAAAATTATTTATGTGTGTTTTTTTTAAAAAAGGAAGTAATTATATATTTAGTGAAGAGAGTACATAGTAAATTTCTGTATAGGAGCATTAATGAATTATATATGTTAAACAAAGACTCTTATGATATTAAATTTACTAAGTAAAAAAAATATTATTTTAAATAACAATATTTGTTACAGTTTATGTTCCCAAATGCCATTTTGTAAGTATAAAAATATCTCGTTTGTTTTTCCCTTACTTAGAAGAGGGGGGGGGGATTATAAATTATACTTATTTCCGTCAATATGTGTATATTTTTTTCATTTCACATTTTATTTCAACCAGAATTTTTTAAGATTTTTTGAAAAAAAAGAAATTTAAATAAAACTTAAAAAAATAACTCATGTTTGCTTATTTATAAAAAAAACAAATAAAATTATATTCAAATAAATAATTGTGACATCATGCATCCTTAAATTTACTTCTTTTATAGGTAGCAAGAGTGATCACACAGCTTTGGCCAAAAGGCATTTCGTTTACAAATTAACTAAAAAAAGTAACTTCATTATTAATGTTTTTAGTTTTCTCAGCCCTTCGCTGGAGAAAAGTTTAAGTCCGATTCAACGTTCGTTGATCTTCAGATGATCATCTCCTGGGTGCGGCTGTCCCCGCAATCTCTTTCACTTTTATCGCCCTAGATCAATCACTGGTACGACTTCTCCACAGACTCCGGCACACCATCTTCTCAATTCCTTCCAGTTCCTTCATCTCTTGATCCTCCTTTGTCATCTCCATAACCCACTCTTTAAATCCCTTGAACGGGCCTCGTTCACGCCCCGATAATATCTGATTGGCGAGAGTCGCGGGTCTGCCCCCAGCATTCTTTGTCTTTGCCCCAACTCCATTGATTCTTTGAGAGAAAAGGCCGTCGCGACTGAGATCATCTACGTCGCCGTACCTCGTAAACCATATAGAGGGTCTATCAAACGACCTGTCACTTTGACATTGGGAATATCCTCCTGGATTTGTCTTCCTCACAATAGGTCTACATTCCTTCCATTCAAGTACTTCACGACCAACATGTGCGAAGGAGCGAAAAAATGGATGACCGACCAATTTCAAAAAAATTATTTGTGAAGAAAAACCCGTCTGGGTGTCTGAGAAGGAAGAGGTGTGGTAATATCAAAGCCATTTCCAGAATCCGATCCCTTTTGAAGGATACAGTGACCCATCTGGCCATTCTGCCCCCTCCCCCGTGCTTCAAAATGGCAAGTGTTGTCGTACAGTGTTAGTCCAATGAGGTGACGCTACATAAAATCCATAAATTTCATCAAAAGTAAAATTTCGTGAATTGTTACATATTTTGTAATAATTAATAAAATGCTGAACATTTTTTTCACATTCTAATCAACAAAAGTTCTACTAGAAGACTTTGCAGAAGGCTCCTGTTCAATATTATAAAAATGCACCGTAATTTTACTAATAATAACTAATTATTATTCTAACTAAAGTTACATTATATACTTTATATTTAAACAACTTATTAAAATACACAACTCAAAGTAAAATTTATAAAAAAGATAAAAATGATAGAACAGTATTATTTTAATTGGAATTTTTTAAAATAAATTCCTTTGTAAAATCGATCTGAATTTTGAAATTCATGAATCGTATTCAGATTAATATATTTATTCGGACTGTTAAAGTTGCAGTTTAATATTTCATTAATAATGCTCCACCATTTTTGTTGAGTATTTTAAATTCTGAAAAATAATCAAATGTTCCTTTTTTAGATAATAAAGCAATTTTTTCATTAAATGCCGATGTTATAAGAAAATTCCCTTAATTTTTTTGCAATTGTAAAATAAGTCTCTTTAAAGTGGGAATATTTGACATTTGAATATTAAGCTAAACATTTTCATGAAAATATATGTAATTGCTTTTAAATATTTATGATAGTCTAAAACTAATCTTGACTGAACATTTCCAAGAATTTCATCATTTAATTCTTTTTTTTCCTAAAAAAAGCAGCTGTTTTATTTGCTTTATATGAAAATTTAAGAGCGATTAATGGAATAGTTAAAAATGAAAACATAAGAAAAAATCAAGAAAGCATATATTTAATATTCATCAAAAGTAAATTTTCATCTCTCTCTCAGTTCTTTCTTTCTTTCAATTTTTTTCCCTTTTCAAAAATGTCAACAAAATAAAAGAAATTTAAAAGAAACTATCGAATTCTCTCTGCAATGCCAATAAAAATGGTTCAGACAATTATTTTCCTATTTTCATGAAATAATAATTCTGCAATTATAATGAAACATTTCTCTTTCATTAAAGCATGCTTAAGAAATTTTACGTATGAGCAACTCTGAAAAATATTTCAACAACATGTTATTCATTCCGGGGCTTAGTTTCCGAAAGCATAAATGCACTAATTTTTTATAAGATCCCCTCCTCCTTTGAATATCTAAAAATATTTAATCCATTTAATTTGTTATTTACCTTGCGTGTAAAAATCTACTTGTCTCTACATCTTTCGGGTACACAAACAAATGTTTATAATTATAATATTTCTTTAAATAAGCTGAAAAAAAGCAAGATGGAATTTCCGGTTATTCATTCCGGGACTTAGTTTCTGAAAACATAAATGCACTATTTTTTATAAGATTCCCTCTCCCCTTTGAATATCTAAAATATTTAAACCATTTAATTTGTTATTTAACTTGTATGTAAAACTCTATGTGTCTCTACATCTTTCGGGTACAAACAATAATTATAATATTTCTTTAAGTAAGCTCACAAAAGCAAGATGGAATTTCTTATTATTTATTTTACCGTTGTGATTAAAATTCTAGCTCTTTAGACGTTTTCTTACCTGCGAAAAATTGGAGAGTGAGAAAAATATTAATATCGCGCCATAAATCTGAGCGAGGGCTATTGGTGACGGACGTCGTAATTTTGAACCATGGTTAAAGGACGAGGACGACATCAGAGCCGTTTCAACCCTCTCTCCTAACTTCCACACCACACCAAAGGGAGAATATTTAAGCCTGGTATATAAAATATAGTGGCCTCCTCTGCATGGCTGGACTTCAGCGCGGCACAAGGCTATTAGACATGACCTTGACCAATAGGCTACCACGGCCACCGAAAAATTGGAGAAACATGTAACAGGTATTTTTTGGAAGGATTTGACTCTTAAACAAGAGAATAAATATGATGTGTGATTAAGATAAAATAATACACAGCTGATGTAATGAATTTGCAGGGGGAAAAACCTCTCAACTTTAAATCAGACTCAAATTTTACCTTCTCTGTAGAATGATTGAATTGAGTGGTATATCATGTTTTTTTAATTTATTTTTATATTTTACATATGCATGTGATCTATTCAATACACCTTTTTGCAATTAGCGAAATGAAATTTTGACAATTCGGGTACTATGGGATTTTTTAAAAAAAATATTTTAATGAGATTTTCCCATATTTTGAAAATAAGAAGATATCACAACAAAAAAAAAAGGTAGAAAAACTATTTAAAAGGTAGAAATTTAGGAAAAGTTTAAAAAAAAATTTAATTATAAACATCTTTATTTCAGTGATAAAATATTCGTGATAATGTTATATTAAAGGGAAGAATTTTTTATATACTGTGATAATATAAATTTTCTAAATTAATTTAAAAGTATAATATTATAAAAATTTATAAAGGAAAATTTAAGAATTCTTCAAATTATTTTTCTATCCAGAAAAAATTTATAATTTTGTTACTGATTTCAAAATTATGTTTATAGTAAAAATGTATTTTGAATCAATTCGTGATTAAATCTAATAATAATACTCTTTCTATGGAAATACTGCATTCTGCAAGACAGTGTTTGTGGGTTTTTTTTACAAAAAAAAAAAAAAAAAAAAAAAAAAAAAAACTATAATGAATTAAAAAAAGCGAAATATTGGAAGGGGAAAAAAAGCCAATGGAGATAATTTCCCAATATTCGTAAAAAGAAAAAGAAGCTACATCGTCATTTTAACACACATCTATTTTTTTTTTCAATTTAAAAATATATATTTTTATATATTCTTATATATCATTTTACAATTGTATTCAAATTTTTTAAAGGTATTCATAGCACTCTTTTTTTTGCCATTAATAAAGAAAAAAAAAGTTGAAAAATAAATTCCTTACTGTGAAAAAAAAAGAAAAATGGGGGGGGGTGAAAAAGTTTTGATTGATAGCATCGAAACCGTTCATTATATTCTCTTGGGGTGGGAAACTAAAAATAAAAAATAAACACATACAAAGCGTAGCACAACGCGAGAAATTTCTCTTTTATTATCGTTACTGTTTCCTCCTGTAGCCCCTGTTTTTAGACCTTATCATGAAAATAAATCACTTTAAAAAGCCGAAGAAAACAACTCCTTATTTTTATTATATTTTTCAAAAGTGTGTTCGGAAAAGAAAATTTCTCCATCAATTTGGAAGGGGGGGGAGGAGTGGAGGGGTTGATGATGACGAGACCTTCGAAATATGAAAAAATATGATAGTTGAGGGTGTAGGTTTGTGAAAAAAAATATAATTCTCCACGCTTCATTTGATGATATCCATTAATATACGTTTCCCGATATTCGAAAGATGTTAAGATTCTATCTCATGAACATTAAGAAAAAAAAGAACAAGAATGAATGAAATGGTGTTAAAAATGTTCTCTTTTTTGGATACTAGTGGTATAAGTTATGAATACGTAATTTTAATCGGATTTTTTTTTAAATATCGGGTTCAATTAGTTTTAAAAATTATTTCAATAATTGGTGAAGGTATTCTTTGTGTGTTTGGTGTTCTCTTTTTTAAACATTTCTTTAAATTGAAATTAAAGTGTGTGATAAAATAAAAAAAGGAGATTTTAAGGATACAGAATGATTCTACAAATTATAATCTTGCAATTAATAAATTTCTACAGTTAAATTTTTTGTCTAATTAATCTCTACAATTCTTAATTTTTTAGCTACTCAAATAGCAAAATATTTCTTTGTGTAATCATTTATTATTGTACAGAGTTGTGTTATAGATTTAATTGATTTAATTTGCATTAATTGATGAATTGCTTATGACGATAGAAAGAACGCAGCATTTATTTATATATATATAGCTTCTTTTTAATAAGGAAAACGTTAAA
Source organism: Trichonephila clavata (assembly GCA_019973975.1). Classification (NCBI taxonomy): domain Eukaryota; kingdom Metazoa; phylum Arthropoda; class Arachnida; order Araneae; family Nephilidae; genus Trichonephila; species Trichonephila clavata. The sequence goes on along the minus strand of BMAO01005074.1, from coordinate 151,116 downwards.
TTTTCTAGTTATAACGGGTTTCTATACGAAATTTTTGTTTAGGCACTATGAATGGGCCTCCATTTTTTGATACTTGACATTATTTAATAGGACTAATTTACACTGTGGTGCATACAGGAGTTTTTCAAGGGGGAGGGGTCCATAGTCGAAAGTCCCCTATTCTCGTATCAGGCTCCCATATGCCACCCAACATATTCTTTTGATTTTGTTAATTTTCGGAAACAAAAAAACAGTAAAAAATTAATTATTAAATAAATAATTAGCATTAATTAAAAAAAATAATTATTAATAAAAAATGCTTAATTAAATTTTACGTACTACATACATAGGATTATGATCAACCGAGGGAAAAAATCAAGGGTTTTGGGGGGCCCTCCAAGGGCAAGGGCAGTGGCGCTTCCCTTGTGTGTGCCACTGAATTTACATATTCTTTATAACTATTATGAAAATCTTTATGTGTGTCAGAAAGCTAAATAAGCAAGAAAAACTTTACAGTTAAAATTCGAATTTATTTTTTATGTAATTGTGATAGGCTATTTATAATTTTAAGAAAATTCAAATAATACAATTTAAAGGAAAAAGAAACAGGATATCCTAATCTCTGGCCTCCTCTACATGGCGACACTAGGCTCGAATTAATGACTGTAACGAGTCCATGACCTAGACCACAAACGTGAACATTAGTTATTCCGCATTTCTTGTCCCCTTAATGGCGTCTCAATCACTACTGATTTCTGGTCCCCCGGGAATCTCAACGATCAGAGAGACTTCCACCTCAAAAATCTTTTAAAATATTAAAAAAAATAATTGAAACATTTGATTGAACGGCATGAAGAAAATATAAACAAGCATTATTCTTTCCCCAAACAATACAAACAACTGTCTTCTTCATTTTCATTCAAATTTTTACATTTTTATTTCTGAAGAGAGGGAGAAAGAAATAAAGAAGAGAGAGAAGAGAGAGAGAGAGAGAGAGAGAGAAGAGAGAGAAAGAGAGGAGAAAGAGAGGAGAAAGAGAGAGAAGAGAGAGAGAAACCATTTTCTATTTATATACTTACGTAAGTTTTTCCAAAATAAAATTATATCAACGTTTTTCAAAGTTAAATCCAAATTCTGAAAAAATATTTAAAACAGAAGACTAAAAATACATTTCCATTTAATACAACGAATTGATTCTTTTTACAATTAAATATTGGAAATTCCTCTTAAAATTGGACGACAGTCGCTTTTAGACTCGAAAAAGTCCGATAATGTTTAAGCATTAAGATGCATTTAAATTACAGGACTTGGATCACTAAACTTCTTTTAACTTCTCAACTTGTAAAAGAAAGGAAAATAATAAATAACATTAGGGGAAAAAAACAACGAATTGTTATTTCAAAATGATCTTTTTTCACTCTTTCTCTCTCAGTAAAAACTTAGAGAAAGAAGAGAGAAAAAAGAATAACTAAATGCCCCACGTACTGGAGTTTTAAAATATGTATTTTAAAATGAGGCATCTCATCGATTTGGGATTCATTTTTTAATCGCTTTTATTGCTTTTGCAATCTTTTCCAGTTTTTGTGCACGGCATTTGGGGCCGATAATGTGAAATCGATATAATCGTTTTCATAGGCGATATAGGAAGAAGCCCTTTTTTTCCTCCTTCCACTTTCACTCCAAGAAAAATATTTAAAACAGATAAGGCGCTTTAAGTCTCTCACGAGCAAGCAGTTTTTTGAAACACATTTGAGTTGAATAATAGCAGGCAAAAAGGAATATTTTTATTTTCATACCCTCACAATTCGATGGAAAAACACCCTCATCAAACAAAATCGGATTTTTAATGTTCTTGTAAATGGTGTTTATTTTCCAGCATTTCTTCAAAATAAACGGAAACGAAAAAAAAAAATTTTTTTTTTAGTTGTAATAATTGTTTGTATGTTTATTGAGTGAGAGAATTATTTACTAAGCCTACTTTGAAAGAGTATTACATAAGAAGAAATGAAAACCTAGAGGAATTTTTGTTAAGCAAATTCCAGTTATTTGCTGAAATTCAAACAATTTCATTTAAATTGATGTCGCAAATATTTGCGGAGAATGATTAAATACGCTCATTTTTTTTAATTAAATTTAGTACAAGCTAGCAGATAAAAAGTTTAAAGCACGTGCGTAATACAGTATTTTTCTTTCATCATTTCGAAAATCAATTAAGAACAATAACTAGAAATAAAATTATTCTAGAGAAATATTGTTTTTTAATTGCTCTCTCCACTTCCTTTTACACACTACCTTTTCCTTTTTACGGGCCGCGGTAGCCAAGTGGTTATAGCCATAAGCTCGTGACCAGTTTGTCATGGTTTCGAGCTTACATAATGCTACAGAAGACCCACCCGTCTAGAGGAGTTAATGCACATTAAATATGTCGTGGCTCAAACGTTTTCCCATTGATGTGAGTTAGAGTCAGAGTTATATTTAGGTCGCACAATAAACCTGCACAAAGGCTATTTGCCGCTGACCTCGTAAATTTTGAACTATGGTCAAGATAAGCTGGCCTCCCTCTCTCCTAACTTCCATACCACACCAACGAAAGGACGTTTGAGCTTCGACATGTTTAACGTGTATCAGACTATCTACACGGTGGGTCTTCAGTGGTACCAGGCTCAAACTCATGACCTTAACCACTAGGCTACCGCAGCCATTCTGTGATTTGGTGTGGTAGTGTAGAGGGGGGATGCCACAACTCGGGTATCGTTCTCGTCATTTGAACATGGTTCAAAATAACGAGGTTCGTTGGCAATAGTGCCTCGTGCAGCTTTATACTGCAACGTTAATAAAACACTCTAACTCTTTCTTTTACTACTTCCTTTTAAACACTACAATTATATATAAAAGTTGCATAAATAAACTTACTTTATTTTTTAAAATTTTTTTCCTCGTATTTTGCACTGTTAACTTACTAAAATTATTTTCTTAAAAGCGCATGAATTTTCTGATATATTGGCGGCGGTTGATATTCGTTAAATTCTGTGGTTGGGAAATCTGCACATTTGATTATTACAACTCGGCAAAGCTAATTCTAAATTTAAAAATGTTGATGTGAAGTAACAATTAAGAAGAAAAATGGTTGATTGAATGAAATAATTATAATGATGATGCTGGTATTTTTTTGCTAAAGATGTATTCGACATAGTTAATATACATGCTGAAGTAATTTGTGGCCATTTTCTTCAAATAAAACATATTTTTTGAAAGATGCCTTTAACACCATATCTCAATCTACTGGAAATGCAGATATAACACGAATTAGCTTTTAAATGTACATTAAAATCTAATATTTTTATTTTTATTGAATTATTTAAACAATATGTTCAATAAATAGCACTCAAATTGCAAAAAAAAAAGTAATTGTTTTCACTTGAATTAAATTACTTATTTCTTCTGAAAACGTTGGTTGTCAGGTAAATAGTAGAAAATAATGTTTAGTACTTTATGTATTGCTTATTAAAATGGTTACGCAGAAATATTTAATGCAAAAAAACATTTTTATATTGAAACGATAATCTCTAAACGACAATTAAAAATAACTAGTATTAGTTATAATTATTTTAGCATTTTCCCTTTTCTAATGTTTAATTACTTTAATACAATTTAGGATACAGATGAGGAAATCTTGAGATATCTTAAAAAATTTTGCAAAAGAGTGATGTTTATTTTCATTGATATTTTAGATTCTCCAGTAAAATATTTACTTCTTTTGATTGTCAGCTGCAATTAAAATTTAAAATTTAAATTTACAGTAAACTTAGAGTTGTGCATATATATATATAAAGTTTCCTTTTGAGGTAATTTAAGATATTTCTCTATCTATTTTAGTAAATTGTTCCCACAAATTGTTGTTACAATTTTGTCAATTAGTTGTCTAAAACTTTCTTTAATTAATGTTGGCATTAATATTAATTAATATAATGCATGTCTGTTTTTATTTAAATGATATCCCATAATACATGATAGTAGTAACTGAGAGATTACAACAAACTCTATGACCGTATATATTCGAGTTTGATTGTGGGCTGAAGACATAATTTCGTTAAAGATCTGTCAAGTGTAATAATGAAAGCTGTTGCTAAATGGAATTGGGCACCAAAAATCTCTTGCAACATGACGTGTAAATAGTTTGAAGAAGAAGAGGGAAGCACTGTCTCAAGTGCCTCTTCATCATTTCGTTGATGCTTACAAATTTGAGGTCAATCACCAAATACACTTATGTATCTTCTAGTGCGAATATAATTGTAACAATCCAACAATACAATAATACTTCCCACATACAATATATAATTTAATATGCAAACTCTTCTTGAACTATGTAGTCCTTAATAAATAATAATCAAACTAATATGAGCTTTTGTTTCAGAAAAGTACTCCATATCTGGTTGGGAATCGTCTACCCTTTCTTCGAGCTTCATTTGAAACCAGTACAGCAATGAAAATGTTTTATTAATGTGATAAACAACAGCAATCCCTTTAATCACGCTTAAGTTTCTTTTATTCGATAATTTTTATGAAGCTAAATGCCCATCTAATCTAATCAAAATTATCTCGACTCAAATCCTTAAGGGATTTCTTGTAGAATATATCCTCCTGTTCATAGAAGATTTGAGATTAATATTGATTACAATTATTGCGTTACACAAATAAATGTTTTTTCCCAGTTGAAGCAATTGACAGAATATAACATATAGCACATAAATTAATTGTATTTGTTAAGGGACATTTGTTTATCAGTTTGAGTGCATCCATTTAAGACCTAAAGGATTTGTATAATCGCCACTCATTCCAACTCAGATTTAAGCGTTAACGTCCTATTCCCATTATCTATTTCTCTAATCCTCATATAGGGGATATTAATATAATCTCTTTCTTCCTGCACAAAACACCCTCTCTTTCTGAATGACCCCCTTAATACCTTTCCCAACCGATTTTTATATAGGGTACTAAACAGTACACAGCAATCCTCAGAGAAGTTAGTATAATCCGAAGCAACAATGCACTTTGATTGCACTCGTTGGAGTGGATTAGCCACGATTATTAGTACATTGTTAGTGACTTGAAGATGAGCCATTGTTGGCAGACGATTTTTTTAGACGGAATCCAAAGTGAAGAGCTCGATGAGAGATATTTGATTATCCCCAGGTTTGGAACGAATGAGGGGTGTCTTTTTGTTCTCCTCACCCTTTTGTCATAGTAGTCGAATGATTTGAAGAATGGGAGGATTTTAAAAAAAATTCAGATGAGGGATAGCTCATCTGAGAGAAAGAAGCTTAACAAGTTCTGTCTCGGTGGATTATGCGCTGTCAATAGGTTTAATTGGAAACATTAAGAAGTACTTCTGATATCACTGGCTGTATTGAATCCGATAATTGGCTATAAATTAACTTATAATTGCTTATTGCATTACATGAAAAGATACAAAACAAGAATATATTTGCTTTATAAGCACATGCATTCGGATTTCCCTAAAGTTAATAACTTGAATATATTAAAAGGAATTATCTCTTAATCTGTCTAATATTGTAAATGAAAAACTTTACACTCCTATACGATAGTTTTCTGGTTTTTAGTAAATATAGTAGACTATCATTTTTATTTAAAAATGAATGTGCAAAAGGGAAATATATATTACTTTATCTTGGTTCAAGACTTACCTTTATTAACAGGAAAACGATATTGTCAAATTTTACTGTGCAATTTATATGATTCATTTAATTTAAAAATTTTATCTTGGAAAAATTAATTAATATGCCTTTTGATGGCAAATATGAAACTCTCATGAATGGATTTTACAGAAATAATACTATGGGAAACTTAAGTAACATTACTGCCATGTGTTGAAATTCTTTCTAGAAATGTTTGAAAATTATTTAGATATCAGTCAAAATTAACACTGTATTGAAAATAAGATTTGTTACAAAATTTTAAATGCAATTTTCTTATAAGCGCTTTTGTATTATTTGCGTTGCTTTTGTTTCATCTTGTTCTCTAGAGAAAAAAAAAAAAACTAAACCAATTATTTTAATAATTCTACAGAAAGTCTTTTCCAACGTTCCTCTTATCTTTTCTTAGATATTTTGTATGCATTAACGTAATTATTAACTTTATATTATTAAGTGGACAGTAAAAAAGAAGAAGAAAATGGTGTATAATTCTTCACACATTCCGAAAATTCTCCATATGGAACGGACAATAAATAAATTGATTTTTGAAGGCACGATAAAAAAAATGAAGTAAACAGGAATATGGGAATTCAAGAAGCAAGTATTGACATATGCATACATTTCTTTCACTTCGACAATAAAAAAAAAAAGAGGAGGAAAAAAAAAAAGGAATATTTATTTGGTACGACCTTTTTATGCAAGTTTAGATGGAGATCTCGCTGATTGTTGGGGCTCCTGGGAGGGGGGGGGGATACGAACGCAGCATGGATGGAGAAGCCATTAAAACAGACATGAAACTATTATAAACAGATATTAGCAATAATTTTTAGCTTTACTAATTTAAGCGTTAGAACTAAGTACGGATTTGCGGACAAAACAAACTAAAGGGTAATCATTAAAGGGTACTTATCTGAAATGAAACGTAACCTCCCACACCTGCCAAAGAAAATTCCTCCGAGATTTTGTAACTTCAAAGTAGCTACGCAACTACAATTCAGGAACTAGTTAATGCGGCCATTTCATCCACAACATTCCCAACAACCATCCAAATTCAACAGCAACCCTGCAGTCGCTGGTGAACTTGGATGCACAGAATCAAAAGACATTTTAATAAAATCAACACCTTTATTTTACGTATCAATTTCTTATCGAACCTTAGCTCAGGCGAAGGGAGTGGTCAACTTAATTACTAGCCTAAATGTCTATAACAGATAATTAGATCATTTATACATCTTTGACGGTCAGATCCGAAGCAATGCTACTCGTCCTGACTTGACGAAATACCTTGTTCCAGAGATGTAAGATCACTTTTATTTCACTCCGATACCTTCAATTACTATAACTCTAACTTCAGTATCAGCCTGACAACAATCGACCTCCCCCCCCCCTCTGTCTCTTTGCTTGATTTAAAATACCAACACACATTTGCATAAATCTCGGTTTCTCCATAGAAAGCGGTTTTATAATTATTCAACAGTTAACAGCAGGCTGGGTGGCGTGTTGGTTTGTCACTGGCCTTCTGCACCTAAAGTTGCGGGTTCGCCCCAGGTCAAGTAGGTGGATTTTCATGATGCAGAAAATTGACAGCGGCCATGTTGTACGATTATACGGCATGTAAAAGATCCTAGAGTGTCTGTATGGCTTGGGTGATCTTGGCAAAATTAAATCCTAGTACAGGTTTGCATCGTCAGCGCTCAAGTGCCTCCTTCTGGAGAGGAAACTGGGCTTCAAAATTACTTACGGTGATTGGTATCCGCCTATATGCGTCACTTGACCGTGGTTCAAAATAACGAGGTCCGTCGCCAAAAGCCCTCGTGTAGCTAAACAGTGCGACGGTAATATTCACTCATTCATTCATTCACCTATATGGTGCCGCCTAAAATGAGATACCACCTTCTGGGGAATGTACTAGGTCTGAAATGGTAAAACACCAATCCGCAGCCCATCAGAAATAAACAAAACAGTTAAAAAGAATTCGCCAAGAGGATTAGTGAAAGACGCGGATAGGACCCACGTTACATGCTATTCTCTCAGTAATTTTCTATATTCCTAACTATTTATATTCTATTTAGTAGTGAAGTTCATGAGGTGGAGGCGTTTTTCTAGATTAATGTGCCAATTTGGCTGGACGGAAAAAAAACCGCAGTTAAAGAGGATTGACGTCTCAGAGATAACCCAATTGTCACTTCTTCATTTTCCAAGATGGCACTTTATTACGTTCTCGAATGAAAGCAAGTTTTATGAATTGTTTATCATGATTAAAATTGTTTGTATATATCAATGAAATATTTCCTGTAATAACTTTTAATACTTGAGAAATAATTCAGGAGCACTTTAAAAAAATATTTAAATAAATTGGCTTAATTTGTTGACAATATAGTATAGAAGAAGTTTCTGAAGGGACGTATTAGAATAAATTATGATAAAATAAAAATTAGAAGAATATAAGAAACGTTTGAATAAAATTTCTTGAAAGTGACATCATTTCATTAATTTGTAACTCCACTGTATGTAATAAAAGTGAGTGACTGAGAGAGTTTTACTAACATCTCACACTATAAACATGGACGTCTTAAGACTTTTTGAGGCCCTAAGCCCAGATACATCCTTTTTGAGACCCTGGGCCCCTATTTAAAAATAGGCTCTGCCTGTGACATTTAAAGTAGACATTGTACATCAAATATTCGTACAAACGATAATTTGAAAAATAAATGCGCATGTCTCACAATCTCACAAACCAGCTCGACCGACGGCAGCTTTTCGACTAAATGATTTGACTGATCACTTATGGTACTAGGCCTAGGCCTAGGCATGGACAATGGTCATCACATAATAGTATGTCGCTGTTGCCAGTTGACATGTAGTTTGATATTCCCTTTTTTTCGCAGAGATTGCATAGAATAATATTCGAACATTAAAATTATTCAGATCATGATCTTATTAAAGAACGACACGAGACTTCCACGGAGAGTGAGGCCCTGGGCCCGGGTCAAGTTTGCCCACGCCTTAAGACGTTCCTGACTATAAGGCAACTCGAGGTCCATTGGCTATTGACCTCGTAAATTTGAACCCTAGTCGGACGACACGGATGGACTTTGACAGATTTATTGTGCAACAGCCCCCTCTACACGGTGAGTTTTCAGCAGATACAGGACTTGAACCTGTGACGCTCTGATCACGAGTTCATGAACCATAATCACTAAGGCACATATGTAATGAAAAAAATCGATTAATAATTTATATATCTAACTATACACAATTAAAAGCCAATAGCACACCTAGCATGGAACGGAGATCGGATATAGACTAATTTCGAATTTATTCTCATAACATTAAATATTTTCCACCAAAAAACTGTTAATACAGCATACATCCATGCTTATGTAAACCAATTTAATATATATTTCGTCTCCATTAATTTTATTTAGCAACATATATTCCATATTCAATAACATATATCCATATTAAATCAAAAGCTATATACTCTCTGTCCCGACACGAAACATCTGATATAATTCATTCCAATAAAGAAAACCAAATTGATCGTAAACGAGCGCTTAAAAATCCAGAATTAAATTTCAGCATATCACAATTGATGGAAATCGTTCAAAACTGTTTTTAATGTTCCCTAATAATGGCACGGAGGAAAGGAATTAAATAAAAAATAAAAAATAAAAAAACTGGAACAAATGAAAGGAAAAGGAACATAAATAAAAGTGGGAAGGGTGGGAGGGATAACACTTGGGCGCCGATGAAGAAAAACGTGCTAACCGAAAGAATAGAATCCAGAAGGGGGGGGGGAGTATTGTTCCATTTGAGGGGGAAAGATCGGATTCCTCCATTAGTTACGGAAGGGGGGAGGACAGAACGGAGGAGGATGAGAATTAACAAGGCAGTTAAAATTCAAACGCCGCTCCCACCGGAAGTAACGGAGGAACATAATGAAGAGGATGGAGTATCACCGGAAGTGCGGAAGTGAAGCATTTGGTCACGTGACTCGATCCAAAAAGACGGTTGCCAGACGCCTTTCAATCACGTGACTCACTTCGATATTTATGATTGTCTTTTTTCTATCTCTTGCTCTTTTCAAGATCTTTTATTGTGATGTTCTTTCCCTGAATAACTGTGCTATCTTTTTCATTCTTTAGAAAGGAAGAGCGAAAGTAATTGAAGACTTAAGCATTAAATTACTATTTAAAGATCTTGAATCTAATGGCTGCAAACCACAAATTTTGATAGATTTACAGATTATTTTTTTTTAAGATAAAAAGCGTATATTAGGCAATGGATTCTCATACAACATTGGAAACAAGTTCAACATCAAATGAGACATGTATAAGAATAGGATTTTTATGCAAGCTTCAATTCAGTAAACTTCACTGCTTCGATGTCATTTGTCATGAGACAAATAAATAAATCCAGATTTTTTTAAGTTTATTGGGTTTATTATTATATACCTTTTTAAGTGATCACATCTTTATACCATCAACATTTAAAAAACACACAGGTCAAAACATTGAAACAAATATAATTAATAAGAATATATTACAGTCTCAGCACTCATTTATAAATTCATCTCAGTCCCAATCTATCATTCATCCTCCTCTCTCAAAGTTCTCTTGTTATTATGATCGCAGCACCGCCTAGAACCATTTACGTCATAAGGCGAACTTTAGAAATACTATTTTGAAATTATTAAATTAAATGAGTACTATACAGTGGCGAACACAAAGGGGTGTCCTAGAGGGTCTGGACACCCCCCAAAACCCTTGAGTTTTTTTCGATTGATGATAATCCTATATATATATATAATGTAAAATTTAATTAAGTAGGGGAGACCGGGGCAAGATGACGACGTTAACACAATTTTTTGTTGTTTACTAATTTATTTTTAAGGGTAATAAAATCAATTTTACATGAACTGTTAGAGTAGTCTTTTGTAGTATTAAAATATATTACCATTTATTTTTCTAGTAAAATAATTAAAGGATAATTTTATTTTTTCATAACCTTAACAAATCGTCATCTTGCCTGGTCTTGGGGCAAGATGGCGACTCTGAAAAAGGTTGAACATATTTTACCTTTTGAATGTGTTACATGGTTTAACAAATGATAACTGTGATAGTTTGTAAGATGTAAAAACAAACTAAGCGTAATGCATTGTAACGGGATGTTGAAGTGATTAGTTGTGTAACTAACAATAGTAACAAATAAAAATGCCATTTTTATAATTGGAACATTCCACATGCCAACACTCTTGGCATTTACAGTACTGGATTCATTCTTCTGTTGGAGGGTTCCTCTTCACAAGCAGGACATCTTATCACACCGTCCTTTGAACACTTGATACAACTGGAGCGTTTGGCCTGAATTTTATAGACTTAGGCCTACAGGAACAGTTTGAGTTTTTCTACTCTCTTTTTAGCTTCACGAGCTTATTTTCTCTGTTTTTTAAAAAAATTTACTGTTATTCCTTTTGTTTTTCCCTTTGTTCTAACATTTCTTTGATGGGTGTGCTTGTAAGAATGATATAAAGCTCAGTTTTTTTGTTTTTTCTTGTTTTCTCAAATTATGTTGTTTTAGGCAATGGTTTGAAATAAAACAAAACTAACAGGCTTCTTTGGTGCATCGGAATCAGCATTTGCCATAAATTCTGGTTTTTCTGGAGGGTTTATATGTTGATTTTCTACTACCGGGGTCTGAGAATTAGCACTATTATTCTCAGTTTCATCGCCAACAGCATCATGGTTAGTAGTTTTTGCCGCAGCCTAGTCATGTTAGCTAAATACTAGACGGTTATGAGACTCGATCCCCACATTCTTTAAACCCTTTCAACGGCATTTCCAACTGTAGTTGATTTGAAGTAAATGATGCTCAAAACCTCAAAAATATTTGTGTCTGTGATAGTTTGTTCTGGATGAGTGACCATAAAGTTGTCACATGCTTGGCTATAGTACGTTTTTAACTGGTCGAAAAATGACACAACAAGGGGCTGGAGACGATGTGATGTGTGCGGTGGCAACCCAACCATGATGATGTTTTTCACTCTGCATTGTAAGATAGCCTGCAAAGTTATATGAGTTTTGTTATTGTCAAAAACTAAAGGAGTAGGGGATTTTTTGCTTGGTTCCATATGAAGATAAAAGTGCTTCAAAAAAGAGAAAAAGGTGCCCTCATTATCCCAGCCGTTATCACTACAGTTGCCTACAGTTCCTGGTGGGGCTCTTTCTACAAGCTCAGGAAGAATTCGTTTTCTCGAAAAAAATCAGAAAAGGTGGCAGGTAAAAGCCAGTAGCTCTAAAAGCAACAAATTATAATTACATTCCTTCCTTTTTTCGGGGGGGGGGGTAGTTAATGGCCAAAATGTCTTCCTCTGGTCACCCCCTTTGGAACGAAACCTTTTTCGATTCGATGCACCCCTTCGGCCTAGAAGAGATGGAAGCGCAAGGTCGCGTGGACATACACACAGACAAACAAGTGACGAGCTCGTCATCTTGCCCCAGACTGTCTGTTTAAAAATATTTGTTCTCATTACCATGAAGGAAGGCAATTAATTGACATTTATTCATGTTAATAGGTAGTATTTAAACCAAGTTACTCATAAATACTAAAGAGAAACGTTATATCTTACCTGTATCTGTAGCAGAACTTATTTACACATGCATAAAAGTTATATCGTGGCAGCAAAAAACAATCAAAGCTTCACAACTAACACAAAAATGGCAATTTCAGCGTGTCTGTACTATTGATTAACGAACGGTCAAAAGGAGAGCCAGTAGTGTTCATTTGATGTTGCTACCTAGTAAAATACGGAAAAATTAAGACATTCGTCATCTTGCTTCGGTCTCCCCTACCTGTAATTTACAATTTATTTTATTAATTAATGCTAATTATATTAATTCAATAATTAATTTTTTACTGTTTTGTGTTAACAAAATCGACAAAATCAGAAGGATCAATTGGTGTTCTCTTGAGGTATGATACGAGTTGGGGACTTTCGAACATGGATTCCCCCTGAAAATTTTTTGTATTATATATATATATATATATGATTTATTTAGAAGAAACTTTTTTCTCTCAATGGACTGCAAATTGACAACAAAGCCTTTGCAGACACGACAAGTCCCCAAATGTGAGAGCCATTTCAAGGTGGCACTAGCTCTAGTGGTGGAACTTCTTCCAAATTCTGAAGCTTGATTTAATTTTCAAGCTCTTGTAGGATGCTAAGTGTTGCCATGATTTAATTTTATCGAGGGTACCAGAATCAAATTGATACTCAAAGAATCTTTTACATACCTCGTGTGCCTATAATTTTCGCATCTAAATAATCTATATACTCCATCCGGGATCGAACCCGTAACCTTAGGCTTACGAAGTGGGCACGTTATTTCTAAGCCCCCTAACCGACTGTTAGTTACCCTTGTATTGTATTAAAAGTTCCTTTAAAAATAATACAAAAGCTTATAAATAAATAACCACAAATGGATAATGCAAATAACTAAAGTTGTGAAAAATGTGTGCGTAACCTCTATTCCTTATTTAAACTAGAAATCATTGTAACTAAAAAGTAAACATACCAATATGCTGCATGTACTTTCAATAAAATGCACATCAAAAGTGAAATGTATCTCGTATGCTTTAAGAAGTTGTTTATATTTATAAGAAAATAGTTCTCAAACTTATATGTTCCTCTCATGAAAGTAGAATTTCTTTTTAACATTTAAAATGCACATTTTTTTTTATTACGTAGTAAATTACGATTGATGAGATGGCTAGGTTTATGCAGTCACTGTCATGTGTTTGCCCCTCTTCTTCCGAAAAAAATCAAATAAATAATTTTACTCAGCAGCTTAGAATTATCCAAAGCTTAATTAATTTTTCTCCCCCCTCCCCAAATCTCTCATTTCTACTTAAATATTTAACACACAAGTGCTATCTTTCACATAAACCACGAATATAAATACGAATAAACGTAACAGCGTTAGAGGGGAATGCTTTCCCTCCGATGTTAAGGGAATTTCTTTTAATGGCTTATGAATCTTTTCTGTATGGTTGATTTCGAGTCTTTGGTATTAAACAACTGCATCAAAGTGACTTTGATGTGAGATTTATTTATAAATATATAGAAAGAAAGTGAAACAGAAAGAGGGAACTAAAACTATTAAACATTCTTGTTTTATGTAATATATCTTTTTAATTGTAAAACATAAATTCTTATTTTTTCAAATTATGCCTTAAATTCTGATACAGAAATTTGAGATCATCTACCGTGACTCAAAAGCAGTTGGGGAATTTAAAATTCGCCGTTAGAGATCGTCTGTAATAAGTTTCAAAAACCTAAAGACTTTCAAGTATATTGTTTTAAATCAATCACATTAAAATGAAAGTTGAACGGAAGCGTGCAGCACAATTATTTCTCCCCATCATAGAAAAAAAAATCCTTTCGGAGATTTTTAAGGTTTTTAATAATTTAGATATCTAAAGATTATTCTTAGACCAATAATATTTCATACCATACTAGATGCGGTAGTTTGCGCTTGGCCGCGGTAGCCTAGTGGCCAAAGTAAAGGACTCGTGGCCGGCGTGTAATGAGTTCGAGCCAAGGACCGCTGAAGTCCCGCCGTGCAGGGGAGCGATGCACGTTAAATCTGTCGAGAGCTCAAACATCCTCTGGTTGGTGTGGTAGGGTAGTTAGAAGGGGTGCCACAGCTCAGGTGTCAACCTCGTCACCTGACCAAAGTTCAAAATCGTCGCCAAAAGTCCTCGGGTAGCTGACCAGTATGACGTTAATATTCCCTCACTCGTGGCAGTTTGCGCTCTGTGTAAACATCGGCTCTCATTAAAGCAGTTAGGGAGAGAGAGGATTATAATAAGGAAAAAACTTAAAAACCAATCCATTTGTATAATCGTAAAATAATTCCATATAAATGATTGATAATACCCTATCAAAAATTTTTTGGTGTTAATATGATAATAGATGCATTAAAAACTACATTAAAATTAATTTCCTTAAAACTTTTTATATTCCTCGTCATATCCTGTATTTTACGTTTTGAGTCATTACTATTCCATCTTCAACCTTTAGTTTCTACTTAATCGATGTGATCAAGATGCACAAATTTTCGCCTGATCCCTTGACCTCTCACCAATCGAACACGTCTGGGACAAAATTGGACGTTGCCCGTACAATGCTGGCCACATAAAATGCAACACCAAGAAGGAACAGAGATATCACTGCATAATTTATTTAGCAGATGGTTTCGTCCAACATGTTGATCGATTTCTCTGAAAGGTAATTTGCAATCTATATAGGCTACTATTCTTCCTCGGTCGAATTCAGAAACTTTATAAAAGACTCTCGATGTAAACACCTTACGC
This sequence comes from Trichonephila clavata, assembly GCA_019973975.1. NCBI lineage: Eukaryota > Metazoa > Arthropoda > Arachnida > Araneae > Nephilidae > Trichonephila > Trichonephila clavata. The sequence goes on along the minus strand of BMAO01005074.1, from coordinate 136,045 downwards.
AAAAAAAAAAAAAAAAAAAACGCCCACGCGAAAAAGCAATTGTACTTCAAATCACCAATCTGTTCTCCATTTATATAGCGCTTGCGGGTGACGCTACGGTCACCCGTGATGTGGGTATGTGCTATAATGCTAATAATTACGCATGATGCAAATTTCACATGGTTTGCATGGTTCCTTCAGGGTGTTACATTTTGTATGGCCAGCAGTGTATGTTCTTTCCCTGCCTCATTCAGAAGACGAATATATATATATATATATATATATATATGTATGTATGTATGTATGTATATATGTATGTATGTATAAAGAGAAATAAGACCCTTAAGCAACTTTAGAAAGCATTTTTGGAATCCATTTTTAGCCATTTCTTTTAATTCAGCCTGCGATGCACTTTTAACTTCATCTGCAGATTGAAATCAACGACCCTATAAACGAAGTACCTATTTAGGAAATAGTCTGATGTGACCGAGGGCAAGATCAGGAAAGTAAGGAGGATATGGAAGGATAGTTGTTTTTGAAGAAAATCAGAGACGAGGAGCGATCAGTGGGCAAGAGCGTTGTTACGTAAAGCATCCATGATTGCTCAAACCACAATTTTAGTCTTTTTTTCCGGATCGATGCACGCAAACGACACAGGATATCTACATAGAATTCTTTGTTTGCAGTGCGTCCTTCAGGGATAAAATGCAGATGCACAATGACCTGGATATCGAAGAACCTTCCATTTAGAGCGATCTTGGCGAAAATTGTGCTTGCGTGTAGATTGTGACGATTTCAAGTTGCCGATGCTCTCATATTTTTTATATGATCCGCAATCAACAATTTCTCACCTCCAGTAACAATTCTGCCAAGTAGAGAAGGATCTTCGTCAAAGGCCGAGATTAAGTCTCCAGTCATTTCTATTCGAATTGCTTTTTTGGTCTTCGTTTAACGTGCGTTAATGATGTGTTGACACACCCAATACATGTAAGGATCCTTAGCTAGTATCTGTTGACATGCGACATTGGGTATTCTAACTGATTCTGCTATTTGCGCTATTGTTTGAAGCCTACTCTTACGTTCCGCGTCAGAAACCTTTTCGATGTTCTCAGTGGCGTGTGAAGTCTGTGGACGTCCAGAGTGTCCGTCATCTTCGACACTTTCCTTGCCTTCTCTGAAACGTCTATGCTACTCAAAAGCTTGGATTCCCGACAATACGAGGTAGGAATGCTTCAACATTTCGTAAGTCACCGTAGCACTCTTTCCCAAGCAAACACAAAATTTGATATTTTTTCTCTGCTCAACAAACGCCATTTCTCTCAATCGCGGGGTACTAAGTGCATCCGCCTACAAAATACGACCCCTTGATTTGGGACAAACCTCTTTTAGAAAAGGAGAAGGACGCAATAACACAGAAACGTTATCATAGTTTCTCTACTGCAAAAAGTTTTCACGTTATAACTTTTGGACTCTTCTATGACATACGGATCTTGATTGAGGCAGATACTGCGGGAGTATTGCACATTAGGAGATTCGGAAGCCTACCATCAGGATTTTCTGTAAGAAAAATCTAAAAAACTGTAAAAGTGGACAATTATTCCGAAAAATCAATAGATTTGATAACAAATGATCGTAATAATTTAATCTTTTGCTTGTGAACCATTCATATATTTTTATTAGTAACTTAGAGTAGACGAGAGAATATAAGGAGCGACAAAGAACATTTCATTCGTACCATCAGAAAGGATGAAGATTGATGTAGCAAAGTAAGTCTTCCAAGGATTCAGGGACATCCTCCATTATTCAGTTGTTGGAATTTGGCAGAAAAACACTTAGTAAACGCGTGAAAGCTCTTCAACCAACAAATAAGTTAGAAACTTACGAAGCCATGTTTGAAGATTGATAGAGTGAAACGATTATAGATGTTCTCTTAGTAGTAGATTGGGCTGGAAATCAGCACTTTCTACCACATAGGGCCTATACTTTAAGAAAATTCATTAATGCTTTTGATGAGCTAGTTCTGGGGAAAGGGAAATCATGGGGCGATTAATAATTACTTGAACAAGGGTCTGAATATTGTTGAATTTAACAATACAACTATTCTTACTTCTAACAATACAGCTTTGAAAAGTGATTTTTGGACTATTCCTTTAAAAATACGTTTGAATTTTGCTTAAAAACGTTCACACAATGTTTCTTTACTTTAATAACTTTATTACAATATATCTAAGTGAACAATTGTGTGGTTGACGTAAATAATGCTCTAATAAACTTTCCAAACTTATTCCTGAATTACAACTTTTTAACGTATTAAGTTCCACACAATTCAAATTGCGAGGGTTGAGGCCCTCAATTATTATTCCTAAAACAAAGAAGTTATGCGTGTAAAGGACAAAAAAGAATTGGTTTTAAGTTTGATTTAGAATATATGAATAAAGGAGCAAAACTTTATTTGTTGATATTAAATGATTTTAGGAAGAATTGTATCAGTGATGCAGAGATTAATATTTTTGCTGTGCACAATTTTTTTTACCTAACAGGATTTGTGTTCATGGAGCCCTTTTTTCTCCCCAAGTTATTACTCTAGCCGCCCTTCCGGTATAGTGGTCAGTGAAGCTGACTGCGGTGCCATAGGGACTGGGTTCGAATCCCGGAGAAGGCATGGATGTTTGTGTTGTAATCCTTTCTTCTGTCTGTGTTGTATGCCCCCCGTGTTATACATTGCGTGGTGCACGGGGTTTATAAGTGTTAAAAAAACAAGTTGTTACTCTAGAAATATCGAAGATTAAGATTTCCTGGAATTTCGAAATACCTTTTCGAGATTGCTCATAGTTTTGAAAAATGGAGGCAATATCTAAATGACTTAAAACATATAGCCATCCTTAGATGCATATTACCTGACAGAAACCGTTATTTATGTCATTCTGTCTTAGCGTGTTTCACTACGGAAGCTAGTTTACTTTCGTTGCTTGCATTTACTTGGGAAGTGAAATTTTGAGCGAGATGACTTGTCTGTGTTAGGTCCTAGCTCGTTGTAGAACAGTACCCATAAAACTTATGACAGTTCCGCTATAAGAACTCAAAGCTCTTTCAACATAAATGCTAAGTTAGCTAAATTAACAATAAAGAGTTGACTAAAGGATGGAAAATGTATCGTTCTACTGTTAGTCAAATTCTGTCAATGCATGAGAATAGTATGTGTTGACGGATTTAGTATTTTGAACTTTAAGGGTTTCAAAGGTTTGGAGGATACTCTGAGAAATGTTACGGATATCTTATCTCCAAATCCATCAAGCTGTAAAAACAACCTCGTAAGACTTGTTACAGCAATTACGCATGTGCATTTATTGTAACTTTCTCTCAACACTTTTGTTTAGTTGCATTTTGGCTGCATTTCACAAACGCGAAGACATTAGTATATTTATACGTTATGATGCAATAAAGTTAAACGCGCTTAGGATATATACCGTATACTTTTTTTTTGGTCTTTGAATCTTACAGTTTCAGCAATAGCAAATAATTAACCTCATACTGGAAACGAAAAAGAAATAAACTCATTTTATTTCTGCTTTAAAATAATATTACATGGCAGAATAAGCAACGTACTACGATTAAATTGAACTTCATGGTGGTTGATTGATTAATTGTTAATTAACGTCCCCTTCAATCCAATAATAGGACTGTTGACGATTTGTTTCGTAATTTTGAACCTCATCAACGGACGAGGGCAACATCTGAACTGGTATCCCTCTCGCAACTTCTATGCCATGTCAACTTGATGGCTTTGACTTTTCGACAGATTTAATGTATGTCTGACCCTGTAACTGATGAGTGTTTAGTATCATTACGACTCTAACTTTGAACTCGACAGGAATCATGCTGACGTTGAGTTCAAGGCCATGAACGGACTTCGCAATGGACATATCCTATTCTGACATGTATTTTAGGAATAATCGAGTTGCGTTCTTTACATAGTTATTGTGGCAACGTGTTCAGTCCAATAGAATAAAAATTTTTGTACTTTTTTGGGGGCTGAATTAACGAAAGGTCCTAATCAAGATAGCGTTGGGATTGAGACGAGTCGAGTCATGAGTTTGAGATATGATGCCTCTAAAAACCCGTCGTGCAGCGGAGCGGGTGCACGAGAAATTCGTCTAGACCAAAAAAATCCTCATATAGTTGGGAGGAAGAGGAGGAGGTCGACAGCGTCACTCGATCACAGTTCAAAAGTAGTATGCCAGTTCTGTTACCAGTAATCCTTATGTTGCTTTTAAGTGCTATGTTCACAAGCAATTTTCGTCATCTGTATTTCATTAAAAAATAAATCTTTTTCGTGGGGTTTAAAAAAAATTCTGGCAAAACATTTATAAGTGCGACATTTAAATATCCTTGTTTTTCATGCTCTTTGGGTATTTGTTACTCTGTTTTCGGTTCCCCCCCCCCCCTGGATGAAATTGTTAGTATAAATTTTATAAGATTGTATTTCTTAAAATTTTAATAATAATGAAAACATGTTATAAGTACACTCAAGTGCAAAATTAAGGTTACAAACATGTTTTTCAACATAAATCTAAATTGAAACCTGTAAAACTGATAGAATTTGCATTTTATATACTTTGAAAAATGGGTAGTACACATTATCAATCTACGGTTTTGGAATATAAGTTGTTAAGCATTAGTTTTTGCGGATTTACTGGATTGAGACCGTTTAAGCATATGGAAATTTTGCCTGCAGTTTTTTGAATATTGCATTAATGCAAACAAGTTAGCCTGTTTGCAGTGAGAATGACTTCTCATAATTATTTAGGTTATTCCTTGAGATGGAGAATTGGATTGGCAGATTTGAAGTTGGTCAGTCTCAAACGGAGGGGGCTCGATGGTTACAAGAGACATCAAAACTTGTCTGCCGGCTATTCCAAATAAGTGGTACACTTCCTAGGAAGGTCGGCCAAGACCACCACAGCAACAACATCTGCACAGGATCGCTATTTGGCAAACAATGGCTCCTCAGCTTGCTCGTGGCCTTGCTGTTGTGTCTGGAAGAAGAATTTCTAGGCAAACAGTCTACAGTCGTCTTGTAGAGACTGGCCTTTACGCTCACTGTCCAGTCTTGAGTTTCCCTTGGAATGCATCCAACAGGAAATACCAGTTATTGTGGAGCCAAAAATGTTAGTTGTGGACAACACAAGTATGGGTTGTGTTTTTTTTCAGTGATGAGTCCAGATTCACCGGATAAAGGCTTTCTCAAAAGTCTTCATCTGGAGAGAAAGTAGAGCTCACTTTCATTCCTCCTACGCAACAAAAAGCGACAAATTTTGTGTGGGAGGGTACAATATTGGGCAGTCGTACGACTGTACGTATTCGAAGTGGTTACTGTCAACTCACAGTGCTGTAGGGATGAAGTCCTTAAAGTCTATGTGAGGTTTCTCTGGGTGCTATATGTCAGGACTTTATGGACGATAATGTGCGGCCACACACATAGAGCTCACATTGTTGATGAATTTCATTAAAAAGAATGTATTCAGCACATGGATTAGCCCTCAAGATCTCCAGATCTCAATCCCATTGAACATGTTTTTGATGTCTAGGAAGAGCCATTTTTCAGTGCACTCCTCCTCTAAGACCCACTTTCCCCAAAAGTTGAATGTCGCGCTTTTGGAAAAATAGGCTTTGTTGCCCCAAACATTTATTGACACCCTTATAAGCAGTCTGACAGCTCGTTGTGAGACTTATATACCGGTGCATGGTGGTCACACTCCATATTAGGAAGACTTTTCCCGAGTTAAATGTCTTATCTCTGATTCATGATTTCACACCTTTTGGTAACACTGTATCTGAATTCAAAATTAAAATCTTTTCTGTATTATTATGCTGCTATATTCTTTCTCACATTGTAATATATCTCTGTCTGAATTTCTTGATAACACAGTAAATAGTTCATCAGTTTTCACAGATTTTATTGCCTTAATTTTGAACATGAGTGTAGTTCTTATTTCAAAAATTGATTTAGAATTATTTTTATCCTATAGAAAAAATTCTTTACTCTTTATTCTGAAATATTAAAATGACCAAACATGGTTTTAGCATATATTTAAGCCAATTATGTTTTTTCAGAAAAAAAAAATTTTTTTCTGTGAGTTTCTAACCAACAATTGAAAGCTAATTTAATTAAAATTCTTATGTTCGGTACTCTGCAAAGTTATTTTATATACAATAAATATTTCTCTTTCTTTTTCCTTATTTAAAAGAGAAAAATAAATAATTCGTTTTTGTAATAATTTATTACAGCCACCAAGACAATTGTTATACGATAAGTTTCTGAATATAAAAGGACTTTTTACTTAAAATATAGAAAGCTTATATAAAACGTAATTTTTTTCAGAAACCCTTGTAAACAACAAGAAGTAAGAAAGAGTTAATTAATCAAGAAAACCTAACTTGTGCTAATTTTGAATTTAGAATTATTCAATGGTATGGTTCGGTAGCTAGATTTTTTATTATATTATAAAAATTATATCGTATAATCCTGTTATTTAATATATTTTTAAACTATATTTTAGAGAATCAAATGTAATATTTAAAAACATATGGGGGGGGGATTTTAAAACTTTTTACCTTTTTCTTTTCCGAAATATATTTATAACCTTTCCATTTAGTTTCCGATATTATTTTTTATTTTTTTATTTTTTATTCTGAGGGATTTTTTTTAATTCTTAAACATTTGTTTGAATTCGTTTCTAGTCATTTTCCTACTCAAATTGATTTTCCATTGTTGCAAGATTCCATGATGCTCATTAGCTACGTATTCTAGTCTAGTCGCCTTTTCGAAATCTGATTTTACTTACTATACGTCTCATAAGATGTAATTGCAAGTTTAAAAAAACCTTCCTTCGAAGTAGAATGGATGTAAGTAGTTATTCAGGTGTAATTTTCGTCTTTTGTAAGAGACTCAAAACTACAAGATCCGTTAGAAATAGCCTACGTATTATTTCTAGCTCGACTTTTAAAAAACCGTAATCAATTTGAAATGCTCCTTTTCCGACGAATTAGATTAATTGCGATAAAACGTGCTCCACAAATTATGTATTAGCCACAAATATAATTTTTAATGTGCTACACCGTATTTGTATAGAGATGATTTGCAATACTTAAAAATTCTATCAATAAGCTTATTTATGTAAATATCCCATTATATAGTACTACGATTTATTATCTTAAAAAACTTTTTTGTTATATTATATATTTTTACTTTGAAACTGATTAGCCACCACACACATGTTACTATTTTAGCTATTTATAAATTGCACTTGATTACTTTTCAAATGCTTGTTTTTACCAATAATGAACTTAACTTTAAAGATTAAATCAATGATAAATTTCGCATATAATTAGAGTTGGATTAAGTAAAGATCATGCAAAAACAAGCAGTTTTCCTTCTATCTCTATTGATGCATCATATGAATTCACATATAATGAGGAATTCAGGAAATAAAGGAGGATAGTTAGTAGTTGGGAGGATCCCTCTTTTTTTCTTAATAACTGCTTCTTCGTAGTTGGCTCTCATCTTGGGATATTTTTGGATCTAACTCATTCTAAGCATAAAACTTATACATAGGCCAGTGGATTGGTCGAATCTTACTTGCAGAAGTGGAACAATAAAGTCATATTTTCCACAAATATTTAACTCGTATCTCAGAAGTCTATATAAATAAGAAATAATTACTTTTTGATACCAATATATTTCTTCCAATATATTTGTATAATTCTTTATTGGTCATAATGAAAGTTTTCTCAACTTTTTTGATTTGAGGAGGATGGTTTTTTTATAAAAAATAATTAAAAAATCTCTTATTTGATGGATAAAATGTAAATACTTAGATTAATCCAGGGTTCCTCAAACTGAGGGCACGATCCTTTAGGGGGGGGGGAGCATATCGAAAACAAATGACTATTTTTTTAAAAAATTATTAATTTATGGAAAGAAAGTAAAACAAAATACATTTTGACATAATAAAAAATAAAATACATATTTACACTGATAGAATACACTTCTAAATGTATCAGTACTGAAAATATATTTGATAATTAATTTATCAATACTAAAAAAAGTTCAAATTTAATAATTACCAGTAAAGCCAGGGGCTTATCATATATAAATTTATATACAAAATGCAATACTTATTTTGATAATTTGTAGGGTTTATAGTTAAAGTCGCATTGTTCTTTTAGTGTCAAAGTATATTACACTCACTTCCAAAAGTTAAGCAGTGAGAGGAAAATGCTAATTTCCGGAAGCCAATCAGAATTGAAGAGGATGCAATTTGCTGCAGAGATAGATGGAAGTATGCAAATATGTTAGGTAACAGCCAATCGTACTTTCATGTCAAGAAATATGCAAAAAGGGCAGTCTTATAAGAAGCCAGCTTTATGAAGGGTTACAGAAGTTGATTGTAAGTGCTGATAAAGGTGTTTAAAAAAAACTTTCGTACAATTTGTTTTCAAGACATACGTGTTTCTATGACTTCCAGAAAACGAATGGAAGATTCTGAGCGCTGGCGTGCTGTGGGGCGCATTGAAGCAGGGCAGTCGATCACAGATGTTGCTCTTTTCTTAGGCGTTCATCATTCTGTAATTTCACGTTTATGGAAACAATTCCAACCGAAGGCGTTTGCCCAAGGGTTACAACCCCCGCGGAAGACCGATATATTGCTATTGTAGTCAAGCGGAATTGCAGAGCGACCTCCACACATGTGACATCTATGGTTACAGCGTCCATTGGTAAGGCTATATCTGCAGCTACTGTACGCCGAAGATTACATATGAATGGACTGTTTGATCAGGTACCTCGAGTTTGTGTTCCTCTATCCGTCCAATCAAGAGGGGGCACGATTAAAGTGGTGCCGGGAATGTGGCAATTGGACTATGTCTGACTGGGGCAATGTCATGTTTACTGATGAGCCAAGATTTTCTCTGGAGCCAGATGACAAGCGTATAAGGATGTGACGTAAACAAGGAATACGCAATCAGCCCCAAAACATCACCGAAAATCACACATTCCGAGGCGGAAATATTATGGTATAGGCAGGGATTTCATTAGGATACCGCACTGACCTGCATATCTTTAAACGGGGTTCTGTGACGGCTGTCCGGTATCGAGATGAAGTTCTAGAACCCATTGTGAGATTGTACGCTACAGCAGTTGGCTCTACTTTTGTTTTAAACGATGATAACGCACGTTCCCATAGAGCTGACATCGTCGATGACTGCCTGGAGAGTGAAGGGATTGCGCGTATGGCGTGGCCAGCATATTCGCCCGACCATAATCCCATTGAAAATCTTTGGGATGCTCTCGGCCGTGCTGTATCTTCACGTTTCCCACCTCCAGCCACTCTTATTGAGCTGGAAACTGCTCTACAAGAAGAATGGGGATTGCTTAATTCTGCGGTGGTTCACCACCTAATTGAAAGCATGGTCCGAAGGTGTAAACTTAGCATACAGATGAGGGGGGATCACATACTCTATTAATGTCCTTTTTTTTCATTTTATGCTGTTTATTTTCACTTTATACATAATTCTGTTAAAGTCTCCAGTATGACATTATCTGATAACTTACAAAAATTTAATATTGTTTTCATTTCTGTATATAATTATTGATTTTGTTTCATGTATAAATATATATGCTACTTTACTGCCAAATTTTGTGAATCAAAGCAGTATTTGTTGATTTTTTTGCATTTTACATCTTTGTGCTTAACTTTTGGAAGTGGGTGTATTATTGATTTCAATGCATTGTTATTGTATGGGGGGAGAGACAAGAAGAAAATTATGATTGAAAATTGGGTCGCAAGTGTTGAAAATTGGAGAAATACTGGATTAATCCTAAAGGTTATTTGAGTTTTGTGGTCTTGATACTTTTTATCAAGAATAAACCAAAAAAAAGGAAAAGTGAAATGTACTGAGTAATCTTCTCGATTGAGCTAAGCTTAATTGAATAATAATATTCTGCTTCTACGATTTTTCCTGTTTTCTTTTTCGTAGGTTTGAAATATTGATTAAGTTAATTATTTGCAATTTTCTTTTGCCTTTCAATTATATTTTAAGCAATTTAATTTGTAAAAGTTTTTTATGGCAATTTATTTTTGCACTTTTACATTACCACACTGATAACATTTAACTTCATTTGTTGTTATTTTAGAAACAGCAATAAGTGTTTAAGTAAGGACTAGTAAGTCTCAGGTGACTATTGGCGTTGCTAAATAGAACACTCAAAAATTACCACTTGGAAGTGTTAATATGTATCATTATACTAACGTTATGCCAGTTCACGTACGAAAGTTTTAGGTAGTGAAATAAGAATTCTTTGAATAGTAATAAGAAAGTTATATATTTTCAGTTATGTGAAATTAAGTTAGTCTCATTTTATCCAATTTTTCATTAAAAATACCGTATCATTTTTTTTTTTGCTTGATTAATGACTATCTTAGAGAACCTCATGAACTATAAATTGCTTAAATATTTATTACCAATATTCTTAATAAAAATTTAAAAAATAAGGAATTAAAACTTTGAAAAAAGACACTTTTCATATAAATAAAATTTTCCCCGAATTCACAAGGCTCATAAACTACTTATTTGAATCTAAACAAAATATGGCTAATAATAATAATATCTAACAAGAAGACAAAATTTATTGGAACCCTACAGCACAGTTTCTCGAAAGAATACGACTAATGTTTGGTAAGGCCATACTTGAAGTGCATTTCCTGCTGCTACGAGCCAATAAATTTAATAAGGAACGACTCTTCTAATCAAAAACATTCGTAGTTCTCCGTCACAGGCATGGTACACGTGCACATATCTCCCAATCTTTCCTTTTCCTTTGTTTTTGGTCGATAAGGCTATAAATGAAACTATGTATTGTGACATATAAAACGAAAATGAAGGCATGGAAGGGTAGGAGGAGGTTGCAGGGGTAGATCCATATCCTCTTCTTACAGGAACAGACGAAAGAAGGCATTTTTATTAGGGCATTGGGGCGTAAATTTGGAAACGGGGCTGTAATTCAATGGCTGGTAGAAAATAATGAAGCTGAGGGATCATCATCTGCGGATGGAGAATGGTTGATAAGGAGGATGGAGATGAGAAAGATGCGGTTGCCTTATCCTTTCGCGCTTCCTTTTTCTTCCGTAATAAAAGGGCAGGGTTAAAAATTAAAGTTTGGATGAGTGGGCGGCTCGGAGTCTTTAAGTAGGGAAAAATGGCTGAGAAGGGTGAAAAAATTATATTTTATTATTGTAAGATTTATTTATATTGAGTTGAGAGAGAAATTATATTATTAACAATTCCGATAACAAGGAAAAGTTTCTATTTGAATAATAAATTTGAGATAAGATAAATTACATATGTAAGAGAGAGAGATAAGTAAAAACATTTAGTAAGCTATCATCATTTTACATAAAAAAGTTATGGTTAGAAATCAGTTTTTTTTAAAAAATAATTACTGTCAATGAATATGGATAAGGTAGATTGTGAAATAAATATAGGATGTTGTGTGTAATTAGAAATTTTGTTAGAAAGAGTGTATGAATATTTTCAAAGAGATGGAGAAATGGTTTTAGTGTGGGAAACTCAGATAAAGAGAGAGACCAATAAGGTGGAAATTCTTGCATCAAAAATATCTTTAAATTTCAAATATTTGTTATTAAATTTCTAATTTTCTAATATACATTTTTTCTTTTGCAGTAGAATATTGGAATATAATAGAAAACGAAACTTATATAAGCTTTATATACATTTATGTAAGGTTTTTATTGCTGGCTAGTATTTAATTAATTTGCATTTTGATTATAATTTATGATTCATTTGAAAAACTAAAATATTTGAATCTTTGGGTAAAAGTTATAAATAAGAAGTATTAATAAAAAATTAAAATAGCTTTAGAAACTTCATCACATTGCCATTAACTTTAGTAATTAGAGTACAATGAATAATATGATTTTAATTCAAGTACACTTGGTACTCAATAAATTTCAAAGACATAACTTTTTTATTTTTTACTTACAATTTTAGTAGACTCAAAAATTTTTTAGATGGCAGTATTCAGTAAGGGCATTCATCTGCAATTTTTAGTAAAATTTCGTTATAAATATAATTTTAACTGCAATATATTAAAAAAAAAAACAAATTTTGTAAAAATAATTTTAAAAGATTATTAGAATAAAATTGCATTAAAAGAATTTTGAATTTATTATTTTTTTTCTAAAATCTATGTATAGGCTTGAATTTTAGTAATATATTTCTTTCATAGATGTGAAAATTCCTAATGTGTTTAATTTTTTAAAAGAACAATGTAATCTTCGTTTCCACTTCGCTCTCGAAAGCGAATAAGGCAACCGCACCTTTTTCATCAAAGAAAATTTATCAAAACGATAAGATACATAAAAATATTGAAAATATTCAGACTCAATCAATACTTGCTGACTTTATATTAATAAATAAGAGTTGAAAGTGTTTTTAAACTTTGAATGAATTTTTTCTAATCCATTTTTTCTAATATATTTAAATTCCAGCTGTTGTAATATTAAGGTAAATGTTAGTTTTCAAAGTATAATTTTAAAATATATGCACGCTAAAATTTTTTTATTAGGTCTTCTTTTCTTCTATACCACATTAATTGGTAATTTATACATGTAACAAGATTATAAAACAATAAATAGCAATTTAAGTAAAAATATTAGTTTAGATGTAATGTCTCCAAAATTAATATTTTTATACCATTCATGTAAAAAAAACTCAGTTCTCTATGATCACAGCGAACTGTGAAAACTTATTTATAATTTTAAATGAAAAGTCTCACTTTTAAGATATAATACTTCCATCTCATACTAATCATTGCTAAAAAATGGCATTTGTTGCTGTATTATGAATACGGACAAACTTGCCCTTTCAAAGTTTTTTTCCCCAATATTTCTTTCAAGAGTGATTCTGAGACATTTTCAGTAGAACAATAATTTCGTGAATCAAATAATTATATACAAATTTCAACTATAATAAACTAGTAAAGATGCAATTTACTTGTTTATCTTTTGTAATGTTTTACATTACATATAAAGTTTATAGTAAGTTATATATTTATTACAGGAAAGGCCATAGACGTATTATTGAAATTGCACTGTCTCATGAAGAATAATTAACAATATGTGTATTTTTTATTCTTCTCTGCTCTTTGTGTATTTGCCCTTTGTATATCGAAGATGATTTTCTCACTCCGTGCAGAAAAGCCGCTGTGCATTAAATCTCTCGAGACTTAATGTTCTCCCATTGGTGTTGTGTGGTAGTTAAAAGAGGAGGTTCAGATGTCGTCCTCGTCACCCGACTGAGGTTCAAAACTACGAGGTCTGTCACCAATAGCTCTATATTTGCTTTATAATGTAACGTAAATATAACTCTGACTCTCTCTCACTCACAAGCAAACTACTATAAAAAGATTTTTATTTTATTATTTATGTAATAAATTCTTGCAAGTTTTTAGTTATTATTAAACTTTTATAATAGTAATAAATGTGAGTGTATGTATCAAATTATTTATTTATTTAAAAAACATGACATTACTTTAAAAACATATTTCTAGTTGTTTAGAAACAAGCCTAATTCGTAGTTTAAAATAAAATGCATAAAACTGTAATACTTATTTTATAAATAAATATTTGTACAATTCTCTCATAATAGTTTAGTAGCAAATATATTTAAAAAAAATATTTTTAGAATTAGTTTTGATAATAAAACTATTACAGCTCACGTTGTCTTTTATTAATATATTATAAAATACAGCTTTCCTCTTCTTGAACTTTATAAAAATCATATAGATTGGATTTCTGCCAATAATTCAACTAAAAACCGAATTTTAACACGAATTATAAAAACTAAGTTGTTCATTTTTGAAAGTAATAAATACCAAGACAAATTATTATCATTAATTATATCAACAAAAGTATGTAACAATATATACATGTAGCTATGTCTCAAATTGAAATATATAACTGAGAATTTTACATAATATTTTATATATAATTAATTGTAACCATTTTTATAATGTAATAATATGTTAATATATAATATGTATTAAATATAAAATATATATGTTTTTAATAAATGTATAAAGCAGACTTAAACTTGTTTTTTTTAAAACTATTCTTTTTGTTTACTTTTTAATGTTTAAAAGGATCTTGATAAAATATCGGTTTTAATATTTGATATTGGTTCAAGAAAGTTTGAGACCTTCTGAAAGCTAAAATATTGTTTCCACAAGCTGTTTTATCTCCTTCTCTGAGTCGAAATTTTTTACAAATTTCTGACCCTAAAAAAGCATTTTAAATTGCAGAAAATAAATGTATATTCTATCCTAAATTGAAAAATGCAACTTATTTTTATCAGTAAGCAGTTTTTTACTTATTTTATAGGTGGAAAAATATGCGTCATCCCGTTTCCTGATTTGCAGTTTTTCCTGCGATGCACCTTAGTTTTAAATTTTAAAAAGTACACTGTGATAATATATATTAATTTAATTACTTTCATATTATTTCATATTATATTACTTTTTTATAAAAATAATAAACTGTGATTGTTTAAAAATATTTGGAATAATTTATTTAAAAAATGTTTTGGCAAATAGTGCCTTACCTTCGGGGTAAGGTACTATTGCCAACATTGTGCAATTTTCCTTGGACATCAGAGTGTAAAAATCACATTTATCACAAAACCGGAATCATATTATCTTAGATAATAAATATCAAAAAATATATTGAACGGGTTTTTATTTGAAATTTTAACAGATATCACGCTACGTGTGAACAAAAACATGGAACAGCGCAAAGTTCCACATCACGTTCATTTATCTCATATAAATATTCAGAATTACAAAAATATCACGGAAATTTTAAAAAAAATCATGTAAGTAGCAAGGAATTTAGTTTCAAGAATAAAATTTTTCTTCATGTCGCAGGACATGCAATGCGGGCAGAAGAAGGCCAAATGTATGACATACGACGCCGACAGAAAAGGGGTTATCATTGAAATGAAAACTGAAATAGACTTACTGAAAATTGCCTACTGTACTGAATGTTCAAAGAGCCAAATGTTGTTCATTACCTTAAAATAACCACCTCAGTTAAACTGGCCTTGTTATCCGTATGAACGGAAGTAACACTCTAAAAGAAATCTTTTCTGCCAGAACATGTAACATTAGAAGATAAAGACCTTGACTTTAATGGATAAATGAAGAAGAGTAGAATTGTTTGGGCCTTAAAACTAAGAACTGGAGGTATTTGGCTGCCACTAGAGGTGATTGGAAAAGTCTGGTTCAGAAGCCCTTTGTTCATCTTGTGCTATCACGCTATGAATGATAATGATAAAAATGGCCTATATAGTCGAATATGATTCACGGTAACTGTACTTAAGATCCCAATAATTAAATGGATTTTTTTATAGAATAATATTTAAAAAAAGTATTACAAACGAAAAATTTAATTTATACGATAAATAAAAACTCTTCTAGAAGATAGGTTCACAAAATTATAAAAATCAATGTTTTACTTTCTTCAATTTATTCATTCATATATATTCTCTTATTTGTTAAAATTAATTAATAATTGTTCTACATTTTTTATTACTTGTGATTTAAATTAAATTTCATCTAAAATAAATTTTAAAACAGAAAATAAAACTTGTGAAGCAGATAAGAACAATGAAATTGTAAGAAAAACGACATCAGAGATAAAAATGTTTTTAATTAAGCTTAAAATTTTGAAATTCGGGTATTTCTAACTTTGCTTAAAAGACACTTTTTGCCTTTTATTGTCAATTTTAAAAAAAAACCTTTTTGACAATTTTAATTTCAATTCTGTAAATGTACAATTCATATATGCTGATTCAATTTTATATTGAAGGTGGTATTAAGTGTATTTAGCTAGAAATATGGAAACATTAGGAATATTGTGAAATTAGAATATTTTCTTAGCGTACCTAAAAAGTATACATGAATCCATATGTTTATTTAAAAAACATCTCAAATGCTGACAAAATGTTATAATAAAAAAGATCATTTAATTAAAAAATCTATAATAATTACAAATCTGTCATAAAAGCTTGGATGTAAAAAGTTTTTCATTTTAAGTTAAAAATGCTTTAGCAACTGGCTTAATTCTTGAAAATTATCAAACACAGAAATATCTTCCATCATACAATAATAATTTAAGTTTTAAAATATTTTTAAAAAAACATGATTTGTTATTCTTGTTTTCTGTTAAGGTAGTAATACATAATGATTGGGAAATCTATAGAGAATCTCATACAGTTAACATATATGAAAGATAACATTCGCACTATTTCGGTTTAAAATTCAGAACTTAATAAAAATTGACTGATCTGAAAAATCAAATAAAATACTTAAAAATTTAAATACTTTAAGTAAATTAATTAATTAGCTGTCTGATGTAAAAAAATTTTATGATACCATTTTGAGGAAAATTGAATTGAATTTTAAAAATAAAGTAATTTGCAAAATTCCGTGCATAACGTTAAATCACATTCTTAATCTTAAGACATTAAGACTGAAAGCCTTAATGTCTTAAGAAAATTTGCTTACTGTATAGATTTTTAAAGCTTTATAGGCATCTTCTCTTCTTTATATTTGTGTGTTTCCTTCCCTTCCTTTTAATTTATATTTGTCTCTTAAATGTATTTTTAATTTTGTTTGAAATTTTATATTGATGTTACCACTTACATCTGTAAACCTCATGTTATGCAATGTGGAGCATGAGGAATTTTTTAAATAAATTAATTAAAAAAAATAAAAACGTTAAATCAAATTTCCTGCCCAGATATATTGCAAGTATTTTCTCTGATAAAATAGTAATAAAGATGTTTATTGTACTAAAAGTTAATAATAATGCACTTATGTCTTAAAATAATTTTTGTTGCCTCAGTATCAAATAAATACTAATTATTTGCTAATATTATGATCTTATTTTCAAGAATGAAAAAGTTATAAAGTTTCGGAAGATATTCTAAAGTTTAAAAAAATTCAACTTTTTTATACACATTAGAAATAGGATTTTTTAAAATTATAATATCATTATAATAATTTGATATCATTTAAGTAAAATCTCTATTTCTTTAAACTTATAATGAATAAATAAATAAATGATATTCTTTTATTTTATCAATAAAACATACAATTTGGGTTAAATTAATTTATAACAAACGTTATCTTAAGCGTATCAAAACTGTACATTACTTTATGAAAATGATGTAAAACGAAATCAGAACGAAAAATTCTATATCTTCATAAATTAGAAATAACATTTCAAACCTAAGATATTAAAAAAAAGACAAGGGAAAATATATTACATAAATTGCATGCCAAAATTATATGGAATTTATATCTAATTATATGTAAACTGATATCTCTTTTTTTATTTTTGGATTTATTGTTAAAATGTTCTTCTCTTCTGCTATTTTTACTGTAACAAAAAATATGATTTGAATCCGATGTACAATTTATTTTACATCGCAATAATTTACATTTGGTTTCCCTTTGAATGCAATATTTATATTATTTTTGTGATTACTTTCAATTTTTCTTTATGTAACTTACTTAGTTATTAAAATATAATTGATATAAAAATTATGTAATGTGTTATGCTGTATAGATGTGTATTTAAACGTTGCTAAACATTTATGGGGCAAATTTCTTCAGCAAAGCTAAAGTTCTATTTATTTTATGTTAGCACAATCATATCATCTCTCAAATAAATTGCTGTAATAAATAAGTAAATAAATACAAAATGAAAAAATATTAAAGAGTAATTCAATATAAATGACAGCATAAAGTAGATTAACTGTAAGAGTATCTACTTTGAAGAAAATATATCTCTACAAGAAAATCAAATCATGTGTGGTGTGTTTCTGTGGCAACATTTTTTATGCACAATTCATTAAAAATGTAAAAACTAGAATTGACCGAAATATTTGCTTATCTGTTTTTACTCTTAGGCTTTTTTACTCGGTTCCACAAAAGATAAAATTTAATTAACGTAATTTGATCCCTTTCTTTAAAGGACATTAATGAATTTATGTTCTGCTTGATTCAAGAATACCACAAAAATGTACAAGATATCTATTTTTTTTTCCGTTTCTTCTGATAATCTCATATTTTAGTGAATACATCCGATCTCTTAATCAATTATCTATATACAAAAGACACAACCTTTTTCAAAATTAATTCATTTATAATGCAATTTTCCACCCTGTTTAAGAGCTAAAATAGCTTAGATTAATACCTTAAGCTTCATTGCTGCTATTGTAAAGTATTATGTAATTAATATGATTTTGAATGATAATCTAAGACTCATGCTTTAATCGAGCAGTTTCGAAATAACGCATTGCAATAATTGAATCGGAGGATTGCGTTGTATTACGTCGGAATGCGTGAGTGTAATTTGTTCTCCATCCCCACCGAGGTTGATTGGCAGATTTAGTAAGTGCATCCGGTTTTGTGTCTCGGCATCGCGCGATGATGCTCCAAAACATCGTCAATAATCTTAAAACCGTCGTCTCCGTATCTGATTCAGCTGGAGTTTTTCCTTTTTGTTGCTGTCATTATTTTCCATTCTCCCTTGTTGTGGCGCAACATCAAGCTACTGAACGGATTGGTAAAATATAATTCTTTTGTCCGTGATTCCCTTTTATTTTCAAATTTTATTTGATTCTTATTTTCTTTTCCATGTATCACTCCTTGAATTGCTGTTTCGAGACTGCATATTTCTGAGGAGTGTTCTTGGATTTTTCTCGGATGTATTTCCAACGTGCTGCTAAAGAGATGCATCTTCTCAGGCAAATTACATTTGATACAACTTGGAGATTTTTTTCCTCTTCTTTTTTTTCTTCTTTTTCTTCTTTCTTACTTATCTTGCTTTTGTTGTTATTAAAGTTTGGAAGATTTTTACTCAGTTTCCAAGAGAGAAAAAATAAAATGAAATGGATGCTTATCGAATAAAGGATTTCATAGATGCATGCGAATATATTCAGTTATTCAATGCATGGAAGTATTAAATTAGTGTACGTAACAAAGTTTTTATTATGCGGTCTCTTACAATAAAAGAAAGAAAATCAACAATTGCATATCTTGTTTCGCAGAATGAATAAAATTTCTTTTTAAAAAATTCAAATAAAGAATTTATTAAAAATAGTAGATTCACATTTGACCTTTTACTGTTTCAAGAATACTTTAAATTTCTTATTGTTCAATGTATATTATAATTTTATTGAATAATATTTATTTATGATAATATGGTTTTGCTAGTTAGATTAGCAATCATAACATTCACAATACAGGTTTTAAACAGAATGAATATTTTAATAAGGTTTTAGGAATATACTTGTATATGTAAGAACATATCCTAAGAACTTAATTTTAAATATTATTCTGCATTTAAGCAATAATTAGAATGCTTTATAACAGAGAAAAGTCGCATTTTTCCTGAGAAAATACCATGACCTTATAAGTACTAGCCGTACAGAAATAATTCATGTATTCCTTCCATTATAAATTGAAGAATCATATCTTTAAATGTAATATTGTTTGTGAATACATTTACCTTTTAGTTGTTACTTTTGTGTAGCTTAAGAAATTATAAGTGATTATTATCAAGCAAACAGACTATGAAAGATATAACAATATGATAATTAGAGGAGTAGACACTAATAAGCACTTTTTTGACATTTATTTAGATATTATTTAAGACATAACATAAATAATCTTACATTGAAAATGATTTACATTAAGGAATATGTGCAAATCACTTTCAATCTTTACCGTAATTAATTTAACCGAGCATTTGAGTTAATTTTAAAATAAATGATAGAATTATTAAAAATCCTAAGTTGATTTAATAAAAAAATTGATTACTTAAATTAGCTAAAAATGGTTCAAACAAAAAAAAGAGAAAATCATTTAATGAAAAATTGAATAAATAATGTAATATGCCAAAAAGCAATTTCTCATCACTGTTGTTAGCAATAAATTTTTGTGGAGGAGTTTCTACGAGTAAAATACTGCATAAGAATTAAGAATTTGATTGATATTGCAGTTTGTCTCAAAATTTCATTCGAAACGAAATGGAATGAAAACTACAAATAAGAACATTTTCTATCTTAAATAAGTCACAATGATACTACAAATAAATATTTAAAAATAATAAGATAACGAAATTAAAGTATGTTAGAAGAAAAGAATGAATTTAATGTTTATTAATGTATTTTAAATTTCATTTAAAATCAGAAAACACAAAAAATGTATTCGAATTAGTAAAACCCTACAATTTTTTTTTCATAAATGAATTAAAAGGAATTTTGTTCGTAGTTGAAGTAGTCCAATATGAATTTAGAATTACAATTTTGGGCAGTTTCTGATGAATATTATAATTACACTGCTGGCCACCGTAAATGCAACACCCTGAAGGAAGCACGCGAATAACATGGAATTTACAACATGCATTAGTGGAGATGAGATATGCAAATGATTAGAATTTCAGTGCATACACACATCACGCACGCCTGTGGCGCCACCTCAAAGCGCTATTTAAGGCTTGGAGATTTCGACGATTTCAAGTTCGGCAATTGTGTTTTTCTTGTGGTTTTTTTCAAAAAACGATCAGTTTTATCTCGTAGAAAACAGCGATCAGCTTTTGATCAAGTGTCCGAGTTCGACAGAGGAAAGATAGTGGCCTACCGAGATTGTGGATTATCTTTCAGGGAAATCGGTATTCGAGTTGGGCGAAACCAAACAACTGTAATGCGGATATATGACCGTTGGAGGCAGGAGGGTACGACGAACCAACGTGGTCAATCGCATCCACCTCAGTGCACCACTTCACGTGAGGACAGGCAAATTGTGCGCATGGCAGCGACGGATCGCTCAGTCACATCACGAACCATAGCACAGCACATTGAGTCTGTAACGCATCATTCAGTGTCTGCACGTACTATTCGACGCCGTTTACAGTAGAGGGGTCTGTCCGCAAGACATCCATTGCCTGGTCTACCCTTGACGCAGAGCCACAGACATCTCCACCGCCAATAGTGCGATGAAAGAAGGACGTGGGTGGCAGAATGGAATGAAGTTGTCTTTACTGACGAGTCACGCATCTGTCTGCAACACCACGATGTTCGGATTCGAGTCTGGAGACACCGTGGAGAGAGGATGCTGAACAGCTGCGTTATGCACCACCACACTGGTCCTGTACCGGGTATTATGGTATGGGGCGCGGTATTGGATATCACTCTCGCACTCCTCTAGTACGCATTGCCGGTACTTTAAACAGCCAGCGCTACATGTACGAGGTGTTGGAGCCAGTTGTCCTTCCTTACCTTCAGGGCTTGACCACAGCTATATTTCAACAGGATAATGCACGACCACACATGGCACGTAATGTCCAAAGGTTCTTCGTCAATCACCAGATTGAATTGCTTCCCTGGCCGGCTTGCTCTCCGGATCTTTTGCTTATAGAAAACATGTGCTCCATGGTTGCTCAACGATTGACCCAGATTACACCCCCAGCTGTCATACCAGATAAACTTTGGCAACGTGTGGAAGTTGCTTGGTCTGCTGTACCCCAAGAAAACATCCAAAGACTCTTTGAATCAATGCCGAGGTGTGCGGTGCGGCAGCGGTGATCTCCAACAATGGCGGCTACTCTGGCTACTGATTCTGGCAGGAACCACACTTCACAGGAGTCTATAAATTTAATCATTTGATACTTTGTCAACATGTTACCTACAAAATAAATTTTGTTGTGCTGTCTCTTGTCTTTCTTGGTGTTGCATTTACGGTGGCTAGCAGTGTATTTTAAAATTATACGCAATCGAATTGAATTTGAATTAACTTGCAGTGTTTTTGAAATTAAGACGCAGAAACTAACTAATTTAAAGTAAATATTAAATATTAATATTAAATGCCTCCTTATTTTCTGTAATTTTGCATATGAAAAGCATTTAATATATGATAAGCTGGTTTTCAAGAATATTACATGTATTACTTTGATAAGAACAGTTTTAAGCGATTAATTTTAAAATTTTAATATTTATATGTCGTGTCGCACGCATTTATCATTTTATTTCTTAAAAGATTACTGCAATGGATAAACAAAACAAACTTTGAGATGGAAGCCACATCAAATATAAATTTTAACCTGTTGGCTCTTTTCCATTAAATGAAAAATATTGATGTGAAATATGTTTGAAACTAATATCAATTGAGTTTTATGAACACCATACCAAAACAATCATTAAACTCTCTGTTTCTTACTTTTAGAACCGGTTTTTAATCCTTTAGGCCATCTTAGCATGGCAGCGTAATGGAAATTAAGACGATTAAGCAAATTAAATCCTTTTATAATTAAGTTAAGCTCAAATATAACATTTTACCTGAGAAAATGGATTTATTGATAGAAATGTATGTCTTAGCGTTATAAAATTTTCAGGTTTTTGTTCCTGTTTTGTCTCATGAATGAATACTTAAGGGAACTTGGCACCTTTCAAATGCCGAAAATCGATGAAAATGTCGTTTTTTCAATTTTTAGTTTAAATGTAGTTTGATACCACTTGTATAACTGTGCGAATCTTTGAAACGATCTGATTATTTAAATGTAGTTATTAGTATTTTAAATATTTGGACAGCTCTGACATCTGATTAAATGCCCCACCTACCTCAATGTTTACATTTTTTTAGTTGAGAATAACTCCAATATTTTACATAAAACTCTGCACAGAAGAGGAATCTGTTAAATTGTGACTGTAACTATCAGCAAAGTTGTTTGTTTACATTTACTTTGCTAATTTCGCTCGCTGTGTACATTTTAGTTTCACTGCTTTTTGATTTCATAGAAAATTAAAATAGCCTTTTTAATGCTATTTCAATTATAGTCCATTCTTTACATTTTATTAGTTATTATTATTACTAATATGTCTCTTAAGAAATGTTCACTGCAAGCTTTGCAAATGAATGAGAAGCAATGGCGTAAAGAGAGTGTTGATTGTAAAGTGACTGAAAATTCAGTAGTGTCAAATGTACGCCAGTAAAAATTAAATACTGTGGTAAAAAGTGAAACGTCTGCTGTTGGGCATTATATCTTGGTGGACTTCCCCCAACTCATTAATCTTCTTCTATGTGCAAAAGTGACAGTATTATGAAAAACATACTTTGAAACTGGAGCTTGGAGCCAAGTTAGAATTTTGATGCAATTTAAAACAATTGTGTAGTAACTGTGATCAAAGCAAAACCGTTGTGAGTACTTCTCTAAAGTCTGGTACTACCAGTCATGATGTAAATTTGAGAATAACTCAAGTATTTTTACATATTAGGAAATGTTATTCAGTCATAGAAAAATATTGCATGGTGATGAATATTGATCCTTTTTCATCAACTACATATGGAAAGTGTGGGAGACGGCTGGATATGGTATATACTCTGTCATCTGAATTCCTATTTGTAAAAATCCTCTGAGAGATTAAAAAGGCGTATAAAAATGGTGTTTCTATTTCTGTTGAAATCACAGACCTAAGTGTTAGCTTTGATGGAACGTGGTTAACATGTGGTCACTCATCATTCATCAGTGTAGGATGTGTTATAGATAAGCTCACAGGATATGTCATCGACTTTGAAGTAATATGTAAGATGTGTCGTCATTGCTCTATGGCTAAAAATAAGTTAGGTGAATCAAGTTTTGAATTTAGCGTATAGTATGAAGGACATGAAAGTGAATGTGATATAAACCACTTGGGCTCATCTACATTAATTGAAATAAAAGTCGCATTTACTTTATGGAAAAGATCCATATCCCTCGGATTTTGTTATGTCACAGTTTTATCTGATGGTGATTGTAAAACGTATAATTGTTTGTGTGAAAAAAATTATATAGACCTAACAAAAAGGAAGAATGTATAAATCATGTGAGTAAACGGTTAAGAACATCTTTGTGATCTTCTGTGACAGACTTTGAATTCTTTAAATGGTAAAGTTCGAAGTAGAGTTTGAAATAAGCCGCAATTAAATAATTAACTAATTAATACCAAAAGCTATTTTAAGAAACAAAAGGGATTTGAATGCTATGAAAACAGCAATAAATGCTACCTATTTCCATAGCATTTTTACAGATGCTAAACCTCAGCATTATAAATGTCCAGCAGGAGTAAACTCTTGGTGTTTTTTCCAATCTGGTGACTGCAAATGGAGAAAAACCTAGCAATCATAAATTAAATATAGGAAAGAAATACCAATAATTGAAAAGTTTCTTCCAAAATTTCTTTCAATTTATCGTAGACTTGCATCAAATGAATTGTTAGAAAGATGTATTCTATATGGAACCTAAAATGCAAATAAAGGTTTGCACAGTGTGATTTGGGCAAAGTGTCCGAAAGAAATATTTGTAAATAAAAAGCCTGTCTACAGTAGAAGCTATTTGCGATTACTGTAAAAGTACAGTAGGTACCATATAGTAGAAGCACAGAAGGCATTAGGTGTAGCTACTGGAAATTCTACCAGACAACTTGCTACAACCTTAGATTGTCGAAAACGACAATTTAGAAAATGTCGTCAAAATGTCAATAATAATTTGGCCTTTAAGCTTATAAAAAAGCAATATGTAGAAAAGGGTTATTAGCTAAACAGAGAGAAGGAATGCATTATGGAGCAGGACAATTTTAAAACAAAAATGTTTTGAAAAAATAGTACATTTTGGATTAAACATGTTTTACTTTATTTTCTATTAGATATTGAATTAAGTTGCAAATTAAAAGCTTTCCAATTTTCTGTTGCACATTTCATATACTTTCATTTAATTTATCTTATATATTTAATTTATTTTAAAATATATTTAATACATGTTTCTTGAGAAGAGAAGTCACATAAAGACATTTCCTACTTTTTGAAATTTTGGGCTCAGGCTATAAAATAAATTTTATAAAAAGCTTATTTTTGTTTAATGTTTTCAAATTGAATGAATTGTATTATGCTTTATTTTAAAAGTATATATTGATACAATATATTGATAAATTATTACAAAATTTAGACATGGTTTTGTTTATTTACTGATTGATAATCTTTAAATTGTGTTTTCTCATTTTGAGTTTTTTCATGAAATCATGGTCTTAAAAGTTACAAAACTCAACAGATATTTATTAAACAACTTGATTTTTGGTGTGTATATTTATTATAATGTGATTGGTAAAATTAGGGATCCATTTTTCAATATCTTGAATAGAAAAATATATTATAAAAGAAAATGTAGCAGAAATCATGTTCTTTTAGCCTTTTTTCCTTTAATTTATCCATTTTAATTCTTTTCCGAACTAATTTGTTTATTTCAAAATCGATCCCTAAAAATGTTACTCATATTCTTATAAGCCTAAAAAGTTTTTGGTATCAAAATAATGGTACTATTGTAAAAAAAGAATAAATATAAAACCAATAAATTTTTAAAAAAATTTAAATTTTAAAGTTTTTATCAAGTTTAGCTTTTTTTATGGTAAAATTACTTTGTTTAGTATACACAAAAAATAAGTTAAAACCCTTTAAATAAAAAAAAATTGGAAAAAAAGGGCTGAGTCCCATTAAATGTATTTTTTAATTGCAGGAAAAAATATTAAATTTGCTTTTATTACATAGGGTACTTAAGTAATGATTTTTAATTCTATTAGCTCTGTTATTTTCTATTAATTCTGTTAATGGTTTTAATACAATTTAATTGCTTCTTCTTTTTAGTCAATCATGAATATGCGCACTTATATAAAGAAATATTATAGAATGATAGTTTTGATAAAGACAACTTTAGATGCTAATAACATATCACAAAATGTCATTTTGCTTTCGAGTTTCAATCTAATAAGAATATATTTTAACATATTTATCAAAATGCCTGAATTAAAATTTTGTCACATAGATTGCTTCATATTCGAAAACGGTATATATTTAGATTGCTTATAAATTTCTATTTTATATGTGTTGGCAGCTGGGTTAAAACTAATTAGAAGAATTTTCTCCATATTAAAATTAAGCAAACTAATGGACAGTTATAATATTTATTTTAATAAAGAACGCGTTTCATTATTCTTACATTACCGGACATTCCACATTCAAGTGGTAATGGCCGCCTTAAGATTTCAAGAACTCTGCAACTATGTTCAAGGCAGGGAAATCATTAAACTTCTACAGTTCAAGCTCTTGATGACAGGAGGCAACCTTTTGTTCTAAGCCTTTGTCATGCAGTTCAAGTAGTTTTGTCTCTGCGTTCGCGGGAGACTCATTTATCCAGCCATCAGAGCCCCCCTTCTCCTCCTCCACCCTCCTCTACTCTTGCGGGACGTCAAGTCCGATGATAAAGCGGACTCCGGCCAACATCAGGTTTTCATTCTGCGCACCCCATTAGTGGACAGTTTATTGTTGACAATAACGAAGCACTGATATGGGTCTCAGATAGGGGCACTCTTTGTTGATGTTGCTGCCAAATATTTAACCCGTTCCCAGAGACAGGGTGTTGGACCCCTTCGACACTTATTTATTACCGGATTTAACCCGGCGTGAATAACCGACCACTGGGTCGTTTCACTTTTAAAGGGGAGCGTATAGACGTTCTAAGAGAATTTTATAGTTTGAAATGCCTTTTGGAATCTAAAACTTTCGCTATAAACATCAAGTGCTATCATTTGTTATTAGTTTCATGTTTTCATACTGAACACACAGCTTAATCAAAGAAAAAGAGTTTATTTGAAATTTTTATGGTGCATCTTTTAGGAATGCATTTGCATTCAATACATACTTAATTTTACAAGCCAGTAATTATTTACTGAAAACAAGATATCAATCATTGGCATGGCCAAGTAATTTTAGCGCGTTTTTCACATGTTGTATTTTACAATAATGCAACTAATGAATTTTTTACTAACAGAAAGTAGTACTGTACCACTCCTCTAAATGTACTACTATTGAGCTGAAAAGAAATAATGACACAAATCTGTATCAGCACTATAAAAAAGGAAAGAAAAAAAATTTACAGAAGCTACAAAAGCTTTTGTATTTCCTCATTTTTGTGAAGATTTCCTCCAAAATGCAGGTAGATTTTTTTTAAAAAACTTTTTGCAAACAATAAATTTACTAGGTAAAATTTGAAAATTTTTGTTATAAACTAGCGAAATTCAGGAAAATTTGTAGGAAAATTCGGGAAAACTATGGGAAAATTTAAATTTGATTCAGCCCATCTAGGGCACAAATGCGACCAAATGCCGAAGACCCGAGGTCAATTGGCTGCTTATTGGCTGAGAAAAAGGTACGACAAAATATGGAGCGAAGACGAAGACGAAATTTGCGTCCTAATAGCGCTTTTGTTCCACTACGTGAAAAACGTGCTAAAAATAGAATATGCAAAATGTTAAGACTTTGGGTTTAATGCAAAGGTTAGTAATGTTTGGTAGATCATTATAAATAAAATAATTAAATTTTATAAGAAACCTTTGGGTCCCTTCAATCTTAAATGCTTTAGATTACTTTAGATTTATTTACGGTTTGGAAATAATGTTCACTTTTCAATTGAATTCTTCCTAAGTGTAAATTTTACTTACGTATAATTTTTAGAAATATACCTAATACGTAAAACGGTATTTCAAATGCATTAAATGGAATCTGAAGAAAATATGTATAAAAAACTCAAAAAAGGAAAGAAAAATACTTTTATGCATTTATTATCATGTGTATACTTAAGAAACCAAAAAATGTACCATGTTTAGTTCTGCGAAGTACACAAATTCTATTAAATGCATTTAATTATTAAAAATAATACTTTATAGGGAGATTTTTTTCTCGTTTAAAATTCTTAGCTATTATAAATTTTGTGAGACAAAAATACATATTTAAAAGTAATTAATTTGTGATTTTGACGATCACAATTATTGGAAAATGTTCCAATATTTTTTATTTAGCTCTTGGGTTGCTAATTGTAAGTAGTATTTTGAATTTCATACAATTCTTAGTATAAATAAAATAGAACTCCGTAAATTTTTAATAAACTTACGAAACTTCACAAGAAAATAATATATTTTAATAAATTCATTACAAATTTAATATGAAAGAGGTTTAAAAATTATTAGCAGGCCAGTTGTATTAAATATGTTCAAATTAATTTTAAAATAATATAATTAAAGGCAATCCACATTTTGATTTTATTACTTTTTAATTATATTTCTTATAATTCCAATAAAATATATATAAATTATCCCCTCTATTACTTAAGCTATATTTTATACATCTAATATCTTTTTCTTTCTTTTCTTATTTTTCTAACATATTTTCCCCCAAAATAAATAAAATTAAAAAAAAAGGTAATTTTACATAAGTTTTTTTATTTTTCAGAGTAATATAATTTTACAAAAATAGATTTAATTTCACAGTTTTGTTAATAAACAAGCATGCTGCGTTCTCACTAGCGTTTTGACTTTCTCCTTTCATGAACATCCCCTCAATCCTGCGTAGGCCCTTTCTGCTGATCTGACCTAATAAAAGTTATCTGAGTTTTGGTCCAATGAGCTCCTGGCTTATGGTCACCCGTCCATACCAAACTATAGATTGATGTTGTGCTTTAACCTCCGCTTACTCCAGCCCATACTGAGCTCTTTTGTTCTTATAGATTGTTTATTTAGACAAGTCCGTTTTGCCCGGCTTCTCTGTGAGGGGTTCGTTATTATTCCTAGAATGGACTGCATTGAAGAGAAATTCCTCTATAGATTTAGTGGTCAGTTTATAGATAAAGTGGACTGGGCATTCGCTTTCGTTTCATTGGTCAATTAAAATGAATATTAATTAAATAGTGCGCGTCAGTGCATAACAATCATTAGCTAATCTGGAATAAAAGATATCAATAGAAGACATGCACTACAACCACATAAGAGATTATTGGAATTGGTAATCAATAAGTGTATAAATTAAATAAGAGCTTATGAATAAAATATTGAAAAGTTTATCATTAATTATCGAATACACAATACGTTTATATAATGATAAGATAATAATATGAGATAATACTTTTAGAACACCTAAACTAGAACAATTCTTGAAAACGTGAAAAACTTTAAAAAGTGTAATTTACTTTAATAAAATCTTAAGCGAAGCTTCTTGACATTAAAAGACAGGATGAAATATTAAATCCATCGTGGAAAAAAAATCATAATTTCTCATATTTAACACGGAAAGATACTTTCAAACTTAATTCTTGATTCTACAGAAAATTCATAATTTACTGAAATAATCTTTACATTTTGAGGAACAAACGAGACATGCACTTGACTTGTACTGAGAATACAATACCCGCCCCCCCCATAGCGCACACATACAAATACTATTATTATTATTTTATATTGAAGGAATCCTAAATTTCTCAGTTTGAAGAATTTTTGCGAATTAATTTCTTGACATTTTTTATTCGAAATAAATTTTTTTTGTTACGATTTGTATGAGTTATTAGCAGGGGCATAGCTACCACCATGTAAGCCGTATCAATGATACGGGGCCCAAAACTGTGAAAGCAAAAAAACTAAAATGTTAAGGACAGGGACGTCTTAAGACTTCTTGAGGCCCCGGGCCCCTATTCAAAAGTAAACCCTGGGCCCCTACTCAAAAGTAAGCCCTGGACCCTTACACAAATGTAGAACCCAGCTATAACACTTAAAAGTAGACACAGTGCATGGCATACGTACAAACAATAGCCCGGATCAAGTAAATGTTCTTGGCTAATAATCGCGCAAACCTGCTCGACCGACTACCGCCTTTTGATTGAATGAGTAATGATGGAGTATGATGGTAGGCCTAGGCCTGTACGTGGACGATGGTCATCATATGTATATATTGTGACGTAGCGTACAAATAACGTAAATGAATCGTCACGGCCAAATGCTGTAATAAACGAAAAATTTCTTCTAATTTTACGTCTCTAATTCTCTAATTCAAAGTCTCTACGCCAAGTATCTCCTCAGTTTTTCTCCAAATACTGTATACTCCAGGAGTATCTCCTCAGGTTTTTTTCCCTCTTATCTTTGACAGCCAAGAAGTTTAACGTTTCCTTTCCTTAAATTCCTTTTTTTTAAAAAAAAAAAAATCATTTTTCAAACTAAACTATTTTCTACCAAATCGCTCTCGCGCAACAACAGTTCTTGTTTCTAGTGTGTTCAGTTTGCTTTCAACAGTTCTCGTTTCATGTCTGTTCAGTTTGGTTTCAACAGTTCTCGTTTCATGTCTGTTCAGTTTGATTTCAACAGTTCTCGTTTCATGTCTGTTCAGTTTGCTTTCAACAGTTTGTTTCACACAGCGGACGCTAGAGGACACAACATTCTCCACACTCGAGTTTTGGACGATTCCAGCAAAGATGTTACAATATCATATGACATCGGCCGAAATTCCTCGTTTTTCGGAGAAAACAACCGGAAATAGCATTTGACCGTTTAAATTATTCGAATTATGATGTTATTAAGGCTGAGTCAAGAACGCGAGACGAGGCCCTCATTATGGCCGAGATCCTGAGCCTGGGTGGGCCCAGTTGGCCCATGCCTTAAGACGTTCCTGGTTAAGGGGCTCCCCAAAAGAGCCACCAAGAAATTTTGATATAGCGCCTATTCAGAAATAACTACGTCATTGGTTATTACGATTACTTTCAATGATTTATCATTCAATACTTCTAAGAAAACTTTAAAAAAGTATCTGGATTAGATAGATAAAATAAATGTCTTTTACTCACCAGAAGAAAAATGGTATGAAAAAACATATAATAATTTTAACTAAAAGGAAAAACCTTATAATAACATTTAGTCAAGTTTAAAATCTACAGAGCAACTGAAAAATATGAGAAACTTATTTTCAATTATATTTCAACTAAAATAAGCTAAATTTAATGAAATCATGCTGTTCTCGAAAATTTTTTTATTTAAGATCCTTTGGTTCTTTTTTTTTTTACATATTTTGATTCTCACTTAAACAAACAAAATTATAAAAATGTACTCACGAAAATGCCGGATGGTTTTAAAACAGCCTCAATCAACCCCCAAGAAACATTCAATTCCATTGTCATTATTTTAGAACCGAACACCCCCTCCCCTTTCCTAGATTGAGCCCCTCACCTCGCCAATTGATTCCCACTTGTCCCCACACCTCTCTTTAGCCGATCTTTCGGAAATAAGAGAAGAAAGAAAAAAAATTAAAAAAGATAAAAACGATACGAGAGGGGGGAGGAAAAAAGGGCACACTTCCAATCTATACGAACACCCCCTCTCTTAAAACCCCCCTTCAAATTCACCCCGGTAAAAACGCTCTCACTCTTAGTTTTAAGCTCTCGGGGGTCTTAAAATACCGGTTATGGCTCTGTCAAAAATGGTGCTGAGTCTGACAGCTACAACTCGAGCACCGAGAAGACAAATTACAGTAATTTAAGTGCCATTTTCAGTGAAAAACTACATGTTACCAATTCTTGTGTAATGTTTCCTTTCCGTATTTTTTTTTCTCTCTCTCATCCGTCGTGTATTTTTTTCAGACTTCTTTTCCGAGTTGCAAACTCCTGATCATGCTTTCTTCCCCCTAGAGAGAGAGAGAGGGGTGGGCTAATACTCCTGATGTTCTTTTCTCGCAGTTTTTCCACCCCCTCTTGTTATGCTACTTTTGCTTTTATATATACGCGGGGGCGCAAAAAAATAAGAGTAGTTCTGGAAAATGATGAGTCGAAGCTAGTGAAGTCATCAAACTAATATTATACGCTGCATTTCGAAAAGGGAATGGCACACGGTTGCATTCAAGAGTTTGTGCCGGCTAAATTGCATCGTAGCATGAAACTTTAAATACATTTGTCAACTAATAACGGGGTGGCCGTAATAATACGCCAAAAAGAGGGAAAGAGGGTTACCGTCAGAACCGAAATTTTACGTCGGCATTATTTTTTTCAAGTGCGGACAAACACGAGTTATTTTTTTTAGACGAGCTCTTTTTTTATACTTTGAAATTGATTATCTTCTTCAGTTAGTTTTTTTTGCGTAACTCTTTTAAGTGGAGCATAAATCAATTTTTTTTACTGCCACTGATTAAAGTTTCGGTTCACTTTTTTGCCTATTTATTGAGTTTACGATTAAATTTATTATCTGTACTTGCTCTTTAAGTACTCGGAAAAGTCCGCAAAGAAATGATCAGAATCCAAAGCGTAAAATACTCTTTATACGGAAGGTCAATGAAGTTGATTAATGATTGTAAAGCTCTGGTAATTCCTACTTGCTTTTTGAGCCAAAAAGCAGTAGTCCGTTTAATAAGCGAATGCATTTATATGATAGAGCTATTACATATAAATAAAAAATATCTTTTATGCTTTCTTTTCTCATGACGAATCGGAAGTATTAAAAAAATGTAGCATTATATTGATTACTGAATTCAGTAAAAAATCTCTAGCTGATAATCTCAAACCTCAACTGCTCATAAAAAATTCCAAGGGGAAAATATATCATTATTTGTACTTGATCGTTTTAATATTCTTCTCGTTTTAAAATAAACCCACGATTCCAACAAGAGCTATTTTGGGACCCAAATGAACTAGAATCCCCCCCCCCCGTGTTACGATCGAGTTTGTCCTGCTCACTAGATTAATCTACACTAAGATTATTGGTGAAAGTTCATTTTCATTTCTTCTCTTGAAGCAAATAAATTTATTTATATCTAATTAAATCTTAATTGATGACTCTTTATAACGAAATTGTTTTAGTTTGATATTTTTGAAAAATAATAAAAAAAATCGTACAGTGATCCCATTTAAAAGTTTTTAAGCCCTATCGATGACGCATTGAATGCATATTATGAATCGATGGATATTATGAACATCCATTTTTTTCATAAAAGTTTCAT
Organism: Trichonephila clavata; assembly: GCA_019973975.1. Classification (NCBI taxonomy): domain Eukaryota; kingdom Metazoa; phylum Arthropoda; class Arachnida; order Araneae; family Nephilidae; genus Trichonephila; species Trichonephila clavata. The sequence continues at coordinate 103,098 of BMAO01005074.1, read as the reverse complement.
TAGTATTTAAATAAACTCATAAATATATAAAATGAGATATTTGAATAAGTTAAAATTCATTTCTGGAAATAAATGCGTATGGAATTATTATTATTATTTTGCGTTTTCTTATAATTGTCGAAACACTGCATGCACATTTATTAAGACGCAGGGTGAAAAGCTTACGGTTTTTGATAAATGAAGGAACACGTCTAGAATGTCTTAGTGATATATATATATATATATATATAATCAAAATTTCTCTACAAGAGAGATGATTCAACATGATTAATACTTAAAAGAAATATCAATTGCTAGATAACAAGACAACAGAATTTAGAAGGAGATATGAAAAATTGAAATAACGCAGTAAAATATAAAAGAATGGATGCTTCTGTATTATCAACATTGCTGACTTAGGACAGCTTGTATACATAAAATTTTCTTTAAAAAAATCTTTCTGTATAAAAGTGGGGTTGAACATGTTTTTGGCCAGCCAACCTTCCCCCTTTTTCTGTTAATAATACTGAGCAAATATCAATTGGAAATAATGGATAGGAAATCTAAATCCATTATATGGAAAAGGTAACTTACCCAAAAATTGCATACTGAAATGCAGAGCCCACGCTAAATCTGAGTACAATAAACAAGTTATTGCCAGATTCTGGACCCAAATACAATTTCAAAACAAAGCAAAGGCTGAAAAATAGCACTTAGCAAAAGTATGAAAAGAATAGAAATAATAAAATAAGAAATGTAAATATACTACAATTTTCTTAGAGACTCTTAATATGGTTTAAAAGTTATAATAAATTCTAAAAAAGTAATTTTATCTAAAACTAGAAACTGGGGGTATTTAAAACTATCTAGGAAGAATAATAAATCTATAATATAAACCTTTTAAAACTATGGAAATTTAATCCTTACTATTTAGAATTTCATTATTTAAATATCTATTAATAAAATTAATTGGGTAGTTTTGAATTAAACAGTATTTAGTAAAATGTTTATAATTTTTTATTTTTTCTGATTTATTAGAAACTAGAAATTTATTGCGTAGTGTGTAATTAAGAACAATATTTCTGAATATAGATACATGCACATTACTCTCCCAATGCGGTACTTTTATAATATTGAAATTAAAGTCTTCTCGTTTATCATAAATATTAGTAACTATTTTATAATCTTTTAATTTAATTTCTATATCAAGAAAATTTGCTTCGTAACTGTTACTATTTGTCTGTATTAAATTAAGATATTGTGGATAAAAATTAATATTAGGTATAAAGTTGTCTTGCTTGCCAAAAATGATTATATCATCTATATAACGAAAAAAGTAAAATTCTAAGTTGTCTGTGAAACTATTTTCAAAATAATGTAAATATAAATTGGCAAGACAGTTGCTAGCTGGGCCACCTTGTGGTAGACCCTTAATCTGTTGATAATAATTACCATTATGATAAACATAATTCTCTTTTAGAACTAACCTAAGTAGAGAACCAAATCTATCATATGTGACATTTTTAAACAAATTATCTTTATATAATTTTACTAGTGTTTTTATCATATCATCAATATTAATTGAGTTAAAAAGATCTTCAAAATCTAAACTAAATACTGAAAATATATTTTTATCTTTAATTTGTGCAATAAGTTCTGTACTATTTTTAAGAATGGCTGAAGTTTTTAGATTATTTATTGTATCTTGTAACATTTCATGTAGAATTTTGCCTGATTTACTGATACATGTATTAAAACCATTAGTAACTGTTCTAAACTTTACTGGATTTTTATGAAATTTAGGAGTAAGAAATACATGTGGAAATTTAAAATTATTATTAATTTGTATTTTTAATTGTTTATGAAAAGCCAAAATTCGATTATTTATTTCTCTATCAGAAATTGATAACCTAATGAAAGCTGTATTATTTTCAAAATGTTTGTTGAGCATTAAACTATAATAGTATTTACAAATGAAGGCAAAATTTCCAGGCACTTTATCAATATAAACTATAATAAATTTATTTTGTAATTTTTTAATCTGATATATATATATATATATATATATATATATACAGGGTGTTTCCGAATACGACAAATTCAGAGTGATAGTAGGCAGCAAGGGGGTGACAAATAAACATAGAAAATGGGGTCGCAAATTACGTTTCGTCGAAGTACTTCTCAAAAATAGTTATGAAGGGAGTGATGTCGAGTGGAATGAAAAGGGTTAATAAGTGGTTAGAAATACATTTAGTAGATAGAGCATGTTTTCCGTACGAATAATGCATCTCAACTCGACGTCAGAAATGCAACAATGAGTGATTGTCGCAGTAATTGTTCGAAGGTGTGGTCGCGTAGGTTATAGCACACCCGACACCGACAGACAACAAGATTGTTGGATGCGTTCAGACCAATCAGGTGTGCTGGTGTTGTCAGCTGAAACAACGACAATCCACTCTGAAAGATCCTGCACTGTAGCCTCCGGCGCCTCATACACAAGTGATTTCTAGAGGCACAAGAAGAAAAAATCCTAGGGATTGAGGTCTGGGGAACGTGGAGGCAAAACAACAGATCCACCGTTCCAATCCACCTCCAGGGATATGTAGCATGGAGGTGGTAAAGCACCGCAATCGAAAAACGTGCTAGTGTACCATTGTGCGTGAACCATACATTCCGGTGCGCAGTATATATTGAAAAATATTAGTCGGGAAAAAAATCTATCCTCTAAGAATAAAATTAAATTTTGTATTGAAATTTTTAAACCTTTCATAATGATGTACAATTATCATAATGAAGTGGCACTTAGACTAAAAGGAATTATTATGGGAAGCGCTGAAAAAAAATAACATTAATATTGTATAAAAACTTATTAAATAAACATATATTTGGAAAAGAATTAAATTTCTGTAATTAAATAAAATTAAAAAATAAATTAAAAACTTAAAAGAATAAAATTTTTATAATTATTTAAATAAACTTGCCTGACGTAATATGTTGTGTATACCCAATTAAATGTAACAGAATTTTAAATGTGATTTTGTTAATGAATTTAGAAAGTGACAGAAACACATTTTATTAAAAATTCCTCATATTAGATAAATCTCAATTAAAATTTAAAAGAATTCAAAAGAAGCAATTATAAAGAAAAGTTAAAGTGGCTTACATTTTTGATTAAAGAAAGCTAAGCGTTCATGGGAGTTTCTTCTGAAAAAATCTTTCAGATAATTATATAATTATTGAAAGACAAAGAAGATAATTGATAATAAAACGAGAAAATATTGAAAAATAGAGGAAAATAATATTTGAGAAATTCTTATCTAAATATTATTTTACAAAATTTGTAAATATTTAAAGTGTATGATTACATATAATACTAATGGCAAGGAATTTCAAATTTATGAGATTAAAATCGCGCATAACAGATATGTACTAAATTTATCATGGCGTTTAAGTAATTTTCGAGATTGTTAAACGAAATGGGATGAATAATTTGGAATATACGCATATATAGTTAAATAAATGCATGTTTTTCCATAATTTTGAATTAATAATACATACATACATAAGAATTAGATATTTTAAAAGACGCCATTCTTTCTCTCTGTCTTAAGAATCTGTGTTACCAATTTTGAATAAGTTATTTTTTAAAAAACTTTTTTCGAAAGTAATGCATTTTTAATTAATTTCTTTCCTTGGAAAACTGTATTTATGATTTTGACATTTATTATTATTTTCCAAAATAAAAGATATTAAATCAACATATCAAAAATGATTATAAATATACTTACAATTCTTATTCAATAGATTTTTTGAAAAAATTAGTTAAAATAAAAAAGTAAATAAAATAATAAATAATAAAATTAATTTTAAAAAAATCAAATTTTTTGAAGTGATAATTTTTTTAGGCGCGTTTTGGTGGAGAATGAACTTGAATGATGCGTTTTAAGAAGTAAAATATTGTTACGCTCGTGTTTGTAACGCTCGTATCAATGGATCGGAATTTTTCGTAACAATGTTAAGTCCTTCAATATTTGTTATAAGTAGGAGAAAACACATTCGCAACAATTGGCATTTGTTGCGTTATCAAGAGCAACAAGTCTTGAAAGACTTTACACTGTTACGGAAAATTTCGATTCAAAATTCTTCTATGGCCTCAGATAATCAACATCTCTCAGACATCTACAAAATGAATTTATAAGATTATCACACAAAACAAACTTAAAATAATCACAGATTTCTTCACAAACTTCATTTCCATAAAAAAGAAAAGGGAATATCAATATATTCTTTGAATTGTCAAAGCTTACGTGCAAATGCTTTGGATCTCGATGACAGTGTTATGCAACATGTAACTCTATATTACTTTTAACAGAAACTTGGATAAATAGTGAAGAAAACATAGATGTTCCAAATTTTCATTGTAATGATAAATTCCAAAGACACAATCATAGTGCTGGTAGAGTTGCTAAATATAAAAATAAGAAGATATGACAACTTATGTCCCTTCAGAAATTGATGTAGCATAAAATACTACTGAATCATTTGAGTTTAATGAGTCATGTATCGGAGAAATTTGTGCAGCGAAATGTAGAGCAGAAAATGGGTAAAAAATTCTAAAGGTTACTAGTTACATTTCATTAAATCAAAGTGTAGAGAAAATTATCGAATTCATTCAAAATATTTAGTTGCCTACACTGAAGCCGGATCAACTCTTCTGAACAAATTGCCAATTATTTTAAGTGGAGATTTTAATGCAGATTTTTTTTTTCAAAAGTCAAATCAAAGCCTTTAGTAGATTTTTTTAAAATCACAATTCAGTTTAATTATGTCAAATGATCCAAATGAAAGCACGACAAAGAACGGAACAACCCTTGACGGAGTTTTTTTTAGATGTTTAAATAATTTTAAATCTCAAGTATTTATAACCTATTTCAGCTACCATAAACCTATTGTTTCCTTCTTAAAATACAATTAATTCACAAATATGAATGTATATTTCGCAAAAAATATTACTTTATGAGTACAGACATATGAATGAATAGTTTTATATGACAATACTAATACCCTCTTGTTTTTTATTAAACCTAACTAATCCCGGAACAACAAAACAAACATTACAAACAACATTACAAAATTTGAAGTTATCTCTTCTATCGTGTGGTCATAAGCACACACACTCCTTTTTTAAGTAATATAATAAAATAAATGATAGGATTTTGGAATTATAGCCTGCAAAACCCTTATATTTAAAATATGCAAAATACCATTGCAGAATTTTTAAAGATTCATCCCTTACGTATTCATAAAAATGAATATTTCTTTCAATTTTTCTGTACTTTAGTTATAAAGGAAAATTCTAACAAAATGTTTCAAAATTAAAGTGGATTCGTGCATTTTGATTATTAAATTATTTCAATGGAAACGCTTTTTTTTAAATAAATGATACGCATTTATTTAGAAATCAAATTCGAGCAGTAATATCCATGATCTTTTCAAGCGAATGAAAGAAACCTACCATTTCTAACTTGTTACTCGATTTCTTTATTCCCCACTGAATTCCAAGGGGGCGCATATGAAAAGAAAAAGAAGCCCGAACTCATTTTTGATGAGTGCACAGTCCCCCCTTCCTTTGTAAAATGCCGTTTCGGGAGTATCAGCGGCTCGGCAGTAGTCTCCTTGCCATGCAGATAAGTTGGTCGAGAAATTTAACAAGGCGACCTCTTGCGCCCTAACAATAGCCGGGGCGAACCCTGCCTCTAGGAGATAACAAGCCATCGACAAAGAGCCCTTCCGAGCTCCATTGTGTGGAACTATGCAGGGCCGCCCTAACAAGCATGAGGCCGTAAATAATACGATTTGCGTCCGCCATTAAGACAAAAGTATTATTTTTCCTAAACGGAAAAGACCTCGCCTTTTCCTCCCCCCTTTTCAACTCAAAATGTGGACCACCATTAAGGCATGAATTGTCGAAGATAAGAGAAACGCGATGCAATGAAGATGGGGCTGGGGAGTGCAGGGGCGCATGTCTGCTCACGCGCAAGCACGCACGCACGCACCTTAAGGCAATATGCTGCGTGAGCTGAAGCGTGAAAACTCCGCTCCTTCGCTATTTAATTGGATTTAGTATCCCTGATTTTCTCGGCTTCAATTATACATCTCTATCTTCTCTATCCCCCCCCCGTCCCCGATTTAAAAAGGGACACTTGCATTTCTCCCCCATAAGGAGAGTTTCTTTTTCCATTCCTTCTATCACTTTGTTTTAAATCTTCCTTTTTTATTAATTCTTTCTTTTCATTCTTTTCAGGTGTTTTCGTCTCTTATTTACCTTAGATGGGTTCCGTTTTTCTACCCCGTCATTCAAAAGAGACTTTTTTTTTATTTCCCCTTTTTACCTCTATCATTCCCTCTTGTTAATAAAAATGTAGTGTTTCTTTTAAAAGTGAGAGAAGCACTTATTGTAGTGAGTTTCCCTCCTACGTTTTTTTTTTTTTTTTTTTGTAACAATAAAGGAATAATTAAGGGGAAAAAAATCGCATTCTTGAAGATTTTGAGGTACTTTTTTCCCTTCTTTTATTTCTGTTTCTTTCTTTCGAATATATTACTGTTAAAAGGAAATTCCTTTGTTACTTTCGTTTCAATGGAAAAATGTACGCAATTGTTTGTAGAGTTGTAGGAGTTATGAAGTCTTTCCATAGAAGTTAACTGATTTATATTTGAGCAAGTCACAATGCATTTCTATTTTTATTTCTTTTGTGTATGCAACTTTTTAAAACAAAAATAGATTGTTTATGGAAAGAACAAATAATATTTTTTCCAAATGAAACAAGAAAAAATTGATATCAATATATTTAAGGCCTTTTACGTCGATACAAAAAACATTTTACAGTCATTATATAATTATTTTTAAAAGTTTTTACTAAAAATTATGTAAATTTAACGGAACAATATCCAGACACAATTATTTTAAGGACAATTGCCTTAAATAGCTTTTTTTAAACGAAAATATTGTTCGAAACATTTCCCAGTTAAGAGTAAGAAAGATGCGCAATGTATTACTGTTCATTCAGCCAAAATATAACTGTTTAAGTCGAATATCAAGTTTATTTGCTTGAACATAATACTTTTCAAAATTCCTTTATCCAAAAGATACTTTTTAAAGCAAAGTTACTCGTTTTCTTATTTGAAATAATTGTATATATTGTATATTACCGTCCTCCTTTCTCTCATTTCTCCTAAAAAAATCAGTTGTAAAGTCATATATATTACATTTCTCAAACGAATTACTTTGCAAAAATAAAACATATGGGATGAGAAATTATGAATTATATTGAAATACTCAAAAATACAATTGATTTTTATAACATATTCATCAATAAGCTTAAAACTAAATTTCAGTATATATTTAATAATTATTTTCCCCATGTCCTAACTCTATTGCTATAATTATTTTGAGATGATCATAATATTTTTTATCATACTTCCGATTCCACATTTAAACGGAAAAAAGTTAATAATCTTACTATTTCAAAATAGGTAAATTTGTGTTGATTTGAAAATTATGTATTTTTAATTCAGTTTTCAAATTTTACATCACCGTAAAAAGCCTCGGTATTTTTTCATCGTATTTAGTATTATAGTTAGATAATTTGCTATATATAACTAATGTATTTAAAGTAAATATCAATTTATATGTTAATATTATTGTCCAAATTTATTAATGTTTATTATTAATAGATATTTATACAATATGATTGATTTCATCTTAAGAAATAACACGAGCTGACTATTTTCTTAAAATTAATTTATTTAAGAAGAGTTTATTCTTCTTGTTTCTCAATATTAATCAGATATCTTTGAAATTTATAAATAATATTTGATCATATTTACCTAAAATCCAGCGTATAACGCACACTTGTGCTTTCAAGCTGCATTTTTTTCATTTTAGGTATATTCAGCGTATAAGGTTCACCCCCTCCCTTTTTTTTATAAAAAAAAACCTGAAATGTTCGCGTATGCAATGCTCTTATGTTTTGAAGTCATTTATTCGAGGTATTGTACCAGACTTTGCAACTCTTTAAGTACGAAAAAAGAAAAAAACAGTATTTTTCAATATAGGTAAAAGTCTTTTTTTTTTTGTTGCTCATCTCTCATTTTATATTCCGACGTATGAAACGTGCCCGTAAATTTTGATTTTATTTTTGGTGTTAAAAGTTTGCGTTTACGTTAGATTTTACAGTAATTTGAATGACAATCTAAAAGTTTTTTTTTCACTTTATTAAATAAGATCATACAAATTTCATTTGTTTCGCTCAACGAATATTTAATTTCCTAATTAAAAATGACAGATATGTAAAAAAAATTACTCCAATGATTTTATTTACAATACTAATGTTAACAAAAAGATATTCGTCAAAATATCAATTCGCAATTTTTATTGGATATTTTGGTATCACAATTTTAAATTCTGCAAAGTTTATTTACGAATTTTCGGCAGTAGAAGAATTTCAATAAGTTTAATATTTCATTCATATATTTTTAAATTTTACGTACTCCTTTTATATATAAGTTTTCTTTTAAAAGTACGGAAAAACACCTCTGTAATTGATGTCAGATTTGACTTTTCAATTTTGGCTATAAGTTGTAGAAATATTCATCTATTCTAATATTATTAAAACTAATAAATACTACTGCCCAAATATATTATTCAAAAAATCAGTTTTAAGTAGGAATACGTCTTGAATATACGTAAAAGAAACTCAACATATTTATTTTGTTCAACTGCCGCATAGTAGTTAGTAATTTGAAAGCATTCCTTCTGGGAAATATCATGATAAATGAACCGAAACGAACAACTACAAGTTCTCAAAAGTTACGTCGAAGATTGTAAAAATGATAAATTTAAATAAAATGAACGCAATTCGTAAAAGAATTATTGAAAGTTTTCCGAAGTTTGTTAAACGAACCGTTATGAGAGAAAACAATTCTGTTGGTTTTCAATTCTTGTTCAACCGCTTCCCGGATTTCTCCGTCGTGATTTTAGCATTATAAGTTAGTTTCTGAGTCATCTATTATTCGTGCTTCGATTTAAAATTTAGTTCAGTCCTTAGCAATTGAAGATTCCGTAATAAAAGTTTCAAATATAGGTGAGTTCTGCAATAATCATAAGCCAATGCTTCTCAATCTTTCTATACTTGCGACCCAATTTTCAATCATAATTTTCATCGCGACCCCCTCCATACAATAACAATGTATTGAATTCAATAATAATATACTTTGGCGTAAGGCTACAATACGATTTTAATTATAAACCATACAACTTATCAAGATAAGTATTAAATTTTGTATATAATTTTATGTCATGCCCAAAGGGTCATTGGTAATTATTAAACATATTCTTAAGTTAGTACTGTTAAATTAATTATGAAACACATTGTACAATACTGACACATTTATAAGTGTATTATATCGTTGCAAATGTGTATTTTACATTTTACTATATCAAAATGTATTTTTTTGCTATCTTTCAGTAAATTAATAATTTTTTAAATAATTTTTTGTTTTCGACTTTTCGATATACTCGTGCCTTCCTTGTAGGGTTATTACTCTCCACTGGGGGAGGGGGCACCCCACAATTTGAGAAACACTGTCATTAACTAACACTGTATCTCTATTAATGCTTAAAATACATGCAGAAGATGAAAATATGGTTTGCGTCTGAGTTATTTTGAGCCAATTTTTGAATTATAGATAATCTCTGTTTGTTAAATCACAGCCATGGCTAATTTATACGTAAGCTCTGGCTGACTCGTTGAATAAGGAGCCGTATATTTTTGTAATCAATTTATAAGATTAAAAACTTGTATGCGTCTTAAATCATTTTGGGATTCGCATATTTCAGGAATTTTTGTTATATACATATGCAGTCAGACCCCGATTTAACGAATTCATCGTGACCAAACATTTTGTTCGTTAACTCGAGGTTATTCGTTATATCGGGGTAGAAAAGTAATACTGGTGCTTTGCACTTAGCTTTTGTGGAAATTCTATAACAAGCAGCTACATAAAAAATATCCATTGATTAGATATTGCGCATTTCTTTTCAACAACTAAAAATACTATTTATAAATGTTTAAGCACCAGTTAGTTGGAAAGTTTAATTTTTTTTAAATTCCTAACTCGAAGGAGTTCTTACTCGACATTATGCAGAGAGTAAAATACTGCGTCATTTACATCCTGTTGCATAATATATGTTTTCACAGTTTCTAAGCAATGTAAAGCATTTGAAAATGTAACAAATTTGATAGGAATTTCTTTATTAATTTTTGTATCAGAATCGCTATTCATTGGCTCTGACACATCAATAATTTCCTCAGCTTCATTTGCACAAATAGGCTGCCCGTCATCAAATGTAACATATTCATTGAAATTTTAAGGTATCCCCAGCATTATGGAGTGTGATAGGAGAAGAACGAAATTTCCTGTCCGATTCAAAACTCACACGATGGGTTACACTCATGATTCATCTGCACCTGTAAAGTCTAAAAATGATCTGCATCCTGTCTCGACGAAGTTCTCTGCTAACAAGAAAAGAATTCTTCTGTTCCAGACAAAAAAGGGCAAGTCATTTAAGAAAAATCCAATTTTCTCTAATACAAACCAATAAAAAAAATTTCAGCTGCTGAAATAATTCATTAATTCGGGGTTTATTATTCGTTAATTCGGGCTTTTGCCTTCATTTTAATCGAGAAAAGAGAAAAATTCGTTAAATCGGAGTTCGACTGTATATCCCAAAGTTGCCAAAAATAAGCCTGCAAAAAATTAGCAGTAATATAGAAAGGTTTCATTGCAACTTATCTGAGACTCTCACAAAAATTTGTTATTAATAATATAAGCTGTTGCGACGCCTCATTAGACGAACACTTCATGACACCACTTTTCAAATTTGAGCCCGGGGGTGAACAGAATAACCAAGTGGTTCATTCTATTTTTCAAAGGGAACCGCGTAAGCTTCTCTGAAACCTAGGGGTAAACAGATGTTGAGCCGATTTTGGAAACGACTTTGATGTTACCACACCTCTTCTTTCTCCGACACCCAGATGGCTTTTTCGTCGTAACGATTTTTTGAAGGGATACTCGTGTTGCATGATCATCCATTCGTACATGTTGGACGCGAAGTATTTGAATGGAAGGAATGTCGGCCTGTTGAGGGCATTTCCAGTGTCAAAGTGACAGGTCGATTGATAAACCCTCCATATTGTTTACGAAGTAAGACGACGTTGACGATCTCTGCCACGACGACCTTTTTTCCCCAAAGAATCAATGGAGTTGGGACTAAGACAGAGGATGCTGAATGCAGACCCGTGACTCTCATCAAGGAGAAACTATTGGAGGCGTAGGGTGTTTAAAGAGTGAGTTCAGAGGATGACAAGGGAGGATTAAGTGATCAAGGAACTGGGAGGACATCATAAAGACAGAGTGACGGAGGCTGTGGGGCAGCCGTACCAAATTTTGATCCGGGGGTGATACAAGTAAAAGAGGTTGCAGGGACAGCTGCACCTGGGAGAGGACCATCTGAGGATCAAAAGACCTTTATCCGGACGAACTTTTCTCCAGCGAAAGGCTGTGAAAACGAGAAAAAATAATAGAGTTAATTTTTTAAAATTTATTTGTAAGTAAAAAGCCTTTTGGCCAAAGCTGCGTTATCCCTCTCGTTACCCAGAAATGAAATAAATTTGTGGGTTCACGATGTTACAAAGAGAAATTATATTTCAAAAACACTGGGATATTATAACAGCCTATAAACATTTTCTCTACTGTCCAAAGAATAATAAATCAATTATTCCCAAATTCAGTGACCTAAATACAAATTCAAAGCTTCTAATTTGGTATCAATAATATTAAGACCATTTTTTTTTTTTACTTTTCTATTTAACAATAACAATAAACAAATAATATATGTTTAAGTATTATTTCTATGAACTATAGCATCACCATCTGTGATTTGATAAGTGAGGTTTTAAAAGGAAGAGGACGTTTTTACAATATATATATATATATATATATATGTTATATATATGTTTAGTAAAAAAATATGTACAGGTTGTACCAGGTCCCAAATTAATACACTTAGCTATCACCTCTGGCAGTTAAAACGGCTCTAACCCTATCAGGCATTAAATCGAAATGGGCTTGGATGATAGATACAGACAAGTCGTTCTATATTGATTCAAGTCTATGCCAAAACTACATATACAGTGGTGGATGGAGAACAGTCACGGCTCAGTCTATCATGACCAGATATTTTCAACAGGTGAGAGATCGGGAGAACGTGCTGATCAGGGCAATAGTCGAGCATTGTTTCGAGGTAGGTCAGGGGGGATACAACGAACAACATACAGTTTTGCGTTGTCTTGTTGAAAAAGGATGTCTTCGAGGCCTTGAAGGTAAGTTACATCCGCCGACTTTAAGATCTGAGAGATGTAACCATGGCTGTTCAGATTACCAACGACGTGAAGAAAAGGTAAGCGTGTCGTACACCCAATGGCTCCTCATACCATTACATCAAGTGCGACGATATCGAATGAACGTAGATCTCTTAAGTACTCCTTAGTGCCTTCATATACGGATGCGTCTAATATAATGCTAAAAAAGAACTGGTCTAAAAAAGATGACGTAGTGCAACTCATGTATACAGTTTTATTGTTTCATGCACCATTGTCATGGTACGTTTCTATGCAGCAGCATTAAGAGAAACCACAATAATGGTGACTTTGAAGAAATTTTGTATTGCTCCAAAAGGCGTCTCACAATCCTTGCAGATATTTATCATGTTGTAATCAAGCCCACTCGCTTAATCAAGGTCCACAATGTAGCTGTATGTGCCAGCAAGACTGACTTGACAACATGTACGTTCTCTTGGGCATTAGTAGTAAGAGGTGCTTGAATTGCGTTCGGTACAACCTTTTTGAACCTATCGATTTCATTTTATAATCACATGAGCCTCTTTCGGCTACGACCAATACGAGTTGCTATATCACAGAACGATAAATTGTAATTTGTCCATTCTTAATGGACCATGATCCTGTATATACCGAATTCTGACACATGCTAAAAAGAGTTTTTTCTTTTTGTACAAGACGTAACTCGATTTTCTCTCAGATATGCATAATCAACCTTTAAATGTGATTTATAAATGAGAACCCGGCTGTGCAACTTTCCTTTTGTAGAGAGTTTGAGGTGTCATTTCTTCCTTTTGTGTCATTTAATTTCCATCAATGTACACATACACATATATATATATATTTAGGCAAAAAAAGAGTTGACGTACATGACTGATATTTGGAGGTGTGGACACAAATGATCAAACTTTATAGTTCGTTTGAGTAAGCGATACATGTAGCGAAATAAGAAAATCTTATAATGCAGCAAGTTCTTTTTGACTCTCATTGTTTTTCTCAGTTAATTATGCCTCAGGTCGAATAATTGAGCTCCAGACGATTAAAGATCTAACTGACGAATAATCCGCCATTTTGGCTTCAATGATGTTATTGTGGCATGCTGTCGGCTGAAATGGAAACAACAAAGCATATCTAACATTAATTTGGTTCTGAGAGGCTTAGAAGAATCGGGCCAAGAGAGGATCGAATTAATAGAAGACATGCGCGTTCTGTTGTAACAGCTAATGTTGCAGGCAACCAGTGGAAGGCTCTGCCGCGATCATTGCACAAGTAATTGCATCAATTTGTTTGCGATTTTACGAAGTGAAACTTATTCGCGTAATTCGTAACGACAACTGCTATTAGCAAATTGGAATGGTGCTAAGTGGACATGAGGCATCGAATGACATCGAGTGGTTTCTATCGACGAATCTCGCTTTTTTCTTAGATAAATGGTGTAGGGAGCCATTGCGTACGATGCTAATTTTGTTATTTGCTACGGACTCGTTGCCAATCCAACTTTACATTCGGTTTCAATCCCATTTCTAAATGTCCAGTTTCAACCACCTTTCCTAGAAGGCAATACTTGACGTATATTATGGATGTCTCTAGAGCTTGTATGCCACGAATAGATATCATACTGAGGTTGTCATTTTCACCAGACCTATTTCCGGTTTGAAATATATGGGATAACAATGGAGGTCACCATAATTCCATCCGTGCAACACAATTTGGTGGAAGAAAATGCCAAAGTTCAAGTAGCATAGGATGGACTGTTGTAGGGCTTCAAAAAGAACTCGTAGAAATTACCAAGTCACTTGATAGGGATAGAGTGGTCACCTGTCCTGCTGAATGATACAACTATTTCATATTTGGCTTAATAAATATTCCATATTCCATTTTTACATTTTAATCATTTACCCTTATATAAACATTTTGCCAATTTTATAAATTTCAGTTTATTCTGGTGGTTCAATTTTTGTTTTTCAAGGGGAGGGGCTTGCGTGGGTGTTACAGATAACAAGTTCCCATTTTTGAACTATTAGATATACAGACTTGAAATTTGGCAGGCATATTTCTTTTTTGTGTAGAAATATACTAAGAGCGGGTTGTATGAAAATCGTCTCTCCCAGGGGCGAGGGATTGTGGTGATATACACTTTCGTTTTAAAGATTCAAGTTCCACCCTTTTTAAATCAAGAGACGGGGGCTATAAATATTTTTTTGAATGCAAACAAAAGCTTAATACTAGGACTTAGATATCATTACCTATCCACGAAATATTCAACGAAGCGAATGGGTAATGACTAGTATACAGGGTGTCCCCGAATGCCGTGTACAAACTTGGAGGGGAGGTAGAGAGTATCCTAAGGAGCCATAATTACATCGAAAAGCATGGGCGGAAACGTAACCCTAACGAGGTAAAGAGACATAAAGACAGTAAAGCTACAATACAGAATGTAGTAAAAACTCTTTATTACAAAAACAAAAACAATAATAAATTAAAAGTATGACATTAAAACATCACAGGAGGTGTTTGAAATTGGTGCCATTGGCATGTATGCTCGCCCGACACCGACGCGACATGGATTGGCGGAGCAGACATGTTCGAAAATACCAGGCGTTTCACGGATCGTAGCAGCAGCGATGGATTTTCGTGCAACCAAGTCCATTTCAGAATTGACAGGTTTGTCGTCAATCGTGGCTCTGAAAGATCCATGTTCCGCCAGGTTCTGAGGCACCTGCGAACGTTTGATGATTCGATTGCCTCCTCGTTGGATATCTTTCCCCATACAATCTAACATCAACACGTCCATTTTCGTTCGTTAGGCCGTAGACAAAGTAGATATCCGACGTTCTCTCGTATAAGGATTCGTGTTCAACGCACGCTGCCCATGTCTGAAATGAGGAAACTACCTGTGCCGACCTTGATAGCTCACGTACAGCGCCACCTATCACTTTCCGCCCATGCTTTCCTGTGTAATTATGGCTCCTCACGATGTTCTCTACCTTCCCTTCAAGCTTGTACATGGCATTCGGGGACACCCTGCATATATACATAAACACAAATATGTGTGTATTTCTCAAACTATAAGCATCAGAATCAATTTTTAAGTAAGCTTTAGGAATAAATTTTCAAGTAAATTTTGGAGAAAAATGTAAGAAATGTATTATACAATTATTCTAGAGGTCTTAACAACAAACTTTTTTCCCGCTTTTATATCGCAATTATTATAAAAAATATGTATACTTTCATTACGATTCCCAGATTAAGAAATTGCATTTTTATCAAGACATTCTTCAACAACTGTGGGAATTCTTAAGCGTTTTTTTGTTACTGGGAAAATTTTCGAAATTTGTTGAAATATATTCCAAAATTTAGCTTCATTATTTAATTTTAATTCTATTTCCCTTATCGACTGTTCACATTCGAGTATATTTCTTTGTATAATTTGATACACTGTAAAATTAAGGAGAATTTCAAGCTAATATAGAAAGTTAATTTTAATTTGTAACTTTTATACATCATTTTCAAATAATTTTTTTGAAAAGTTAAAGCATTTTTTTGAAGATTTTTTTTTTTGAATTTTTTAATTAAGAATATCTTAGCTATCGTTATTATATATCAGAAGTAAAATTAAAATTTTATTACAGGTATACGTGTAGAAAAAAAATGAATTTCTCTAAAATATAAACAATATTAGCTTATTTTTATAGAGATACTTAAGTCTTAAATATCCGTAGAAAAGTACGAAAATTTTACTGTAAGAAACTATCAATGAAACGCCTTTATTGATTAAGCACATAGTAAAAATAATAAATATTATGAAGGAAATTGTAAAATAATTATACAGAAAGCAGTATAAAAAATATACCTTAAGATGTTAGAACGAGTTCTTAGAATTTAATTTGAGATTAAATGAATTCCTGAATGTCCAATTAAAAATTGAAATACATGTAAAGAGTCTGACCTCTATTTGATGCAATCACTACATCTCAAAAAAAAGTTCGTTATAGGGTAAACTCTCTAAACAGAAATTTATATTTCAATATACTTCTGTTCTTAATTCAGGGGAAATTTCGCAAAATAGAAGCTTATGAAATGGAGGTTTAACCAATGGCAAACACAGGAATTTTTCAGTGGGGGGAGGGGGTCGAAAGTACACCTCTCTCGTATCATACTCCAATACACCGCCCAATATATTACTTTTATTTTTATATCGTCGATTTTCAGGAACAAAAAAAAACAGTAAAATATTAATAACTGAATTAATAATTAGCATTAATTAATAAAATTAACTATTAACAGCAAATACTTAATTAATTTTTGCGTACTGTATACAAAGGGCTATAATCAATCGAAGAAAAATCAAGGCAATTGGGGGTAGGTCTGGACTCGGGGACCCTTCCCTGCTTGTGTGCGCCACTGTTCCCGACTGTATATATATATATCTGAGTTTTTATAAATAAATTTTGCTATTAATCAAATGTAAAAACTAGTCAAACAATGGGAAAATGATAAATTAATAAGATAGTAAATTATATGAAGTGTGAAATCATTTTTATAGCGCTAGATTTTCATTAAACCATAATTATTTTCTTAGAAAATTATAAAATAAACTGTATATATATTAAAATTAATGCATAGAAATATTGAAACGAAAAGAAAAAAAGTACTTAAAATTAAAATGCCACAGATCTAGAATAATAATCTAAATTATGAAACATTCAAATGCTTGTTGATCAAATTAAGCATATAGTACTTTTTTTACTTAACGTTTTACATTTTTTTATGGAAAAGAAATCTGATATCAGAGAGAGTTATACAATTCCTTTCTTTTAAAGAAAACTAAGATTCCCCAAGTCATAGATGAGTTGTTTTAAAATAAGAAAACTCTCAAACCAAAAAAAAAAAAAATCTATCTATAAAAACAGTATAGCAGAAAAAGGAGAAAATCTCATGATAAACATCGAATTGCCTCGGAAAAACTGATAACTGTTACTTTTCAACGTTTCGCACTGTGGCATAAACTCCTTTTTTTCTCTTTGTAGCTTATGTTTTCCAGCACACGTGTCATATTCTCTGCACGTCATTCAGAAGTTCAAAGCCTCTATTATATCCGCTGTTTCTGCTAAAATATGTCGGAGGACTATTTACTGCGCTTTCGTCTTTTCAAATATGACAAGTAATACGTGGAGTCACGATTTAAAACTATATGCGACCTCTCCGTCTCCGCTTTATGGCAAGAATCGTAAATTTGCCGTTTCCATCAGCACTTTCATGCAACAGCTGCTAGAAACGTTTTCCCGTAAATCGTTTTCCCTCCGCCTCCTTGTAAATCAAGTGACATTAAACGGCCTGCTTATGCACAGTGGCGGGGGGCTGCATAATGCTGGTACTCCATAAACTATGCTCTAAGTTTAACATGTGTTCGATCAAAACTGAAATGGAGTCATTGTTGTATTTGGTGGGGTTGACTTCATATAACACAAAAACTATTGTTCAGTACATGTTATAGGTTAAAGATAACGCATGTTCTCAGTTCTTGAGATGCAAATTAGTCTCTTTGTATGCTGGATTAAAAAGGGTGGTATTATTTGTAAGGATGACATAGATGTTATGCTCAATATGTGTGACAACGAGCGTATTAGTTTTACGGGATAATCGCTGAACAGTTAGTAGCCGTAACAAGTGCCTAAAAAACTCTTTATGTAAGAACAAGGTGTGTTGTAGTTATTTAAAGTTCATAATACCCTTGTTACACCAGATTTTGTGAGAAAAATGTTGTCGCATTAAACTGCGTAATAAAATTATTTCTTTGACGGTTTGTGTAGTAAAAACTAGAAATGCAAGAGAATCATTTTTTAAAAGAAATAGCATGATTTTAATAAATAATAATGTTGCCACAAATTAATCTTTCATTAACATATAGAAAGGACGAGCAACTGCTATATTTCTTTATAAAATATTATTAAATTTATATAAATTATTCATTTTGAGTATCTGGCCATTCCTTTCAATTCTTATTTTTAGACGAAGAATGCATTTACTCAAGTTTGCACAAAAAATACGAATTTTTGATAAAACAATTTATGTTGTTAGGGGGACATTACACAATTAAGTTTTAATTTGAAGTATATATATTTTTAAAATTTATTATCAGTTTAAATAATAAAAGCATAATATAAAATGAATTATGAACTTTTTATAATAACAATACAACCTTATATAATCCATTGACTAAAATAAAGTATAAATGAAATCTCTTTTAGAAGGAGCAATTCTTGTATCAAAATTTATTTTAAGACAATGGTTTATTGAAGTTTATTAATTTATAAAGATTAATTTCATATTAATTACATCATTATTGTTTAATCATACTGCATTCATTCGTAGGCTAATGTTGATGCAAAATTTCCGTTTCAAATTCTTTAAAAACGAGAAATATAACAAAAATTTTTTAAAGACAATTCCTACCTATGTCAACAAAGAAAAAATTTGTTTTAGTTAATTACATTTAATTAATGAATTAATATTTGAAAAACTGTATGAACAAGTGTCATCCACTACAAGTTTTAAAAAATTTATTTGAATCCAAGAAAAAATTCGTTAGAAAAACTTACTGGCGCCATCTATTGGTGCTAAATCTAACTTTGTCAGAAATATAATGCAGAATAAATTTAAAAGTAAAAAATTAAATTTAATTAATGAATTAATATTTGAAAAAAAAACTCTATTAACATCAATTGTCATCCACTACAAGTTCAAAAAAATATATTTGAACTTCAGTGGATGAATAAAAAGTATTTTATAAAGGATTGAAAATTTGAACAATATATGTATATAAATAAATATATATTAGGGGGGGGGGGTAGAAAGAGTAATCTAACAGTAGGAAATGAAAAAAGGGTGAGTGATTGAGAGTTATATTAACGCCACACTATAAAGCAACACAAGGGCTATTGGTGATGGACCTTGTAATTTCGAGCCTCGGTCAAATTTAACAAAATAGGAGTTATATAAAAAAAGTCTTAAAACAAGAAATTTTTTAAAGTTTTTAATACTGACTTTAATAATGCAAAATATAGATTTACTAAATTCTTCTGAAGCAGGAAATTAATTACGGAATACTTATAAATTGTTCATATTTCTAAAGTCAGGCCATTTTATTTTGAAAAACAGTATTTTTAAGAAATAATTTATCCTTCAAAGTTAAAACTTCGCACCATATTTATCAGTGCAGCTTAGAAAGTTGCATAATTTACACAGAAATTGGTAAAATCTAATAATTTAAATTTAAAAAGTGCAAATAATAAATTTTAATCTAATAAAATTACACTTCAAATAAAAATGTGCATTCTTTAATAAATACGTGGATATAATGCTGTAATTATGTAGTTGTAAGCGAATGTTTCTGGTGTGGTAAATTCTCAAATGCGGGGTGGAGGAAACTTAAAAATCTTATTACATAAATTACATAACAGCATACTCGAAAAGCTAAGTAATTCGTGCCATATATGTTTTTTTTCAAATAAAAGCCAGTTATGTTGAAAAATAATATAAGGAAAACATATTTTTGCATGCAAATTTTATTAAATTTTTGGAGGAAATAATCTTAAAAAGTTTCATTTTTCTAAAGTATGTGTTGTGAAAAATTAAAAAAGTATTGGAATTTATATAAATATTAATATTCTCAAGAAACAGTACACAAAAGTGGCAATTATCAAAAACACGTGTAAAAATGCAAAATATTTATCCTAAGCACAAAACTCCGCACCTCAATGTTTACATTCAAAGTGCTTTTTGCATAATCTTCAGAACATCCAAGGAAATTCCGCGAAGCGAAAAAACATGGAAGAGGATTTCGACAACGATCGAAAACACCACTTCTATCGTTTTCAAGGAAAACTCGACAACATTTCTTCTCACTAAAAAAAGGCAATTTTTATTAAATTTTTTTCCACACACTGCAATAAAAAAAATCTATCTCTTATTATTATCATTATTTTTCACGCGATGTCCCAACCATCCTCTCTCGATCCCTGAGCGAAAATTTCATGAAATTCTCAACAGAATTTAATTCGGTGACAAGCAACGGAGCAGACACCGGAAAGGGGGTGGTGTGAAATTATTACTGCTCGGATTGACGATGGAAAAATACTTCTCCTTCTTGAAAACTCCCAAACGCTTATACAGGGCTTAGCCATAGGAAAATAAAACCCCTTAGGGCTTTTCGGCTTTTCAACCGGAATTTATATATGTTCGGTGACAAATTCGCACCATACTGTGCGTATATATATATAGGTGCATATATATATGTATAGATATATATGCAAATGTTTGGCCGCTCATGCGAGCTGATGCTGAGAGCCCGAGGAAGGATATTTTGAGAGTGAGATAGAGAGAGAGAGAAGGTTTTGTAGGTTTTTTTCTCTTTTCCTATTTCTCTTTTACTTCTTCCTCAAACGGAGATTTGAAAATTGAACTTTAACGGCTTCTTAAAGGGAAAACGAAGGAGTTGAGTTAGCGATCAGAACTGTCTGAGCTGTTGACGTGGAAACATTGTGCCAGATGAGGAACATATGTAAGTTTCACACTGGTAGAAACTTGTTTTTGAAGTCGAGTTTCTGGCTCCTCCTCTGCCGATAGTGGATTTTTTTTTATTTATCTTATTTGACTTTTATATCGCATCTTTTACTCTTCGGCTCGCTTTCTTATTTTCGTCTCTTAACTTAGATAGAAAACTTTTCAGAGTAAGGAAAAGAGGCTATTTTTTTTTCTTGTAGCTGCGAGGGCTTTTCCCAAAATCTCATCTCGGATCTGGGATGGTTTTTTATGGTTAGGAAAGCAGTTTTGAAGCCGAATGTATGTAAATTGGGAGATGAATTTTATGCCAACTTGTTGAGGTAATCCCAAGTCAATTTGAAGTTTTGGAAACTTTTACAGCAAATTCAAACTTTAGAATAGCCTCAAGGTAAGTGACGCATAAAATGTGCAACTATCTACATGGTTCAGGACACTTTATTTATAAATTAAATGGAATGGAGTCCAAGAGAGAACTTTTTCGTTAAAAACTAATTTGTATTTCCTGAAAAATTACTATTTAGCATAAAAAGGAACTGAAGTGTATTATGGAAAATCTGAAATATATGAAGTAATCACTTATTTGAGACTTTTTGATTTTACATTGAAAATACTGATTGACAATATTTTTCATTTAACTGATACATAAACGTTAGTCGTTCATACTTAGGGCTTTTGAAAAAAATTATGCATTTAATGTGTTTTAAGTACAATTTATCAATCACTTGTGTTCAAAATATTCTTTAATTTAATGGTTATATTAATACTGTATAATACGCTATCAGTTGTGCACACAGAAATTGTTCGAGGGGGGATCCAGGGCCGAAAATCTACATGTCGCCAAACATATTCTTTTGATATTGTCGACTTTCGGTGTAAAAAAACAATAAAAATATAATTATTGAATAAATAATTAGCATTAATTAATAAAATTAATTATTAATAACAAATAGTAAATTAAATTTTACGTACTTTATACATAGGATTATAATCAATCGAAAAAAATCAAGAGCTTTGGGGGTGTCCGGAACCGACGATTCCACCCCTCTCCCTTGTGTGCACCATTGTACGCAACATATGAAGGAAAAATTGTAGCATTTTTAATGCTTCTTGTACTCGAAAATTACACAAAAAAAAGGGATGTAATACTTTAAAAGGAATATAATTAGTAATTTTTGCTTCATTTTTATTTATCAAAAACGACTTGTTGAGTTTAAGGATATTGCAAAATATATAATAGATTATTTAAAGATGTGAATTATTTCTTATTACTATATTACACAATTAAAATATTTTTATTGTATGATATAATACTAAGAAATATAAAATAAATTATAATATACAACAAAGAATAGTAATTTAAGATTAAAATTTATCTAAAAAGGACAAAGACTTTTTCCTTATTTTTATAAAAATGCTCAAGTTATATTAAACAAGAGATATATCTAACAAAACAAATACACTAATCGTGATATTGACAATGTATGCCATTTGCCAAGATATGACTGTAGAAAAAGACGGAATGGATGAAATACCGTGGTCATTGCTGTCAGTTATCTCCATCAAGTTGTTTTAGCGCTTGTAGTGGGTGGTTATAAATAGGGCAAAGATAAAAAAAAATTCACTTTTTCATGCAACGCATTCATAATTTAAAAATAAAATATTATGCAAATGGATTATTATTTTGAAAAATAAAATAAATTACTAAAATTCTATTAAAATAAATGATTAAGATCTTTAATTCTATTGTTTGTTTGTCAAGCAGAATATTCGTCGCATAAAAAAAAACATTTTGTCAAATTCGATGTGAATCTCTTTCTCGTTACAGATAGAGATTTTGTAAAGCACTTTCTGGATATATTAAAACCATTATCTCCCAGAATTCTCACAGTGAGTGAGTGAGTAAATATTAACGTCGCACTATTCAGCTACACGAGGGCTTTTGGCAACAGGCCTAATAATTTTGAGCCATTGTCAAGTGACGAGGACCCTCTTCTAACTTCCACACCACACCAACCGGAGGACATTTGAGCTTCACAGATTTAAAGTGTATCACCCCCTTATACAGTGGTCTAAGTCTCATGAATGGTCTGACTCTCAAGAACTCATGACATGCCAGCCGGCCAAAATTCTTACAGAGTGAGCTTATTGAAAAGAGGAGGTTTTCTGCAAATAATTTCCAATAAAACTGTTTTGATACTTGTATATACGTACGTTGTTATATGATTAATGACATCTAAATTTGGCTGGAAATAAATCTATTTTTTGCTTTACTTATTAATTTACTACTTAAATACTTTTTACTTATGTTTTACTTACTTATCACTTATTTCAATTTCAATTTTACTGAACTTCAGCTAATTAAATAGATTGACCATATTAATGAACCTAAAAAGCTTCATTAAAATAATTCTTCAGTATTATAAAACAGTTTGCTTTTTAAAACTATAACATGACTAAAAAAGGAACATCACATTTTTCAGAAGAATAAAAATTAAACTGTAAGTTTCTGAATGCTAATAGTATATTTGCTGATTTGATATAATGTATTAGCGAATAAGGTAATTCAACAATATTCTCATGATTTCGTTCTGGACACCAAAGCAATTTCAATTATTTCTTAGAAGTACATTATTGTAGCAAGTTTTTATAGAATTAAACTTCCATTTAATTTTTGTTGGGAGTGATTTTATAAATTTCTAACTTAAATTCATAGAGCAAAAATGAAATAAAGTATTTGCAAATGGCCATGCATTAGTTTGAAAATGGGAAGATGAAGGTTTTCACGGGTTTCTGAATAAATAATAATGCTACCTAACAACCGAACATCATTCAAGTAAATGTATTTTAATAAACTATATGATTTTTTAAATGATCTGATCCGGGTGATAAAATGTTCGGTTTAATAGCTATAGAGGTAGTTAATGAGGAAAAAGATTCACTGTTTTTATATCAGTGGTTCCTGATTTTCTGGCACATGGTCTGGAAAATCCTGTTCTATAAGACAAGGACAAATCTTATTAGATGTATTGTAAATTTTTTAAGGGCTCGAAGTTATTTGTCCAGCTATCAGTGCATTTAATCATGCTATCAGTGCATTTAAAAAGCACTGATTTATAACATGATGTCAGTTGTTTCTACACACATAAACAAATGTAACTGCATGCTTTATTGATAAATTTTCGCGAATTAGAATGCTGAGACAATGCTTTTTTTACTATTATTTGTTAAAGCAAGAGTTGGGCATATGTATTAAAAATCTGAAAACAGAGTGTATAGACAGAGTGTGCTTAAATCCTTATTCTACCGTATAGCCGCAATGTAAGCAACTCCTATTTTTATGGCAGTAGCATTGTAGTTAAAAGCTCATTACAAGGAGTATGAACATAAGCAATATTTATTGAAATCTCATTCCGTGTAATGAAAATTATTATATTTAGTAGTTCTTTTTTCTTAAAAGTATCAATTCCTTGAAATTGTACATATTCAGATATATTAATGGTATTGATTTTGAGTCTTTACATAAAAAGCATTTCCTCAAATTTAATCCGCTTATATATATATACTCAAATTCTTACAAATTAATTATCTACTGATGCAAATATTTTTCTTTTATTTTGTCAGTGGAAGGAAATATTATGGAAGAGATATAATTTTCAAGATCAAAACTTTGATCTTGTAAAGCGGTTATGTGATCAGAAGATTTTCGTATTGAAGTTTCTTATTTTATAGCAAATTGTAATTGAAATCAGATATATAGTTAACAAAAAATTTTTCCTCAAAGAAATTTTTCAAGATTCATATTATAACAAAAATATACGATTCATTTTTCTTATATTTTGCAACAAAAATTTTTATATTAAAAAAAAAAAAAGATATAACAACTTTATTTCGAGCTAGAGAACAATTTGCAAAAGTATATCCAAGGATTCTGTTTCCTTGTGACGGCGAATTGTTATTATTATGAATAGAATAAGAGAGGAATTATTCGGAAGAGAAAAACATGTTTGGAAGAAACAACGTTGCGTTATAAAATGACTTGCATATCCTTCCTTGTATCCAATGTAGAGCCTAAGTGACGAGCTCTCGTCGAAAATGTATGGCTGATCCCTTTTGAAGACTCCTTCCTTTGCATATCACTGTTTACCTTTATTATACTTTGCTGTTTTTTTCTCGAAGAAAAGTTTCACTCCAAGAGGAAATGACATGAATACAGAGATTTGAATTTCCAGGCAGAAGACTAAAGGGGTAGTTTAGAAGAGAAAGGGGGAGGGGAGGGAGGAGATAAAGTTTATTTGGGGGAAAGGGGTAGAGCGAGAAAAAGAATCTGAAAAATAAAAGAATTGTATTTTCGCATCAACGTGCTGGGAATGCAAAAACCGGTTTAAAACCAGTTACTAAGTGCTATAGAAACGGATGGCTATATAGATAGCTATCTTCTCAGAGGAAAAAGGGGGAAATAGCAAAAAGAAAGATTGAAGTGAAGGGAGAAAAGGGAGTTAGAGATTTTGAAGCACCCAATTCTCTGATCTTCCCCGCGTACCCCCTTTTCCAACCCTTTCTCGCTGTATTTCAGTTTGTTATCCACGGCTTTTTTAGCAGCAGAAATAATAATAAAAAAGTATACTTCTCGGAAAAGATTTAAGGAGAAAAAAAAAGAGAAAAAGTAGGAAAAATACAAGGAGAAGTATCAAAATCGAAACGAGTAATGCATGCACGGATAAACCCAAAAATTTTAGTCTTGGAAATGCAGAGAGAGATGCATCATCTGCAGATCTGACTTTGGGGAGCAGCAGGGATGGACTGAGGGGGGAGGAGAGGGATAAGAAAAGTGGATCTATATCCCCTTTTCCATCCTAACTCCGTCAACCCTTTTTTCCTTCCATTTTTTTATCCTTTTTTCTTAGAACATCAAAAGGAGATACTTCATCTACGTCAATGTAAAGAAGTGAATTAAATCTTTTTCAGAATGTTTTTCTAATCTAATTTTCTTTACTGACGGAAGATTAAAAGATTTCGAGTTATACTCGTAAGATATTCATATTCATACTTTAAAGGAAAGGAAAGAATAAAGTCGTTTCGATGAACTTTTTTTTCGTGAGAAGCTTCAAAAATATTGGTTATATTACCGCTATGAGCTCTTCGTATGTATACATTAACAAATACAGTTACTATTCCAAGTTAGGCGTGAGATTAAAAACATGGAAAACTATATGG